>VXBQ01012830.1:126846-202958 GCA_013400175.1 Phainopepla nitens | reverse complement strand
AGAGGAGAGGAGAGGAGAGGAGAGGAGAGGAGAGGAGGAAGAAAAATAGGGAAGGGAATATTGAAAAATTGAGCGAGTGCCTAGGGAATATTAATCTGTCCAAGATGATATGGCAATCAATGTCCTTCCATAGTAAATGTGATGGATCTTGGACCATCACTGTGCCCCTGTGTGTAGAGCAGTATTTATCTACCTGTGCTACGGAAAAACTTATAACACTCCTAAGGTCAATTATTAACAAAGTCAATAGAAAACCTCACTAACCTTCCAGTCATCAAATACTACATATGACATGTAAATATCAAAACATTTTTGTTTACTTGACTATAAATAGCTGCAGCAGCTGGTGGCAAGATGAAATAGGATTTCAACTGCTTTTATTCAATTAAATTGGCCAGATTTAAAATCTCACTTCCACCTACTTGCATTTTCCATTACTATATAACACAGCTCTTTGGCAGACAGGGAAGCAGAAATGTAATGAAATCTCTAGACAGTTATTTAGCTGGTTTTAATTAATTATGCCAATGTCAATTGAGAATTAGTAAATGTTCTTCCTCTTAAACCTCCAAAACTTGGTATGATCACAAAGGTTTGGAAGGAAGCTGTCAAGCAGTAAGAAAGCCACAGAAATTCCTAGTAACTTTAGAAGAAATGAGGTAAAATAATTTATTAAGAAGGTCATTATAATTCATTATAACTTATGCAATTAAATAATTAGGTTTATTTCTAAAAGTTATCAGAGTTCTCCCTAAAAGAGCATACTTTACCCTAACTTCTTCTGTAAAGATTTCAATTATGTAATTTAGATTATGTACTAATTTGTTCCATGACAGGATGAAAATAATTCCTTCAAATGGTGCAACAGAGCATCTGAAGTTTTTTCCAATGAAATTACTTAGAATTAAAGCTTACTGATGTTTCAGCTTCTATCAGCTTGACCAGGTAATAGTTTTAAAATTAAGTTTTTATCTCAATAGGCTTGTTCAGACTCATTTTTTAATCAGTATTTTGTGTTCTAGACAGTACCTTTTTTCATTCTTTTCTTTCAGTAAGACTCTCAAACACCTCAGTGGAATAAAGCCCATGCTGCCTTCTGAATTGTAAAGAATGTGCTGATTGTTGGTTTGTTTCAATTTTTAAAACCTAATTGAGTATCAGACACACTTTATAAACTAGATTTTGGATTTTAGCCTAAGATGTAGCTTAAAGGCCATGTTACACTTAACCCTATTTTAAAAGTCGCCTAGTTGAATTTTGTTTCATTGGAGTTTAAAAAAAACCTCCAACTTTGTGCATCAGTTGGAATTTCACCTTTAATGATTAAAACAAAGGACAAAGGAGTGAATGTCATGTAAATGTATTATACTTAATACTAAAAACAATTCTGAGTATAATCTGGAGACTTTAATATTAAAGGCAATAATTATTTCCTGTTAAAATAAATATCTTTGAGGTCAGCACCATGGAATCAGGCCTAGTATTAAGAAAAACTAAAATATAAAAAACTCAGTTGATGCCTTGCTTTTAACCAGAGATAAGAAAACACCAATAGAGATCTGTTTTATACAGAAAATTTGTATGTCACACAAGTTATGGGTGAATCATAGAATTATAGTACAGTTTGGGTTGGAAGAGACCTTAAATTTCATCCAGTTTCAACCCTGCTGACATGGTCAGCGATACCTTTCAGTAAGGTCAGGTTGCTCAAAGCCTAATTAGAACCAAAAGAGATCCATTTTCAATCAGTATTCTATTGGCAATATCAGACAGGTTGCTCATAGAAACAACTTCACAGAACACATGCATTTTGTCATACCAATACCTAGTACTATAATTTTATTTTTACAATCATTTTATTGTACAGAAAATTATGCTAGACAGAAGCAAATTCCATACTTGTTATCTTTACCCAAGATGACCATTTATTTATAAATTAAACAGAAACAGGTCATTTATGCGTCCCAGGTAATTCAAATGTTTGTAAAATTTCTTAATTGCTAGGGTGAAAAAACATTAACTATTTTTTATGAAACCTTGCAAAATAATGCCTCCTTAAGACAATAACAGAGGAGGAATTTCATTTAGACATGCTTAGCATGATGAAACAACTGTAATAGTTTTACCTATCTGGCTACGTGAAGGAAGTACTTTGTCACCAGTACCATGGTAACATATTCTGCATCATAATACTGATACCATATGCCGCATCAATACCAGTCACAAACTTTGTATCTTCCCATTAAGTGTAAAAAACAGTTCTTTTTAAACTCTTTTTTTGGTAGTAGCCAAACTACCAGAAAGGTCAGAAGAAATGACTGCTCCATCATAGAAAACTGAAAATGAGTAGTGATGTAGCCTACTACCTATCTACAAGTGACAAAATAAAATGGTCAAACTAAGAACATACTAATCACTTTCAAGAGCGACTACATGGAAATGAGACTGCTCAAACATTGTAGCATATTTGTAGAAAAACAGTTCGCTCCAGGTGGCCCTGCAAGTCTGTGTGCTCTTGGGAAACATTCCTAACACATGCAGTCTACATGGGATAATAGATTATAAAAATCTGGAAGATGCTTCAGTGGAAAAGAACATGAAATCCATCAAATCTGATATATCCTGTCACAACTGAATTGCAGACAGCACACTTCTGTTCACCATTTATAAAATCTCTCTAAAGCCTTTGGGCAAATAAAACACCCTCTTCATGTGAACATTTACCATTACACTCCTGGAACCTCAAGAGTGGCTAGAAGTCCACTGATTACCACACACAGGTAAGTACTCCCTATACTGCTTGTAATTATAGGAAATCTGACCCATACATTCTTTGCATGACTATCACAATGTTAATATTATTGCTACTAAAGCAGTGTCTGTAAAATCTGACATTTTCCATTCTCAAACAGAATTTTAATTCCTTTTTGTTCATCTGGGATTAAAGTTATTATTCCATTGAAATGTTACAGGATCTCACAAGCTCAGATCAAATTCACCCAGTAGAAGAAAGTTGGGAAGTTAGTTACACTAGATTTGACAAAGGTTCGTGAGGTTTGCTATCGAACAGAATGTGCCTGAATTTCTATCAGGCATATGAAAAATGAGAGCGTCTGGTGTCCCTGGCTTCTCAGTATGAGGGGTATGGCATGTGTGCAGGCAGTATAAATTACTTTTATTGGGTTATTTTTGGTTTTGTTTTGGTTTTTTTTAAGCCAAGCTAATAAAAGGGGAGCATTCTACTCTCACTCCAGTTCCACAGGTTTTGATTAATGCAAAGACTGCAAAGATAAGCATGATCTTTCCATTCTCTTCTTTATTCCTTCTCATAAGAGACTCTCTTCTCTGTTAGCAATCTCTGGAAGTACCTCCCCTTTGCTTGCAGCTCTCTGGTGCTGTTTCCCAAATGCTAATTTTTTTAGAACATCTTGTCTAGCTCCTGCTCTTTGCTGCTGCCTTTCTGCATATAACTGGGGAAAGAGCAAAACTGAGAACTGAACAATTTTTCAGGTAAACTTTCATAAACTCAAATAAAAACCCTAACAATTTTCTTCTAACTCTTTCAAGCAAGTACTGTGTATTCTCAAGGTCAGTATTAGCACACCAGCGGCTGGAGAGAGACTTTACTGAAGAGGGAAAACTGGAAGAAACATAAACAGATGTTGTGCTACTGAGCTGTCCCTTTTCATTGGATCAGTGACCACAGTTCACATGGATGCTAACGGGCATCTAGTTATAAATTAGTTACACCAGTTACGTGAAAAGACTATAAATGGTGAGAACTGAAACTGAAAAATCATAGGAGAGCATAAGTATCAAGGTAGTCTTTTTTCATAATTATAAAACTTAGATTTAGTTATATATATTTTTGATTTCAGTGTAATTCCTGATGTCCAAGAGCAGTAGCAAACTACTTCAACAGACTGTCTAAACAAGCTGGAGCAAAGTGATGTGAAGGCAGAGGTTGAGCATTCTAGAGCGGCTGCAGTGGCTCAGCTAGAGCAACCATTCGATAAAGAAGTGCCTCCAGCCAAATTTAGCTTCAGTTTGCAGCAATGAGAAAATTAAATAAGCAACACTCAGAAATAAAGGTACTTTAAAAAAACCACGAGGATTATGTCTAAATATATTATCTACACTTAAAGGTGTTTTCTGAGACATCTCAATGAAAATTATTCATGGGATGACTTGAAAATGAAATGAGTGTTTGTGGATAACACCATTTCCTTGTGAAAAGACTGGAAAACTCATACAGTTCTTTATCCTTTAGGAGACAACAGCATGTATTAGGATGTTGAATGTTAGGGAATAAAGAAATCAAGTGTTTGCTGAAAGAAGCCAAAGAAATTGAAGAAATCAGTGCAATAACCAAGTACAAGATCAGACTTTTTGGCAATTTGAGTTTATATCTTTAAATCAGCTCATCTATCCTTTTTGTTCTATTTTTCCCACTAGGGAATAAAGGAACTTCAGTATCTGATGTGGCCAGTTTGGTGCATTTCACGTCATTAATGATCACTTCAAAAAAGAAAAACGCAGTGTAGAAAAACAGAGTGGATTTTCCACATTAAGAGTAATTGGCAACACCAGTGAAGAGTCAGCACTTACCCTGTAATGGTCAATTCAAAAACATGTCTAAGTGTCAAACCACGAGCCCTTACAATTCTGTACACTCAGAAGTTAATTGCTTCTTTTCAGGTTGAGATCATGCTCATATTTATGCCTGAATAAAATTTCCCCATTAAAAATAACTTGGACAATTTCTGTTCCTTAAAATTTTAGGTACATATTGAATAGCAAACAATGTAACAGCAACTGTACATTGCATTGTGCACAGCTATTCTGGGCGCAAGCTCTGCTCCACTATAATAACTTCAAATCTGGTACAAATTAGCAGAATCCACTTATCATTTCCAGTTTATTTTCTTAGTGGAGATCTACTGCAGCAAACCAAAATCTTTCAAATATTCCACTGAAGATTGTTTTCCATTTATTAAAAATTTGCGTGGGTTTATTTACTGGCAGTTTACAAGTTCCAAGTTGATACTACTTTTTACTGTAAATTGCTGATTCCAGGTGAAAGCTTTACACTTATTAACACACTGAAGTAAATGTTGCTGTCAGGTCTTCTTGTGCCTTATGTTCTCCCACTATCCATAAAGCTGCCTACTTCGTTCCCACCTAAATGGTATTGGAGTTGTATACCCTATGCAAAACAAAGGAAAAAATTGCATTTCAAAATAATTTTTTTTATATATAAAGTGTGGTGGTGTCCCATTTTTCTTATTAGTTCTGTCTTTTATTGAAGAACAAATTGACTGAAAGAGTCAGATGCTTTCACCCTGGAGAACAGAAGGCCTGGGGTGGGACCTCATCACATTTTTCCAGTGCTTAGAGGACAGAAATTCTCTTCACAGGGAGCCACACTGAGAGGATAAAGGGCAATGAGTACAAGTTGCATGGAGAGAGGTCTCATCTATTCAAATTTTTTACAGTGAGAACAAACAATTGCTGGATGTGGTAGAGTTACCATCAGTGGCAATGTCCAGGATGAGATAGGATGGAGTGCTCAGTAATCTCACACAGGCTTGCCTCTCAATGAAAGTTTGGACCACTCTGATCTTCTGAGGTCCCTTCTAACCTGAGGACCCTTCCTTGAATCTCTCTACTTACCCGTTAAATCACAATTTACCTGCCTTGCTTGCATGAGTAGTTGCACAACACCAGTAGATGAGGTGTGCAAATAGCCTTTACATTTTTCTGGACAGAATAGAATATACTCTTATAATATGCGCTCCAAGGTCTGCTTTATGTTGTTCTTCCAGGTATGTGGCTGACATCAGATTTAGACAGAGATGACAATTCTCAGTGCAAACTCAGGAATTATTTATTTCTGCATCACAAAACTGCAGAGTTTCACAAGTGATTTGTAACAGGACCCTACAGGGTAGTTTTAAAAGACAACTGGGTTAAACCTTGGCACATGGGTTAAAAGCGATCAGAAGACACTGGAAATCCAAAGCACAGTGACAACAGATTGCAGAAATTTAGGGTTTTTCCACATGAGGCTCTAGACTGATTTGTCCAGAACTGAAATGAGAAGCAATGCAATTATGGATTTTGAAAAAACAGAACATCTTCAGAAGTTTTGTCATGTGAAAAGCTCTTCTTCACCATCTGTCAAGTTCACTGTCACCTGGCAATTCTGAGCATTACTCAAAGGAAGAATTTAGGGCTATTTGTTTTCTGAAGATTTGAAATTAACCGGCTCCAGATAGCTGACTTTGGACTAGGACCAAAATACATAGGACATTTTTGTCATTGTGGATAGTTTTTTTCTATCCATGTAATCTGAGAGGTTGAAATCCAGCTTAAATTAAATCACTGTGGTATTTTGGTTACATATGTTAGTAGTTTGTGTGTTTGTTTAATTTTAATTGGATACAAACATAAGGAATCAAGGAGACATATTTTCTGTTTAGTAGAAGCTTTTTCTATTCCAAGTTTTGCAACAAGCGGGTATTCTGAATGACAACCTATTCCAGCATTGCAGTTCTGGTTTGACAAATAAAGGTTGAGCGTCCACATCAAATAAAGGTAGCATAATAATCTTTCAAACTCTGGTAAATACAAATAGGTGAGTGTTTTGTAGCCAACAACAGAGAACTGCAAGATCACACTTAGGTCTCTTAAAACCTCCCCATTATCTCCAGGAAGAAAGCATATGATACCATTCAAATTTAGATAAAAATGTAGTGATCTTTCACATAACATGTCAATATGTTGTGAACTGACTACTTCCAAATATCATATTATGTATTGATAGTTCCTCATTGCTCATCACAATTTTAAATACAGGGATTTTGCTTTTTGCAATGATCATACTTTGATTTCTAATTTGACAGAAAAACACATTTTAAAAATAAAGACAAAAATGACCCACAAAAATGTAAAAAAAAAAAAATAAAAATAAAAATAATCCTGAAAGAAAGTAAGGCAAAAAACCATTTTTGATAATTTTTAAAGAGGGAAGGTTATCTTTCTTGTAACCAAAAGAAAATGGGAACTTCCACAGAATATTTTATTTCTACAATCCAGCATTTCTTATTAGAAATCATTCTTTTATGGAAAATTTCTGATCAGGTAACTAGATTCTTGTAAATCCAGGAAATAAATAATAGCTACATACAACAATCAAACTATGTTTCCTGCTGGGCACACAAGAAACCAATGGCAGAATTTGGAACCAAACCCTTACTTCCATGTCCCAACCCAGCTGATCAAGCAATGAAGCGTTCTTCCTCATGTCCTCATTTCACTGATTTTATTTGCATTTTATTTTCCATTTAAGATGCTACAGAAGTGTCCAAATTTAAGATTATCTTTTCCTAACAGTACAAGAATATATTTTATTTGTTCTATTTATTTTTTATATATTGAAAAATTCTGTAAGAAAACAGCATGTATTTAACAAACTATTTAGCTTAACACTGAGTAAATTCCTCATGGATTCAAATATATTTTCTACCGAAGAACTGTCATTATCATTCCCGTATTATTTCCTGATACCAGCTGCTATAAAATGAATAATCAAAATCCTCAGATTGTTAGTAAAGGTTTCTAAGATTTTATGTCTGTTTTGCTATTGAAAATGTACTGGTCAAATGTTGTCTTGTCACTTTCACCACAGCAGAAAACAAAGTCAGGTCCAATAGTTTTGAAAAAACAAACTAGAATTTGAAGACAAGAAAACAAAAGAAATTACCTGGGTCTTCTATCGATAAGTTCTTTGTTAACCATTGAACAATATCTGAACCTAGGAGCAAAAGAAAAGGCATTTATAGATTAGCAAGTTTTCTCTCACTATTCTTCAGATCTCTGAGGCAATTTGAAATGTTCTTCCATGGAAGAGATATACATTTTTTGCTCAGTCTGTCTAGAAAAAAAAACCACTGGCCATTCTATTTTAGCTTAGTTTCTTTTTTTAGCTTTGTTTTAGCAGTGAAACATAGAATTTCTTTCTTTAGGCTAAGACTTGCAAAAAGTAATAGAAGTGCATTAAGTGTGCAATAGTAGTCTGCATTCTAAAACTTACACTACTGCACAATGTACATAGAAAAACACTTCATTAATCTCTACCTCCCCGCACCTCCCCTGCTTAAAAATTAGTTAACCAGTAAACATAAAAACATATGGACTACCAGTCTATCAGATTCCACCTCATGTCTAAGCTCTTGACAAAATTCATTTTTCTCTCGGTGCTAAAGTGCTTTCCTTTCCACTTCAGTCTCCCTTGCTCTCTACCCCTTCATTTATTGCATATCCTTTTCTTTCTATTTAATTTTCTGCCTTATTTTAAGGTCCCATGCTATTGCTTACCTTCTAACACCTTTGATACCAGATTTCTTCCTGCTTTTCACACTGAGTACCCTTCCAATCTCACCTCCTAATTCCTAACCCATCTGCTCCTCTTGGGCATGCACTTCTGTCAACTGTGCTTCTATCACACACTGCACTTTCTGCCACAAGCTGAAGTCAGACTTGTTTTTCAGAGAGAAAGTTACAGTTGAACTTCACCAACTGTGAACATGATTTGCAAAATAAATTATGAAGCATTGCTGCAGACAAAAAACCCAAACCTCATTCATAATTTGAGAAACTTGAAATAACCAAACTGGCTTAGAGGGAAAATGGGGTGAAACACTGAGGGATGTTACATGCATATTTTTCATGTTTCATGATACTCCCAGTTCAGACAAGCAATGTAACAGAGAGAGACGTCACATATTTCCTTATAGAATCAATATTCGTTTCTCATCCATTTCCCACCAAGCATAATAACAAAACTCTTACATAAACCTTAAGCTTAAAACAACAATAAAAATCTCCACAACTTACACAAATATAAACCAAATCAAAACTATAAAATCTCTTGAACATACTATAATATATAACATTAGTATGTGGAGTATATTTCCCCTGTCACTCCTTAGATTCAGACTTCTTCCTGTACTTTACCTACTGCATAGTTTCCTTTGCTATTCTTAAGGCAATGAAAACAATATTTTAAAAAGGCATTTGAGAAAATAAGTAAATTTCCCCTTCTAGCTTTTATTTTATTACACTTAGTGAATAGATTTGTCATTATTTTACAAAGTCTAATTGTTATCATAGCTTTCCATGTCTGTGCATTACAAAATTGATTACATAGCAGTGAAAATGTCTAGAGATTTAACAACCGTGTCCACAGCAAACATTTTTCATTGCTATATTAAATGTCTAAATTTTGAGAGATTTTAAACAGCAGTGGCAGAGTTTCTCATAGTTTTATTCCTTAAATGAAGCAATTTACTTTTGCATGCTGTAGGAGATATACAAACTATTTCAGACAGATATTCCTACCCCAAAAATATTTTATTTTTAAAAATACAATTTTAATCCTTTTTTTATACATATGAAATTTACAAGGTTGACACTGAAGGAAGAATTTTATTTTAATATAAGATGAAACTTCATAAATCTCAATGGTGCAGTTCCAAGCATATCTATATTTTTCTGTCAGCTGACTAGAGAAGTTAGTGAGCCCTAAATACTCTCCTAAATCTTCAAAGATCAAAGACAAAAATTAGAAGAACAAAATGACATTTTGAATACAGATTTTTAACTTCATCTTCTTTCAAATCTCTCAGGTGCCATATGGGAAGAAGTTTGCTATTCTTTTCATCTCGCCTTCAAACACTTTTTCTGTTTTTGCCTCTTTTGAAAACTTTCTTCCAGTGTCATGCTGTATTCCTCAGTCCTCAGCTCCTGGCCTCACATTTGAGTATACATGGTCCACACATCAGAAATTTCACCACCATATGTTCCAGTGTCTTTTGGTTTATTATAAATAATAGTGGGAAATCAACTTTCTTGAAAATGGCACCATCTGATTATGAAAGTTCATTGATGCTCTATTCACACTTTACCCAGAAGCCATTGCCCTGGCACATGAAAGCCTGGACAGGAGTTTAGGCCAGCTACTGCATTTGAACATGCTGATGATTTCAGAGGTATGACTTTCATGACAGATGAATAAATATCGATATGAACACTCTCCTTCTAGAGTGAAGGCTATTCAAGTAAAACAAACTTGCAAGTAATTTGTCATATGGCAAGGGAGAAACATATCAGCTCACATTTCTTTGGGACATCTTTGGGCCAACTCCAGTCCTAAAATAATAAAAGTATTAACATGCAGAGGTAGAGCTTGCTGGGTGTTTTTTTAGCTACTAGTGTTAACATCTAATCAACAATATTGTTTCCTTGAATTATTCTTGTACCCTTTTCTAAGGTTTATTACTTATGCAAACGTGTTTCTAAAAGCAAAACCATTACTCCAATTTCTTATCTCATAAAAAAAAAAAAAAGGCAGCAAAACAGGTAACAACAGGAAAATAATACTTCCTGTGAGTGTAGCTTTGAACAAAATTCACCAGTAAATTCCTGACAGTTTTCATACACGACACTTCACATCTATAGGAATTATGATCCAAGGCTATAAACTTCATTATTTGTAAACAAGCACTAATAGGATGAAAAATCTTTAACCTTCAAACTTGATTCTGTCTTGTCTTCAGAAATCTAGCAAAAAGACAAGCTAGTCAGATGATTTCATGGATGCCACTACCTTGGTACTGGACTCACCTGAAAAGGAAAATTTCAGCAATCCAAAATATAAAATGTTTGCTGTGTCAGATACTCAGTTTTTGTATACTGTTTAATGTGCGATATCAAAGACACAGCTATAACATCGTCAAAGCAAATTCTCAAGCTCTCCAGGTCTCCCTGCCTCACTTCCAGCAAGCAGCAAAAAAAGGCAAGTTGGCTATTAGATAGGCAAGATGCAGAAGACTTCAGTCAAATTGCCGATTGAATTTTGAAATCCCAGTTGTCATGCCAATTTCTAAAGCAAATAAAACTGGACAAGTCAAAGCAGTATTTTTTAATAATATCTTAAAGCTAGCAAAAGCAGAAAAAAAAATTGAAAAAAGGGGTTTTTTAGACATAGATCCTCAAAGCCAAGAGTGAGATTCCCTAAATGCCAGCACCTATCCTGACAAAGGCAATAAAATTCACAAGATCTTATTCAAGTCCAAAAAAAAGACAGACAATCTTCTTTAAAGAAATAGACAAAAACACGTCTATAATTCATACACAAATGAAAAAGACTCAGTCATGTTCTTTGTGAAATGTACTTGCTGAAAATTCCACAAGTGATTAATTTTAAATGAAATGGTCCAAAAATAGCAGTTGCTGAGGCTGTCACAGTATCTTAAGAAAATATTTTTGAGGAAAGCATGTTCTCTGAACTCTGCAATATTAATCTCCAAGTCAAAGTCATAAAGGTCAGGCCAATACTAAGGTTACCTTTCAGAGAAAATCACCTACTTTAAACAATTCTTCATTTTCAAAATGTGCTGGTTCTGACCTATAGAAAATTTCACAGGAATTATAAATCAGATTTTTGCTATGCATGGATGCAATGAGTCTTGTAAGCCTTGATCTGACAGAAAAAAAAAGATATGAAAGTAGTACTGCAAAAGAAAAGCAAAATTCAAAATGCTCCATCTTTTTCAAAATTAAAAAACATACCTATTGAAAGAAGAGACAGCTGCAAGAAAGTATATTTTATTAATCAGAATCACAAACCAAGAGACCACTGAGAAACTTAATTCAATGATTTCTTACTTCATAAAGATACATGTTCAACCTTACAAAGAAAATAGTCTTTTGTTGTTGATATCTTGGTTTCGTAACTAAAACCAATTCTTCTTTTTACTTTTAGACCTCAGAGTATTTGCAGATAATTGAAGAGTGAAAACGACACAGGAAGGTCCCCTGCACTGCTGATACCAAGAGCGAGGGGTTTGCTGCTCACAGTCAAGGCTTTTGCCATCTGAACTCTCCAGAGCAACATAACCATGGTTATGTTTGCCCAGTACTATGAAATCTGGGCAGCTGGGCCTGTTTGGTGCTGAAAGGCAGGAGCAGATAATTCAGGTGCTCTCTCAAGGGAGCCTCATGGTCAGCTGGCTCAGCTTCAGTGCTTCACCACCACCTAGCCTTGAGAATCTGGAGAATTTTTTGCAGGGTGTCTCACAGTACAGAAAATTGAATAAGCATGACTCTATAAAATATCACTGTCTAAATTTAAGACAAGACTATTACTTAATTAGTAAGGAAACAGTACTGTATTTCCATTATTTCTCTTTATTTTCTTTATATTGAGAGAGGAAGGTATTGGGTTATTTTAGCTTCTGTCTTCAACATCATTACTTTGTGGTGATACATCAGAAAATTAAGTTTACTCACTGATATAAACTTCAAAATCCTTGATCATGACTGAAAAAAAGATAATGTGCAATTTCATTTTACACCAGTGATTCAGACATAGGAAATGCAGAAAGTGGCTTAGATGAGGAGGGAGATTGTAAAAGCCAGTGCTCTCTCAGGTTTTCATCACAAGCTGTTTTCAAACAAAAATTGCTGTCTAATGGAGAGTAAGACTCCGCAAGAAAGGCCTTTCATTGGTGAATGGGACAAAAATAGTCTGCATTCTCCCTGAAGTTTTCACAATCACAAACTGTAGCATATATTGCCACAGTTATATCAGCACAGATATTTTAACATTTCTTTATCTGAGAAGAACAGTTTGTATATGAATCCTTCATGTCTGAAATACATCTGAAAGAAATCAAGTACTATATAGTTATAGGCAGAAGGGCAGAGGGAAGAAAAACAATGGTTATATTATATTTGGCTTAAAGGATGGAAAAATACACTATTATCCATTACCAATACTGGATTATTCAAATTAAATTTTCCCTGTCTATTACAGCTGGGTAAAGAGAGGCTTTGCATCACTTGTTTGTAGTGTCCACAGAAAGCTGAAAGAAGGATGTGGGGACTCCTCTCTGAGACTGGGGTTGCAGAAGTGCCCAAAGGATCATATACCCTATAAATTCTTTCCACCCTATATTTTTATTTAATAGATTTTTTTTTCTGTATTCTTTTGGATTAATGTAAAATAGATTAATAGATTTAACTTGGTAGAATTTTTTATCATGAGTGACAACACAGATAACACTGATAACTTGAATACCCTGCTGACTGCACTTACATATTTAACTTTCTGACCTTTATTATTTAAATGGGCTTTTAAAAGAAAAGAACATCATTGATCAGAGTGCAATTTTATTAAGGAAATTATTTCCATCTCAACTTTCACACACATTTCTGCCACTTGTTTTGTTAGAACTACTGATGAAAACAAATGCAGAAACTTACTCTTTTGACTTATTATAATTGAGGGTTGACCACATATTTCTTCAAGTTATGTTAAGGAAGATTGTACCCAGGTGCAGATTTAAAAATGTCATCTGAATAATACTAACTATAGAGAGAATATGACATGTTTTTATGAAACTACTCAAGCACAAAAGTAATTGAAGTTTTCTAGTTTTACAACCACATAAGCTAAAATATACTTTTTTCCAAAGTGAACATAGATACAGGAATTTTGCAGAAATAAAACCTTCAA
The DNA here is from genome assembly GCA_013400175.1 of Phainopepla nitens. NCBI lineage: Eukaryota > Metazoa > Chordata > Aves > Passeriformes > Bombycillidae > Phainopepla > Phainopepla nitens. The sequence goes on along the minus strand of VXBQ01012830.1, from coordinate 189,376 downwards.
ATGAATCATCCTAATGCTTTTGAGTCAGATTCTTTCATTCTCAGCTGTAAGCAGTCCTCAGAAATACTCATGCCTAGAAGGGCAGAGAGGATCCATAACTCTAGCTAGCCTAACCTTGTGAAGAACAACATGTTGCTTGATACTGTTATGACTTCTGCTTTAGACAGGAAAATTCAACGACATTCATACTGTGAAAGAGCTAATAAAGAATGCAAAAATCTTGTCTACTTCCATACCCACTTGAAATAAATCAATGGTGCTAACCAACAAATTTCAGCAATGTAAACCCTGGAGTCACACTCTGTCTCATAACCAATCTTCAGAGCAGAAATCTTGTTTATAAACACTAAAAGGATAATTAAATACTACTCTGCATCTGTGCCACTCTTTATTCTAAAAGTGGCAATCCACACAGGTCCCCATGTCCTCCAGCAAAAGGGATTGCTGCTTCATTCCAGCAAAATTTATCTCTAAAGTTTCCCAAAAGACATCCTCTACTTAGATCTCTTCCACAGCCACAAATTAGCATTTTGCAAATGACACTAGCTGTGCATAATTGGCAATAAACCAGTAACCACTGATGAAACTCCTGTAATCCCAAGGCTCTTATCTCAAGCACTAGAGTTTAGCATCTTGCTGAAGAATATTGCTCCATGTTAAACATTTGCGAGACAAGAGTGATGCTGTTTAGAAAACTGAAATTGCATGAAAGCCCTGTACTGCCTGTCGACTGCAAAGAAATATTTATGCTTTTCTTCAAAATTATGTAAAACCTTGTGATCTTGATGAGTGATAATAGAGTATCAGTGTGCATTTGACATGTAAAATCATAAAAACCTCCTCTATGTAAAAAATATTTGTGGGGGGAAAAGCCCACAAAATATAAGTAGAATTTTCAACACCATAAAAATGCCCTGAAGAAATTTCATCTATGAGAAATCCTCACCTCCAAATGAAAAAGAAAAACAAACCAAAAACCAACTAACCAAAACCAGAAAAAAAAGCACACTTCATTTTTAACTACTGTATGCTTCCTTCAATCAAAACTTCTAAAGACTGAGATAAACAAGGAGGCCAGGAGCCAGGAGACTTATCAGTGAGATCTACTTGATTTCCTATTCATCAGAAGACTTAAATAATGCTGAAAGAAGATAAGAAGCTAAGTGATTTCCAACTTTTCTCATCATGATACCCCTTCTTTTTTCTCTCAATCAGTTCCTCTCTTTACCTTTCAAACACTTGCAGACATATTAAGGGAGAAACAGCCAAAAATTCAGCTACTCATTGTGTTCTCCATCTACCATTACCTTTGGGAACTCAGGCTAAATCACATCCTCCAAAATAGTTCTGGATCCAATGCCAAGAGGACAGCAGGAAGACACCAAACACCAAGCATAATGGTGTCCATGTTCTTCCCAGCCACCAGTGTGTACTGTGTAAATCAACAGGCAATGAGGCTGTTCTGCAATATCAATGCTCCGTCTTGTAGGCGGGTGCCTAGTCACCAGCGTAAAGAACATTTTTTTCTATCTTTCTCAATGATGATGTAATTTCTTTTTAAAAATAATAAGAAGCTCCACATGGAAGAAAATAGCCACTACTGTCTGCTAATTACATTCTCTAAGTCATGAGGCAACTTAGTCTAACTTTCTGCTCAGACACAAGCAGTTTCAGGCCTTTGAACTTGGGTGTCTCCACCTCAGTCTTTAGGTGTTCTGGTTGGGGCATTCTGGTTGTGGCCCCTTTTAATTCCTTTAACTGTTTTGTGCTAAATGTTTTGGGAGATGAGAAGAGAAAATAAATTATTTACAACCCTATAGGAAACCCAGGTGGGAAGATGAGCACCCTGGAGTCCTCTCCCTACTGCTATGCAGTCTGGTTAATGGGAAGTAGAATAGCTTTTGCAAGTGTATCCTGGTGGAGAACACTGCAGGGTATGAATGTAGGAGCAGCCACCCTCAAGAAAAGCTGAGACGGAAATGAATATGTGACTCCTATGCCAAGTTTTACTTCCCATTCCTGAAATAACATATAAAACATCACTTTTGTCTAACTATCTCTTGAACTCTCACTCTAAAAAATTCATCCAAGATTATTTCAGGAAAATTGACAATGTATTCTTAAGAAAAAAATTTGCTACTTGCAAAAAATAGTTCATGTAGCCTTCTTTTTGTATCTACTGGATGCTTTACTGTGTCTTGCTGACAATTTTGTATATAGAAAACAGGTAGATTGATAAGCATATGTTCTTTCTCTCACATACATATAGTAAGTGCTTTCACAATGCACTTTGATAATTTTCACTGCACAGTAAAAGCTGCCTGAATTTTTCTCTGCCACAATAAACTCCTTTGCTTTCTTATTTTTTTTACATCAGCAGTTTGAAAATAGAGTGTCAAACCAAAAATCCTCCAAGTTCAACAAAAAAGCTTTGTGAAACCCTTCACCATTGCTTCAAGCAATTTCGTATTTTTTTCATATTTCCACATTAATATCTCTAAGAAATACAATATTTTCCTTCAGAAATGCTTCTTCTAATTCTTGTCATACTGCCCCCCAAAAGACACCCACGCACAGATGGCAATGGAAGGAAGTGAGGAGCAATGTAATTTCTCCTAGACACTTTTAACATTCATGGAGGATTTTCACAGGGGAAAATCCTCAAGTCCTAATTCAGGGGTAATGGCAATAAATATATAAATTATATTAGACTTGATCTGGGATTTTGGCTTCAGGAAGAAAGTCAGTGGGGACACAGTGACTTGCAGTTTTGACATTTGCCAGCAACAATGTCAATGTACTTCCTCACAAAGTGTTCCTACATAATAATAGTTAAATTATACACTTGGTTTGAAAATGGGTTTTTCCACTGTTGCGATTTCAAAATACTCTCTCAGTGACTCATGCTTTTACTGTTCTCTTTGCTTAAGACTCTCAAAATTGATGTCCAAAAAAAAAATCCCTTCCATCAGTGTAGGTCTCCTGACAAATCCAAAATACTTAATTTAGTTATTTTGACAAAAATACACCTTTTAGAGAGATTTAGTGATGCTTAGTACAACAGCACAATGTGATGTTCTGCAGAAGCTCCTGAACCACAAGTTTCCCAAGAATTTGATCATTACCCAGCTGTTCTCACACATACAGAAATCACTCCTACAGGAAACTTCTTCCCAACAAAAAAATCTACAGCACAGCAAAATACATATCTTCAGAGATACAACCCAGTGTAGGGACACAGGCTATACCAGAAAGTCTGAAATCATGAATCTCACACAAAATGCCAAGAAATTGCAGAATAAAAATACTTTGTTTGGCCAAAGTAGTCATCTGGGGGTTTTAGTGCTTTATTGCCATTGTTCCTCAGCCTGTAGCACAGATCAGCTATTTTTCAACTAGTAGTAATAAATAAAAAGTATAAAATACAAGAAAGTTTGCTGAAGCTCAGTAGAAACCTTCAACCTTAATTCGAATATTCAAGTGTTACACCAGAAATGTCACTCACCCCGATCAAAACTTTGCTCAAGGAGCTTTTTTTTCTATTTGAAATATGAAATGTATTAATATTCAATAGAAAGTTCAAATAAATTTCTATTCTTGATTAATCTGTGTTGGATGTTTTTGTGGTATTTTCTTCAGATCCATGATTATTTTAATACTGCTATGTCTCAGACTTTACACTTCAAAGATCTGCTGCAGGGCTACATTTTCAAAAGGGAAAGGAAATCAAGTTATTCAAATTTTAAGTAGATTTTTGAGCATTATTCTGACTGAAAATCTAATCCCATTCAGCTTTTACCAAAATATGTGACCGTTTCAAGAATTTAGTATGCTCAGTTGTCTGACATAACAAAAATCACTTTATATAGTATGGAATGAACTGTGTTAGAAATAAAAATTACTTTGCTCCAACTTGATCCTTCAACCAAATTCAGCATATTTTTCATTTGCGGTCTTTCATCACTATTCAGAGATTATTAATTAATTTATTCTAAATGTCGATAATAGTGCTGCACAACTATCTGAAGAAGATATTACTGGGTCTGTTCTTAATGACATAAAAATCTCATAGTTTTTCTCATGGTAATTCTTGACACATGCACCTCAAGAACCCTGTCGCAAAAAAGGTAAAATTTATTAGCTCTTGAAGAAAATTCCCAAATATTCATTGAAATATAAATTCTGCAGACAATTGAAATTCTCTAATAAGATTTATCCATCAACAGAGATTTACCAAAAATTGAGATAGACATGAACTACTATTTTAATATACAATCAATAGTTCTTGGGTTTAAAATAAACTTAATTGTATCATATATAATAAGTAATACATTTCTATGTCAAATTGAAAATTGAAGTACGGTATATGCTCAATGGCATATACTCATATATGTGAGTATACATGCCAGTTATTTTATATATTATGCTCCCATACATCACAATGAACTTAGCAAACGAAGAAGTAAAACTTAGACAAAATAAATCCCTCTACATTTCAGTTTACCAAGTTCATTCCCGTGCTGCTATGTTTCCCAGGGCACATTCACATCAGCAATTGTAAGATATAAATTGCAGCCATGTAGCTAGTATTGGCTTTTTCTCTATGACATTTTTATAGGAATTCAAAAGCCACCCTTCTGCTTTGACAAGTAATGCGGTACCACATTAATCAAATACATTTTTGAAGCAAAGTCCTTTGCTGTCCATCAGTATCAGGCAATGTTCATAGAGCCATAAGTAATATTTCCATTTTAGGAATGTCTCTTGGAGCCTGGACAAAGAAACAATCTCTGCAAAAACTGTTTTGTCCCATCCCTACCCTCACATTCATTATATCCAGAGCAATCATTTAATAACACTAATCCCTAACCTCATGGGAAGCATTTGTAAGGTTATGTGGAAAAGTTGGAGAGAATAATTTTCCACTATCTATTATCAAGGAGAAGAACAATAAAAAAAGACAGTATTCTGAACAATCCTGGACCACTAGCCCAAGATGTAACCTTAGGTATTTATTTCTACAGAAAGATAATAGTTCCTCATACTGTGCTCTGGATTTTGGGGACTACAGAACAGAGAACCATTTTGAAAAGAGCAACCTGTAAGTATTAGAGCAATAAATAATAATGCATATTCTGGATCCTGGAGTCTATTCTTCATGTTATTTTAATGTATATTTCAATGTTTTGTTTCTTTAGATAAAACAGCTGAGAACTTATGCTGTCTTATTGTGAACATAGGATAGATCTTTTATAACTTAGACTTGTGAATACAGAAGGTCTTTGTAAAGAAGAGACTGTAGTTCATTTTTTTTCCTTCTTCACAAAATGCAGAAAAAATTAGGTTCATACTGTTGCCTAGGAGTATGCAGTGACGTGAATACTACCTTTAGCACCTGTTGTGTCTTTGCTGTTTACATCATCAGAGTAAGAATAAATAGTATCAAGATGTAAAATCACTCTTGTTGAGGGAACACGTATACAGCTACCTATACAAACCAGTCCTGGCCCCTTTCTCAGCCCCTACAAACCATTTATTTGACTTTTGGTTTCTCCATGTAATTTTCGAGGACTTGTACATATTAAATGTAAAATTGTTGATGGCCACCATTTCTTCCTTAACCACTGACTGCAGATTCAGGAACAGATGACATATATTCTCTTGGGAAAATAAAGGCAGGATCACTAAAGAAATATAAAGCAAATAGATAACCAGTACTAGGATTACTGTTCACTAGTGGAAGGCAAAATTAGACACAACTCTTGTGTTGAGGGCCTGGAGACAATAAAGATTTGTCAGTCAGCTAAGGAATTGTGCCATCTACATGAAATATGGTCCCAAGGTTAGGAGGGAGGGGGAAAAAAGACATTTGGGAAGAATGTGTTATTGCTCAATCTTCTTACATCCTTAAAATAGCTAAAATGAATTCATCAACAAATTACAAAAGAAAACTAGCTGCCCACCCCTGCAACAGGAAAAAAAACCCAGCAAAACCCCAAAATCCAAAGTATTTCTTCACAGATAAATATACCCTGTTCAGTCTGGCACCAGCAATTAATATGATTCTCCTGCTTCCTTATTGTCAGATAAGAAATCAGGAGAGAGCAGCAAAGGGTGCTTGTCCTTGGCCTAGTAAATAGCCTGATTATGCCAGTATGCAGATTGCTTCCCCTTGATAGCCTGGGAACAGAACCGTTCTCCTCTCCAAAATGCAGACTAAAGGGACTAGTGGTAATATGACTGGTGACAGTTTTTCTTGATGCAAAACAGGATGGATATAAGTCACATAGAAGGGAATTCTTAAGTAGCTTATCCCACTCAAATTTTGGCTTCACTTTGAATGAGGCACGTTTTATACTTAGAAACTAAGAAAATTCTAGGCTGTTTTAGTCCTTCTTTCTACTATTCCAATTCTATCTGATCCAGCATAAAACTCGGCTCCTGTCAATAACCAATATACAAATAAATGCCTGCCTTAGCACTGTTTTCAACAAATAATGTCCAATTGATGGGAACATGCTAGCCACATTAACAGCCAGTAAAACATGCTTCTCTCAAGCAAGAGATGACCACTCTATTTGACCTGCAGCACACAAACACAGCAGCAATTCACCAGTCAGAAAATATCAGAAGAATTTCTTCATCTCAAATTCAGCACTCTCATCTTTTATTGACTTAACAAAGAGCATGTCTTTGGCCACCACCATTTCTGAAACAAAGTTCTGTGGTTTCAAGTAATAGCTGATGGAATATATTGGTATGCTTCTATTTTTAACTTTTTCTTTTTTTTCTTTTTTTTTTTCTGTAAAGAAAGTGATGGCTCGCTAGTTTAGATGAGTACATTAAAAAATGTCTACAGATTCAACTTTAAAATTTACTTCCATTCTTACTTATAGTATTGAGTTTTCCCTCATGTTACGCTTCTAGAAATGACTCACTCAGGGAAAGGAAGCAACAAGGTTGTACTATTATTAATACACTTTACACTTTAGCAATTTTTCCTTGTTTAAAATTATCATTTATCTTGCATTATGAAAGATGTCCTTGCTAGTTAGTGTCTCCTTGTTTTTAGCAAGTAAGCTAACAAAGGTAGGCAAGTTCTTCAAACAAGAACATGTGCACAGAGAAAATAGAGGAAAATTACAGCCCTGAGCACAGGTTCTTAAGATGAAGCCCCCACAAGTAACTCTTGCTACATGCATAGCATATATAAACATGTAATGTTTAAGTGATGTCTGAATTTGATGTACTCTAAACTTAGTAAAGATGATGATCACCAAACCAAGCACATCAGTGAAGGTAGACCATCTGGCAGAGGTAGGAGTTACTCTGTTGTTTCATGTTGCAGAGGTCATTCAGTAATTTTAATATGGAAGCATCTTACACTAATTGCTATTCAAACTTGTTGGAACAGTGAGTCCCTCTGCTAAGTACCCTACAATCAGCATTTCTGATGTGACAATTTAACTGCATAACTAAAATTTTCTGCACTGATCATGTTCAGTGGTTGCTCAATAAAGCCCCTCAGTTGTTATTCTCTGAGTTTACCCAGTGGAAAGTGCATCTTCAAAAGGATGCTTCACAAATCACAACAGAACCAGAGACACCAGAGTTTCTTACCTTGCAGCACACTTTGAGGCTCTCCAACTTCATTTTGATATGAAGTGGAACCCCAACATCAAACATCAAAGCTTTGCACAAACTGAAAAATTAAAAATATTTTCCTATAATACTACCAAAATGCTGAACCAGGGACAAAATCTTTTTCTTAGCATTAAACAAACAGAATTTTTCATCTTCATCTTTCTGACTCATACGACAATTTCTAACAGGAGTATAATAATAAAACAATAAAAAAACCCTCAGTATTTCAGTACTTTCTGATAACGGCAATGTAAAAAAAATTCGCCTGAAAAAGTGTGGCTCTGTGAAAATTTACTAGCAGAAAACTGGTTTGCCAGATACAACATCATAAATACTCTTAATGGATAATTTTTCTAAATTACACAGATGTAGAAGACGAGAAGAACTAAGATGGATGTGCCTCACTATCCTATGATTCTATGATCTCTTTGACAAGATCAGAGGACAGAGCCATAGGATCTGTTACATGGAGCCATAGGATCTGTTACATAGATCTATCAGGGACATTCAATTGATAGTTTTTTGACACAAGAGACAAAATAAGAAGAGAATAATGGGCAATTTCATCTGCCTTTTTCTCTTAAGGTATTAGCTTGACAGTCATTATCAGAATAAGGAAAAATTTTTATTCCGCTGTATATCTTTAATAAGTTGCCACTTCCATTTTAACCTAAACTAAATTCAAAGATATTCTTATTGAGCAGTAAAAACACTGTAATGATAGCAGTGATGCCTCTCCTTACTTCATACCATGCCTCTCTCTTGTTGATGAGTCATCTCTCATTTTACCATGTAGTAGACAAAACAGATGAGCCTTGAAAAGCTAACACTTTTTGCAATTTTATATAGCAAATACCATTTGGAAATTGTATTTGTAAAATCACAGCTCCTGTAACTACTATACCAGTTTCCAGACAGTGAGTTATATACAGTGCGGATGAAAACATTTGAGAAATATCTGGAATTCAGATTCTAAATGATGTTTTCTTTGAAAATAAGAATAAGAGCAAACTTACTATTTTGGCAGTTTTGAATCATGTCCTTTTAAGCTTTAATTTCAGATCTATTTTTTATTCTGGTGCTATGCTTAAAAGTAATTTATCTTTATTGAAAGATAAATCAGAGGGAAAGGCAATATTATAAAACCATTCTCTGTCTTACTTGCAATGGGAAAATCTAAAGTAACTCCATTACAGTCACCAGAAACATTTCAAAAGTTTCAAATCAACATAGTTTCAAGAAGTGTTTGAAAAAGATACTGAAATATGGCTCAAATTCTTCTCAGCTATGACATATGTTGAGACTTACAGAAAATAGCGATTTAAAGTTGCTTAAGAAACTTAAAGTCTATTTCTTTACTCCTTCTAAGGGCAGTATGCATGCAAAATTGTAGTGAAACCGCAACAATCTAGAGCTATTTACTTCTAACATAAAAATTCTCTATACAATACTGTACATTTTTATACTCATCTGCAGGTGAAAGGGATGTGCAAAAAAAGGCTCCAACTCTTCATATTGTTTAAGTTGTCCTGATCGTCTCTCAAGCACCTTCCTGGTCTATGCAAACTAAAGCGACCATGCTCTAAACTGGGCATGATCACATTCTATAAAGAAGAAACATTCCGACTATTATGACATAAAACACATTTGTTTTACCAGAGGCATTAGCTGTGTAATGATATTCTCTCCTTCGAAAACACTTGGTTTGATATATGATTCATGCCTTCACAAGGAAAAGTAGACAAATGCTGGTAATTAAAGTCACGTATGTGAAAACCAGGAGAAGTTGTGCTCCTTCCTTTCTGTGTGCAAGGAAGCTGAGGGAGAACAGGTCTCTCGAGTTTCCGACAGTGAATGTCTTAGATGTCAGTTAGGTAACTATGCTGAAAACAAAGCAAAAGGAAAGACAAGTGGGTATATACAAAGAAGTATGATGAGGTTATTGAAGGATATATTATTTGAAGGACCTGGTGTTGTTGTCTTGGGTTTGACGATGTGGTCACTTGCACCAAAGCTGGTTATCTATATTTGGCACAAAGGAAAGGATTTGGCAGAAGAATGATCACTGCTCAAAAAAGCTTTTCAGCAAGGGAAACAACAATGCTCAGTTTGTCCCAGAAGATGCACTACTGAAGTGAAATGTTGTTTCCTAAAAATGTAAAACTTACAAAGTACCCTGCAAAGAATTACAGAAAAGTATTTAATTTATTAACTATTTGTACTATGGTATATGGAAGAACTCCAGCAACATTAAATCCCCTAGTACTGCTATGATGAAGTGAGTACACAGTTCACTTTATAGCTGTGGTAGTGGTCAGAGAGGCCAAATGAAAAGACTGCTGCCACAAAGAGAGAACAGATGAAAATCCAAGAGATTTAATATTAAGCCCCACGTATGAACCATAGGTTATGCTAGTATGCCTTTGGCAACATCAGGGGTTTTGAGGTGTTTTTTGGGGTTTTTTTTGGGGGGTCGGGGGAGGCTGGTGCGTTTACAAGAGGAATACTATACTTGTAGTATACTCAAAATATTAAAAAACATAATTAAAGAATGACAGGCAATTTTCATGTTGCATCTAATGGGAATATTCAGCCTTAATAACATCGATTGTTAGCCTGCTGAACAACCTATTGCAAGTACTTCTTTAATAAAGAATGACCCTTGGTCTATTTATTTATAAAAGCCATGTAAGATACAGGAAACATACAGATAAAGGTCAGTCTTTAACATGATGAATTCAGGCAGGACTTCAAAGTATATCAGGCTTGCTCTTGATTTTATTTAATATGAAAATTTTTCATATCACTTGCATTGATTCTGGGCATAAGTTAAATGGGTTTTCATGATTTTTTAAGTTAAAGTTAACATCCATTTTGCCAAGCTTTTCTTTTTTGCTGTTATTTAAGCAGGTGAGAGGGAATACAAACTATTGCTGATTTCATTGAGCAATGAAAAGAGTTCAACTTCAGACTTTCTCTCTGCTTTTGTTGCACTATAACCATATATTACCCTGAGTATTTGCCAGATAAAAAGGTCATGAAAAAAACATAGCATGTATATAATACTGATCACTCTTTTCCAGCACTTTGATTCCTATCACATCCTTTACATTTCTTGAAATGCTAATTACACTCACTGTTGTATTATACAGAAATTGCTTTGGGAAAACAGGATTATTTTGCAGTAACAAATGGTCATTAAAGAAAAATTTGTGTAATTCAGTGCTAGGGTAGATACTGTTAGTAAAATACCCTCGACTGGAAACTGTAGAGAAGACCTTGCAGATAAAGAGTAAACACTTTTGGAAACCCAAGGTAACATCTCACTCCTAATGGGTACACCCACACTTTGTTAGATTTCAGACAATTATCTGGGCGTCTAATGAAGCCACAGAGGGAGTCTGTTCCACGTGGGGGCACCCAGTGCAGTGCTGGCTGAGAGCACTTTGGGGATTCCAAGCTCTGCTCTTCAGTCGATGGCAGCTCCGCTAAGTATCCATATGTGGACACCCAGCTCCTGGCAGCAGCAGGAGCAGGCACAGGATTTTTCATCCCCTCCAGCAGAGGAGTAGCCCAAGGCCTTGACAACAGCAGTGGAGGGTATTTTTCTTGTTTTTCTTTGACCCTTCTGAGCGCTGCCGCATTTATAGCCCATTAATGTCAGACTCCTCACCCATAATCATAGAAACTAGGCTGCTGTTTCATAGCTGCTTAGATACATACTTAATGTGTTAGTGCTGTGGTATATGTTCAGTTCAGTGATGTAGTTATACTCTGAGTAAGGAAGGATCTAATCAAATGAGCATGGATTTTACTCAAGTTTTTCTTCATGTAAAAGATACTTAGATATTGTTTTTGTGTATAAAAATCTTTCAAATGAATCTATTTATTTTATTAGCACTAAAGTTTCAGGTTTCACCTACCAACAGAAAAATCTCATGTTGGAGATAGTAATGCTCAGCAAAAAAGAAGCATTTTGGATTTGAGGCAGAATTTTTTACTCTGTTTCTTTCATTCTTCTCCCTTACCAAGTCAATACTAATCACAGATGAAAAACATATTTTATTTTTTAATTATGTCAGCAAGAGGAACTTTTTCCTTTCCAAAATAATGGTAGAAAAGATTTCCAAAAGATTTCCAATAGTGATATAAATGTTCACTAGATCTGAGACCCAGGGCTATAATCTCCTTCTTATTTGACAGATCTGTTGATTTGAGAAGAGTTTTCAGCTGACTGAGGACACCTACTGCAAATGTTACAACTAGTATATTCCATTTTTCTTTTTGCCATGTACTTTGCTTGTTTATATGCTTGCTGAAGCTAATACAAAATGTAGGAACTCTTGCTTTTAATCTGCGCAGTGTCCCTTTTTTCTTTCTGTTTGCTATTTTTCTTTAAATAAAATTTCCTGTTTGGATAACCCATTATAAAAAACATCATTCAAACAATGATTCCCTTGCTTAAGTACAAATGACATGTACATTTTTAAAACAAGTAATTATCTGCGCCTGTAAGTCATGTCTTGGACAGAAAGTAACAAATTATTATTCATAAAATTATATTTTATCTATTTATCTTATTTCTGGACTTCTAGATCTCTTCACTACATCTATCTGCATTTCAGGATTCCACTTTTGAGTACAGATAGTACAGACAGTTTCTATTTCAGCTTGACTAGTAACAAACTGAGCACAGAGATTCAGCAAATATTGATGTCTAAGTTTGATGGAGTGGCCTGAAAAGCCAGGCTGTAGAAATGTGCCAGTAGAACATTTCAAATACACTGAATTAGAGATTTTTATCTCATCTTTTATAACAAAGGACTCGAAACTATTTGACACAAACGCCTTAAACTGGGAGCTTCTTAGACAATTATGACCTGATCTAAAATAAATGTAATATACAGAAGAACTAAAGCTCCATTTAACTCTCTAACCTCAATATTTTTTATTCTGTACTGTTCTAAAAGAAACATAATTGGAAGGGAATTTAATTTTTTAAAATTTTTCAGCTATGAAGCAGTGAGTTTTCAATTGAAACCAATATAATATCACATTTTAAAACACCAGTAGATGTGTAACGGAAGTACTTAATTCTTACAAAATAGTAAGATTACCACAGAGAATAAAGACAATGTCGACAGAGACACCTTGTCCTCGATTACCATGATTCAAATAGCCTCTTATAGAACAGGAACGCCCTTCAAAACTCACATCATTCAAAAGTTAAGACACACTTTCCATATAAAATTCTGCTTTTTCCACAAGAAGTAATGACCCATTTCACATTTAATAATTTGTGTACACTGAGGAGGTCCTTTCCTATTTTCTGATACCTTCATGAATAATCACTGCCCCCAAATAATCCAAAGAGATACTGTTTCCAAAAAAATGCAATGCTTTTGATCAAAAAGTATAAACCTTGAAGCACTTTGGAACCTTTAAACTGATAGTGTCTGGTAATGTCATTCCTTCTCTCTAAAAAGATTTAATGGTCCCTCCCCACTTCCCAATGCACTTCCTGTTCAAAAGTCGGTTTCAATTCTTCCCTGCAACTGAGAGCTGACAGGCCCTGTGGTTGCACATAGGCTGAGAAAGCCTGAGAGGCCTGCAGCTTTTCCCAGGCTTGGCCTGGGGGGGTTTGCAGAGGCCTGAGAAAGGCAATTTCTCTCAGACTGTGCTGTGTGAGAAAAACTTTCCAAAGAATGTAAACAAGGTCAACAGAGATTTGCACCTGTAGTTTGTTTCCAAAGCTACGTGAGCTCTATGGCGTTTCTCTTTCAGAGAACTGTTTTCCTCCTCTCACCAATCAATCATTTGTTTATTCTCATGAACCAATTATGTTCATCTTTGCGATCCTCTCTATATAACACAACAGCTCCTTCTTAATAAAGTTTTTTCTAGCTCTCCAAGCCTTCTGAGTTCATGAGTCAATGTGTTGCTGCGGACTCAGCAGCGACAAGGTCCCTTTCCCCTTTCTAAAATCAGGCAATCCTCCATTCTCTATTGGAAATTTCCAATTAGTGTAGTAGTTTAAATTTGTTACTCTGTCAATTTATTTTGGTTCTACTAAAATACATTTCAAAAGGGTATTTCATGTTCAATTTATTCTCAGTTTTAGCATTTCACTGAAAATATTTTCTCTCTAGTCTCCTACAATAGCCTAGCTTTCATAGCCTATTAACTCCCCTATAAGGTCTTCCTCTGCCTAGTACACAATTCCATTTTAATATACCTGTGCCCATATAAACTTCTTCAAATGCTTTTTAAAATTTTGCATCCCATCATTAATGAGTAGAAATAAAAGTAGTAAGAATAATCAAAAGGTAATTATATGAGACTAAATCCAAAACTAACTAGGTGACTCTTCGGATTAAACATGGCATGGCATCCCTTAGAATAATAGGAGGAGAGTTCTACTAATTGTGACTAAATAACAGAGGTCATTTAACTCATTGCAGAGGTAATTTACAAGCAGTGTCCGAGATCTCAGCAACATCACATGAAATTAAACAATACATTAGACCATCCAACTCATGTGTACTTTACCTTTCTGCTGGTGTGACAGAGCCCAGGACAAGCACTGCTGAATTGTACCTGCTCAGTACCTGAGCTGTGCTCCCTATCCCTTGCATTGCTGTCCAGAGGAGCTATGACCAACATATGGAGAGAGATGGATGTCCAACTTCTTTGGTGGTGATTGTTTGTTTTTTTCTTCTTAAACATGAAGAAGTGTATTTTTAAGACAGAGGGGAAAAAAGCGAGACAAGCTGCACTCTTCTATTTATTTTCAGCAACTGTTTTAGAACACTAAATTGCTGCTATGACCAGTTTTCCATTCATTTTATGGAAAATAGACTCAATTACTGGCCTTTAAATGGTCTAGAGTTTGGGGACATCATGCCTGCTGGAAGCTTCCTTGTAAGCATGACACAAAATTAAAATTAGCCTCATAAATCCTGCTTGAGCAACATGATGTTCTTTAACCCAACCATATTTTCTACCTACTTCCAGTCCAGAGCAACCAACCCATCACTCATGCAGAACAGATGGGGTCCTTCTGCAAATGCTGACCCTGACAACCATGTCTTCATGGCTTGTCATTTTAGTACTCATGACAAATTTTTTAGATGATATATCAATAGTCTGAAAAGATGTAAGTAACATTCAAGGCCTAAATATTTCTGTAAAACTGTATTTGACCTCAGGCACAAAAGCCAAGGAGATGAGTTACTCCACCTCCACCTTTCATTAAGACAGATTCTGATTTGTTCTATTGAACAGATGCTTCTGTAAGTATGAAAGGACTTGATAATTTTTTTTAAAAAAAACACCCGCTTTTAGAACTCAGGTATTAGGAACACAAAAATATTACTACTCAGAAAACAAGTGAATAGAGAACCAAGAGAGTCAATTTTTCTCTAAAGAGTATGGAAGAAATGAGAATTCAACTTGATTACTGATTAAAGCAGCTAGACAAACGAGGAGAAGGTAAAAATGTAGGAAGAAAACCAGAAGGTAGAATTTATGTGATCAAGCCATTAATGGGCAGGTTTGGCTCAGTGCCTTTTCTCTATTCGCAATATATTGCCTGGTATAGATATAAAGCTCAGAAAACAACTGAGCATTTTACTGTATACTAATTAAGATCTGCAAGTTTCTTTCCATAATAAGTCCAAAACTTACAAGAAGATGGTCTTGATGAAAAGGCAAAGCATCTGACATATAGACTAATGACTCAGTTCTGTATGTCTTTAGACTACTTCCAAATTTTAGCTGTCTCACATTTTGTTATAAAATCTCAAAAGGCAAGAATTCTGGTATCAGACAAGCACATAGGTGTTTCCCATGTTTCCATGAGAGCCTTGCAGGCACATATTATGGTAATTGACTCTGAAGAAAAAAAAATGTAAAAAGTCCCATGTGTCTGCTTGCACACTCAAACACTACCAGATCTTTTAATAAAAAAATATTTTACAAAATCTGTGCTTAGGGAGGGGAGTTTAATACTAATTTAATTTTAATTTTGGTTTTTCTGTCTGTTTGGGGTTTTTTTGTCTTTTTTTCTTTTTTAATATTCTCAATGCTTTCTAATTAGTTTGGCTTCACTAGCCAAGTCTCGGCAATGACTGTGTTCTCCTTCCTACCAACAAGTCATTCTTTTGTGCCATCTACCTGGATTATGGAAGATTCCTGGGTTTCTGCTCTGTTCCTCAGGCACCAAACTCACCAGCCTGCTCCTTCTGACTTCCTGACAATCACTGCAACAGCTCTGCCTGTTCTCCACTGTGGTCTAACCTTTGCTATGGAGACCGCAGGGAAGCTGCACCTACTCCAGCAATCTTCCCTAGAAGACAAAACAAATAACCCAAGAGCATCCCCACTGAAGTCTTCCATCCTTAAGACAAAAAGACATAGATGCTGTGTGGTAAAGCACACAGCAGGAATGCCAGGCTTTGTGCCCCCAAAGCTGCCAACGTCCTCTGGCCTTGGGGACTGCTTAGTCTGTGGGGTCAGGATAAGAGAAAACATGGTAACCACAATCAGCTTACATGCTGGTTTTGTAATATCAAGGCTTACTCTCCAACGGCATAGACTAGAAAGTAGGTTTTTAAACACTAAACTCAATTATTGACCCTTAATATGAAGCTCAGGAGTATAATAGGCTTTGTCAAATGTGTGAAGCATCATAAGCAATACTCATACCACATTTGAGCACTCTTATTTCTGGTTAACAATTTGTTCTTGATACTGTAATTCCATTTTAAATTATTTTGATAATTTGTATAAAATTGATTACTATCAATGGACCCTTTATTTGCATAGTGATAGATTGTCATTCACAGTACACTTCATGAAATTACCTCCCACAAGGGTGACTTTCTAATTTAATTTGTATGTTACTTTTTTCAGGAATGCAGCTGACAGAAAATAGCAGCAGAACTTCTTCAGCACCATGCAAAACTAGCCTATAGATAACTTCAGCAACAACAGAAACATAAACAATTACAATTACTACAATTTATTCTTTACTTCCTTTTGCAAAGACAAGTCTACAGTCTTCTGATGAAAGTGCAAGGACAATATCTTTTTTCCTCATAGCTGGAACCAACAGAATTAGGAGCCAAATCACAAATAGTCTTGTAAACCCCACTAACTTAATTTCTTGCTTAAGGAGCATATTCTCTGGGGCATCATTTTACTTAGTTTGATTATTTTAACTGTTCACCAACTACATGTATGTGCCTGTAAAAATGGAAGATTGAAATCTGCAAATACAAAACCACTTTATTTTTGCATAAAGTTCATTTAAATATTTCAAATTACTTTGAAACAATAGATTTAGTGACAGTAAGATAGAAAATTATGTACTAAAAAAAGTAAAACTGAAGTAGAAAAAATTATGTTCCTGGAAAAGTCACAAAAGGAGTCGATGTTAGACATCATTTAAGAGGAAAAGGGGACCTCTATTCCAGACATATATGTATCATCCTAAAAGGAAAAGGAAATTTGTTTACACTGTATTATACCGAGCAGGATGCCTGTAAATAATATATTATTTGTGCCTGTACCAGTAATACTTAGCACATGTCTACATTGCTGGCTAAATTATAATTAATAATCATCACACAACCAAAAACATGCCACCAGACAATAGGGTACAATGCCACATAAATTTAAAAATTAGATATTTTTCAGCATGTGCTCCAAATTATAATTGCATCAATAATTATTGTCTCTGTTTATAAAACAATTACAGTACCTGCTTAACTACAGTATTGCATGCAGAAATTCCCTGTAACTAATTCGTTCCATTTAAATTTACAATATATTCAGGACCCAAACTTTCTAATACATATATTCCCAGCTTTAGAATTACACTTCACTTTAAAATTATACTGCACTCTACAAACTGGCATTTACAAATCCCATGTACCATTGCAAGACAACAGATACTTTTTAGGACTCATGTGTTACGACCTTAGAGGAAACAGATTGGTTTTCTTTTCCTTTTGTCCAAGTGGATGTTCATTTCTGAAATAGTATCTAGAGACTAATTAACAAGAGTACCATGAAACAGATTTCACGTTGTGGCAACATTACTAATGCTGAAAAAGGACTTCTTGATGGGACTTCATTTGTCTTCAGCTACACACTTCTTAACGCACTTCTCCCCATTCTTAACATGAGCGGCAAATTTCCCTCCTGTCTCAGAAATCAGTGATGGCACCACAGTACCAACAGTTTCTTCTGAAAAAGCACTTCTGTCTCCCTCAAATTGCTCTGCATAAAAATTCCAATGTGATTTAAACAGCTTTGCAGCGATAGAAGTACCTCTCAAACTGTTGGAGTTAAATAGCTTACTTTGCTCTGCTTCCTAATTAAAACAATTACTTATAAATACACATCCCTGACAAATTCTCAGTGATACTTATTCCACTAGTTCTAATCAGTGCTATGCAGCATCAGTAATATTTCTTTTTAAGAGATTTCCAAGAGATGGCGAGGAAGGAAAACCATTTTCACAGAACTCCTGAATATATTTCCGTACATTCACTCTTGTTTAGACATAATCTAGTCTTTTCTTCCTACAGGGCTTTCTGCACATACCAGATTTTAGTTGAGCTATCACTACTACAGATGCTGCTTATATCAGCTTAAGAGGGTTTCTGTTAAGCTGATATATGCACTGCCTCCATGGGCAAATACAAATGGCATAAATATGCGTAAAACTTACGTTTGTATGTCAGTGTTGGATGGAGCTATTTTCTCTGCTTTCTCTAAGTACTAGTCGCTGGTGCTGATGGAAAACCAGCAAAAAGCAATTATTAACCAGTGTTAACAACTGAAAAAAAGGGTGCACTACTGAAATTGAAGCTGTGATAGCTTGTGGAATTCCTGATAATTTCAGGTATATGTGAGGCTGATTCGGGGCTCCCTTTTCACCCCACATTTTCCATGAATGTTGCACATCTAGAGTCCAGAGATTGAGTGTAAAGGGTGGCAAACTAGGTACAGTTTTGGCTTTGCTGAGTACAGTAGGTTTTCCCATAGTCCTCTTAAACGTTCTCACACTTCAAAGTTGCAATCCTGTTCCACTCAAAACAGTGGCAAAATCTTACGCACAAGGAGATTAGTAAGAAGGTGCAGCAAAGGGAGGGAAGTATTTTCATTATGAAACAATATAGTAGGAAAAGGTAGCAAAAAATTTCTATCACTGATCAACAAGGCCCAGAGCTAATTCTCTGGAAACAGGAGTTTGGGAGGAAGCATGCGTTTGGCAAACAAGATCATCTAATTCAAGTTGTGCATTCCATGTGGACAAACCTCAAAGATGAATCTTCCTAGCAATTTTCCATCTCACAATAAGTGAATAGCTATTAAGGTATTTTTTTTCCATCATTGCAGGACTTTCATACCTATTTCTTTTGCAAATGTCTGTGAAAATAATCTTTTCATATTTTAAGGGAACACAAATTTATGATGATTGTTTTGCACATAGATTACTTTAAAAGACTTTTTCAATGGGTTTTCAGTATATTCCGGTTTCCTAGGACAATTTTGCAAAATTGCCTCAGACTTTTTTACTTTATTTCCTTCTCTTTACTAATGCTTCCAATCGCAATTGCTATTGAATCAAAAAGCAAGCATCAGAATAAAATTTTTTCATTATGTTGTTTGGTTAGGAAAAAGCAATAACCTTTAAATTAGTATTTGTTGTTCTGTTTAAAATAACTTCACATTTTGAAAAGCTTTTCATTCCAATAGTTATTTAATAAAGGCCTGATATTAACACATTCCTTAAAATGAAAATGGAGAGCACAGTCATCTTGGAACAGGCTGCCCAGATAAGTTGTGGCTGCCTCATCCCTGGAAGTGTTCAAGGTTAGGCTTGATGGGGCCCTGGGCGACTGGATCTAGCGGGGGATATCCCTGCCCATAACAGGGAGACTGAAACTGGATAATCTTTAAGATCCCTTCCAACACAAACAAATCTATGATTATATTATTAAAGACAGTGGAAAGAGTTTTTCATTTCTTTCTGAAGAGCATTGATCTTATTAGATCACAGCCCACCACAGCTTGTTCATTCTGCATTTCCCAAGGGCAAAGCTGTCACACATCTTATTTTTCATAAAATACAAAAGTTCTGTTGAGTTTTAAGCAGCTTAAGATCACCCTTAGTTACCATCCCTGTCACGAGGCCAAGACAGGAACACAAACAGAAAGAGGAGGTGAAGGGATGCAGACAGCACTCAAACATTCCCTTTGGTTTTCTGTAAAGCATACAAAGCATCGCTCATTAATCACTTAATTATGTCAATATTTGGAAACGACTGTGCATCCAATCTTATGGCTCCACTTAGTCAATCTCTCCTACTCATGACTCTAAAAACCATGAACAAAAAATATCCACTCCCAAACGACCTTGAACATTTGAATACAAATCAGTCCCTCTGACAAAATACGAATGCGGGAGACAGGTGGTATAATCTCAAACAAATTATTTATTTGGGAATAGAGGTTTATTAAATTTTTGTTCTCAAAATTCTGCTTTGAAAAGTGAAACTGTAAAGATGGCAAGTCCCTGCTCCAATCTGCCCATCTGAGAGGGCACAGGAAAGCAAATGATCCAGCTTCTGTCCTTCATGAACTGACAACAAGCTTTTCATCATAGCATTTCACAAAAGAGTGGAACCTCTTCAAAACAGTGAGTTTGCAGTTGTAACACTAAAGCCTTGGTTTGCAAATAACAAGAGGCTCATTTGGCATACAGAAATCAGCAATGATTCTACCATTAAATCACACTTTAGGACAATGCAAGAAAAGAGAGATGAAGAAATGGACAGAACAAGAAAGTAGGAACCTGTCATCAACCCAGCATAGGAGACACTGAAGTAAAAAACAAGGTCTATAAAATTCAAGATCTGGGAGATGGGAATCCTAGATTCTCCCAAATGGTTAACTTACTCTGGAAAATCTCTCAAAAATAGAAACTCCAAAATCCTTTTATTTACCTATAATGCAACATTACTTTGCTCCAAAGGCACCAGGTGATCGAAATGTTATGTCTTGTGGCTTTTGCTTCTTGTCAAACCAAGTAGTAGAGCTTTCTAATTCATTTTGTGTTTCAGGTTGGTAATCTCCAGTAGTGAAGTGGATAAACCAATCAACTAATTTCACATGCAGCACTGAGAAGTCATCAGATGTTAACTCATTACTCAACTGGAAAAGATCAAAACTAACGACAGATGAAACTCTCTTTCCTGTTACTAGTCCCCTGAGTTATCCAATTCTCACTGTACTGCTTCCCATAATTTGCTGCTTGCCTCTGTAAAACAAGCAGTACTCTTGTAGGTCCCCTGTGAGTCATTCCTTCCCCCACCTGTGATCTGTGAGGATAATGAGCTATTGATAACACTGCTCTCCTCTAGAGTCTCTCACTGCATCTGTCCAGGCTACTGAGACTGCCAGTCTGCTTTTCAGTTGGATTTTTTTATGTTCAAATACATAAATTCTTTAATTTTTTTTTGCCAAGCATACTGCTACTGGTAATTAAACAGTATATTAATACATTTGCTAATCAAAATTCAGTATCTCATTATTTTCATTATTTCCCACGTAAAAGAGAAATAGGCATTTTCTGAGATCAGGAAAAGCATTTAATAAAAATCAGATATGACATCAATAATCTTTCTAAAAAATGGGAAAACACAATGTTTATATGGAAAAGATACTCTATCAGCTTCACCAACAGGAAAGAGAAAATGCTAAAGACATGGATCATATTTTCCAGTGAAAGGTAAATTAATGTTTTCATTTTCTCTTTAACACAGGAGATGTTAAAACACACCTTTCTACTGATCTCCTTCTCCTATTTTTGTTGGCTCAAGCTGTGACTACATTCCAAAATCACTGAGCCATGCATCAGAAACACCCAGTAATAACTAGTATGAGCATGTTTTTCTTGAAAAGCTTTTATTCTCCCTCTGTGTATATTCTTTGACTGAACTTATGTTTTTCATAGTTCTCCCTGCTCCTTCAATAAAAATTCTCATGTTCCACACTCAAGCTTACACACCACTCAGTTGGCACATTCTTCACAGGTTTTATTCATCACCAAGCTCACCCAAGTATTGCACACTTTAAAGTCCTATGAAGAATCACACTTATATTCTATAATGACCACAAGACTTCACCACATCATCTTAATGAAATATTCATGTTCTGATTAACTTATGAAACTTTCAGCTCTAATACTGGGTAAACCACTCACACCAACTCACTAAGACTTCTAAAACAAAACCTCAACTATTGCTTTGTCAGTAAACTCTGAATTATTCTTTCTGCTTCAAAGTGAACAGAAATGCTTTTGTATTTTCTTGTATCCCTCCTTAGCAAAAATAAAAATTTTATTTTAGAGCTCCTTCAAATCTCTATGATTCATATGTCAGACTCCCTAAATTCATCATTTCAAGCAAGTTTTTTTTATCCATTTCCAGGTCTAAAGGTGAACCATGAACCGTGAACCATGAACCAGGAAAATCACCTCCTCTTTATTCCTAATACTTTAATCCATGTTAATAAAGAATGCACATGACAACCTTCATGCAATTATAATTGCTGACTAGTAAGATGCCTATATTCATTATCTTCTTCCCTCCTCCAAAACATTTCAAGAGCATGAAGACAACAACAGTTAGTCCTTCTTTTGTTCATCAAAATGCATAATCACATAGAAGAAGCAAAGTGTCCTGCCTCCTTTTTTCATCAGAGCCTTGAAAGTTTCCAGCATTTATTTGCTCTCTCTGAATGTATGGAATATATGCAACATAAAGCAAAATGATTCCTCATATTTTCAAAATTTTACAAAGTGGAATAATCTTTAATTTAGGATTATATTTTTCTGAAGCACAAAAATCTGTATAGTGTATAGGGAAATATTTGTATTTCAAATGTTTTTCTCTGTTGATACTTCACTTGTGAAAACATTTCAGGAATGACTCAGTAAATGAGACAGTATGATTACACAATCCCATTTATTACAATCACAACATTCTGTTAAATTCAAATACCACTCCTCAGGCTGATTTTACTAATGCAGTCATCTTTAGAGATGGTCAGTAATCCAGCAATAAAAAGTGACTGCTCTTTCAACTAGTTTCTCACTTGCTGTTTTTAGAAGCAATACTATGAAATAAAAGTACATTAAACAATGTGTATAACAACATAATTAAAACTATATCACATAAGACTCTATTCCTACAGACAATTTACGGACAACCTTAGCTTTTACAAGTTGTTAAAAGGACTTGTAGAGTCTTTCCTAAGTGCTTGCAGGAACATGATTTCACTGTGCTAGAGTTATCCATTTTGCTTCTCCCGATTAAAAAAATACCAAATTGCAAAGGTACAGTATTTATGGGGCATAATCCAGGTCTTTTATGCACAGGCACACACACACATGTATGTGAAAATATATGAGCATATAAGTATATATATTTTAACTGAAGAGCATCTTCTTTGATGCTTTTGAGGCTATTAACAGTACTAAACAACTAAGTTTTTGTTGAATATATTTGCATTACAGTCATCATGATTCTTAGACAATATTCCCATGTTTCCTAGCAATCAACAGTTTTGAGTTCAAGCTGATATTTGTTTGCTACATATACATAAAGTCCTAGCGCATTGAATAAAATTAGTGACTTAGGACATAGATTTGAAGCTTTCAGATAACATTCAGGAGAGAGAACTGACAGTAAAGTAGATTAATTGAACTAAATTGCCAGTCATACTGTTCTAGTGGGAGTTTTAGTCATGTGTAGCAAAAATTACTGGTACTCCCTGATATTTGAGAGAGCAAATCAGAAAAGAGGAAAGAAATGAACTCTCTTAAGATTTTTATGACTTTTATTTCCCTCTGAAGCTAATAAAGTTAATGCATAAATAGAAAAGTTGGTACATCAGTAACTTCCGTGTATAACTGCATATATAGTCTAACTCAACCTTTAGAAGTATGATGTCTATTCCAGTAAAAAAAAAAAATATACATTTTGGTTGGTCTATTTTGAAATCCATAATACACAAGTTAAGGCAGAGATTAACAATTAATACAAATCATTCAATAAGATGCCATGCTGCATTAACTCATGGCAAATAAAGGTCCATTCTCCAGAGGCTATTTTTAGTGCAAGTTTCTAATATCTAAAATCTATTTTCTAAAATCAGGAAGCAATTTTGTTCACTCTTAAGACTCTATCCTTCTTCATTACAGGATTATTCACTAGCAAAAACATTCCAAATGTTGAAAATTAAAATATAGAATTCTTCTTGGTGTTCTGGACAGTAGAAACTTGTATAAATACTTTCTGTATAAGGATAGACTCTTACAGATTATGGAAAAATTAGGTTAAACAATGGCATCTATTTCAAAGGAACTCAATACTCACTGGAGTATATAGCCACATACATAAAAGCATAAATTGTTATAAAATTATGTAAATAACAGAATAATTAAATGCTAATTAATTAGTAAATAGACAGATTTTTATGCCTATGACCGTACTAACCTGGATCAGCTATAAAGTTTACAGCTGTCTTATAAAAAAGACCTCAGCCTTAGTTTCTCAAGGACAGGCACTGAGCTACAGAAGCAGATCATGAATGCTGCAATAAATGTCCCAGCCTCTAATCAGCATCACTTGCAGAGTGTGGTGATGATTTTTTTTTTATTCTGCTGCTATGAAGTTTCTTATCTTCATGTACTGGCCAATACACTAAACTCACTTGCTAGGAAGTTGGCTAAAAACCAGACCTGACTTGCCATAAAAATATTACCATTTTGAGACAATTAATTTTTGTAGTAAATTAAGTATTCCCTTCGCCTAATTTTCAGGACAAAAACATCTCTGTGTAAACCCACTCCAACCTGAGAGGAACATCAAAAACTTCTATAATTAAACTGTTCAAAGGATAAAGAATGTCTCCTCCAAACCAGATGACCGTGAATTCTCAACAGTATTTACTTAAAAGTGTTTCCCACTAGAGCATCCCCTCACATAAGGCAGAGTGAAAACTTCAAAATATTATGAAGTTCACTTTGACTCTTACCAGAAAAGACACTGGGAATCTTGGAAAGAAAACTTTTCACTGTACGAATAGGAATCCCATTTTTCTCATCTTGCATGCGGGCTATGACGTCTTCCATCTGAATAGAGAAATAAAAAGAAAGAAAAAATACGAATAAATAAATTCATAATTATTTCCTAAAATTAATCACCAAGAAATCCTAGATAAATCTCTCAGAATGACAGGTCCCCTCTTTCTATTTCTTTCTTTAATTTATATTCCATCATTTTATTGTACAGGCTAAAACCACAAGTAATTTATTCATGTAAAAAGTAAAAAAAAAATGTATTCAAGGACTCTTGAGAAAGAAACAGCAATGAAGAACAACTTAATTAAAGTTAGATTTAGTTACAGTACTTAAAAGAACTTGTCAAAAACCATTGTTGGATATTTAACTTTATGTTTTGATTGTTTTAATGGTATTGTACCACATATAAAAGCAAAATAGACACATGCAGGCTTTTAGGGGACTGATAGAGTTCTCAAATAGAATTTTCAAAACAAAAGAGAGCTTTTAAGTTCAAAGCAAAAATTCCTTCTTTTCTACTGAGAAGCGGGAAAAAATATAGCATGTTGTAATTTTGCATCCCTGGAGACAGCAGAGCCAGAAACATAAGATTTCTTTGTAGGTAATAATGGAGTAAGTATAAAAATACTTAAAATCAATTTTCTGATTTTCTTATGTATATATTTTTACACTAGCTCAGTTTTCCAATTCCATTTTTAGGCTAATTTGGACCATACATTTTATAAATTGTGCCCAACTCAAAGGTTCACTTTCCTATGAACTATGACCACAGAACCCTTTCACTGGTAAACAAAGAATATTTAAGTAGAGTCACCAGCTTACAATGCCACTTTTTCTTTTTTCCATTTCATTATTGAAGTTTGCTTATTTCCACTTTTCTTTCTTTTTTTCTTTGAATGTCTAACTTCTCAAGATGTTCAATGAAACAATGACAAAATTAATTGCAGCTATTCTTTCTTTTTACTTAAATCACCAACATGCTCCATAAGAAAAATTCTGCATGACAGGGCATTTTAAACTCTTTTTTTACTAGACAAAGTTTAAAAAAATTTTTGTATATCACTTTTGTACCCCTAATAGGTTCCCAAAAACTTCATTTAAAGCTTGTGGCTGGGCTGTGTTGTGGAAGTAGAATAATAGGCGAAATTCTGTCATGCCCCTTTTTTCCCTACAGATGTCCCACATTAGCAAATAGCAAACTGTCATTGGATGCAGCTGTGCATTACTTGGCCCAGTAAGGGAGTTGTATAGAGCTAGGAAAGGGAACAGCATTTGGGGTCACTAGTGGTGTACTTAGTAAAAAGAACAACTATAAAAAAAAGAAAACAAAGTCATTTAGCTTGACTGCGCATGAAAAAGCTATTTATCCATAGAGTGTCTGAAGGTTCCCATGTTCCATGCATTTATAGATCACATATATTAACAACCTAAGGAATACAAATCCAGTGTCATTGTCCAAATCAAAAAGTAAACATGAGAAGCAGTCATTGTTAGCAAGATGTGAAAAGATTATTCTATTGCTCAGAATTAAGCAATGTGCAAAATGTAACAGAAGAAAAGAACCGATATTCATCTGGCATGGAATTTAATTATTTAAATAGAAAAGGCTATTAATAGATTTCTGAAGAAATTGTCAAGCATATCTATGCTTGTCAACCATTTTCTGTGAAATGGCATCTGTCCCTACATTTTTTTATCCACATAGTAACTGAAGGTTTGTATCAACTCCTTCCAAATTCAGTTGGTAAACTGTCTTATTTTGCCCTTCAGTGAATAAGAATTCACTCACACTCAAGTAAATATTTTTGCTGATCATATTTGGTGATAAACTCCACACATGCAGAGTGAGCTTGTGAGAATATTGCTAGAACTGCAGTGTGAATACTGTATATTACACTAGGACAAAATACAGAAGACAATTTGTGCATAAGGCAACACACTAAAGGTATATTCACAATATAATAAGGATTACTACAAACACAGGCCACACTTCTCGAATACAGTATTACAGGTAGAGAGATGCAGTTACTGCTTGCTCAAGAACACATGAGTGCAATAGTTAAATGCCCAGTGCTGTCAGTAGTCAGTCTTTTGAGACTACATAGAACAAATTGTTAACTGACATTTACATATGCTTTCCTAAACTTTCTTCACGGGCAGGATTTAACCTAAACAGCATAAAATCTAACTCTGAGAGAGACTGAAGCTCTGAGAGAGTCCTCTGCTTTTGACTAGCAAAGTGAACTCAAAGATGTCTGCACTGCAAAATTACACCTTCCCCTTTATATGAAGCTCATATTATTGTTCTGTGTTGGGCATAAATTCTGTCTGTGCAAAAGGCAGCTCACACTCCAGACAGCATTAGTGGGAACTGCCTGCATAACTCAGTGAGCAAAGATTACCTCATAAGTGAGCAGGAATGTTCTGAATACACAACAGCAGTTCACTAATTATATACAGTTAACCTCTTGCATGGAAATGTAAAAAGTTACTTGTGGTTTGTGGTTATCTTAAATCTTAAACATAAGAACTCTAGAAAATGAAGGGCAATTTAAAAGCAAAAAAGTTTAAATTAAAGATTCAAACCTATCCAATCCAACATATGCAGGTGCACAGTTTAACTTTCAAAATACGCAGTTGCTGTTTCCGTTTCAGCTGCTTTAAATTCAAGAAATACATAACCTCTTCCAAAGGTTATGGAAAACCATCAAACTAATTATATTTGGAAAGTAGCAGTCAAGGCACTCCTCTGTCATTCATCAACAATGACCTAAGACAATGAAAAGGGCAGAATAGTTTAATTAGAATGATGAAAGAAAATCTTAATCTAATTTTGCTCAAGAAGCCTAATCTGGGAAACACATGCTGCTGCCTGATATAATAATTCTCCTTCCTGACGTATCACTGTTTGTTTCTGAGTCACCTGACCCAGTGCTCAAAAAAGAAATAGAAGCTTCTTCATTTCACTTCATAATTAGACTGTTTTCTATTCATATGCTCTTACCTGGCTAAATCTGTCTGGCCCTCATCTTGCAGTGGGATCCTTTTTAATCCTAAACGTTCTCAGGTAACTCAAACAAACTCACAAATTTGCCTCCTGATCACTCTGCAAATGGAGTTCAATACGTTCAAGAAGAGAAAGTTGTATAATCATATCTTTTTGCTTTTCAGTCATCATTATACATCATTAACCAGGGAAGTATAGCTAGAAAGATGTTTCAGTGCAACGCAGATGCTACAGAAGGCTTTCTAAATAAACATCTCCTTCAAAAAATGTGCCATTTTTTTACCAGTGAGGTAATTCTAACCCTGACAAAAACTCACTAAACTTCTGATGCATGGGCAACTCAGAACAAACTTACAATATTAATATTTAAAACTTCACTTGTCTCCTTATGAAGATAATTTGCAGCCTTCATCTCAACACATAAAGACTCTGTGAAATCTATTTCAAAGCCTAACTCTACAAAAACAGTGACAATGCATCTTCTCTAAAGCAAAAAAGAAAGCAGATAACAATATCCTGTAATAGAAGGGCTACAGGATACAGGACCCATTGAACAATGACAACTGACTCTGTTCAGAACACACTGGGAGCTAGGCATGCAGGCATGCTGGCATGCCCAACTTACCCCAGGAGCAGAACCACTGGAGGTCTTGAAAACACACCAGGGGCAGTATCCTTTAGCTATTTACAGCTAGGTGAAAGGAATACAGCTCCTAAGAGCAGAATTTTTATGGTTCCTCAGTGCCACCATGCCATGTGGTTTGTGATTTGTGGAGGGAAACCCTGATCTTTAAACTTCCAAATCTAAATAAGAATTTCATTGCTGCTCATCTGTACATTTTGCAAAAATTATCAACTTGAACCATAACTCAGCATCACTACATCTTAAGAACTGGTTTTGGTTTGGGTTTTCTTTTTCTTCATGAATTCAAACACAACAAAAGTGAAAAACAAAACGTTTGTTAGTGTAGAACAAGAGTTTTTTTCTTCCATTAAAATTGAGCCTAAATCACCTGCACATAAAGATGATCACTAGATACAAGGATACGAGAAAACGTAATTCATCTAGAACTAAGCTAGTTCAAGAGATACGTAGTGAGAACTTGAAGCCTTGGCCTACTTAGACATACGCAGATGTCTTTATTTGATTTCTGTCCCTTAAAAAAATGAATTCAGTGCCAGGGAATTAAGACTATACTCAGGAATACCAAAATGAAATTAGCATAATTTTGTACTCAGTTATCATATATCAGAACGGGGATTGCTCTTACATTGAGTGTACCAGGGTTCACCCGTACTTCAGCTTTCTTCATTTTGCTAAAATCTTTTTTCTCCTTTTATACAAATGCAAGGGTGGAATAGCCCAGTGGAACTAGCTACAAACTTCATCCAAACTTGTTGAAAAGTATAAAGAGTCACAGTATTCCTTAGACATCTTCTCCCTTCTCTGCTTTAACACATTATGGAGTCCAAGGTCATTAGTGCAGTTGGCCAGAAGGTCGCAGGAAGTTTTCCTCAGCCTGTCCCCCGTGCAGAGATGTACATCAAGCAACATGGGCTGAACACAACTTGCGGGGTAGGAGACAGATACAAGGTTTCTTACAACATAAGGGCCACTTTTCTTCTAACTGCTTCACTGACAAGCACAGGTATAGGCAAACTGATTGCCAGATCAAATCAGTCAGAAATAACCTTGGAGGTGGAGATAGAAGGTTAATGGGAGACCTTCAGTTTACCCAGTGCATGAGGCAAAGTCACCAGAGTAAAATAAACAATCTCAGTTTAAGAATGCTGAAAACTCCTTTTCTAAATCAAATGTGTAGAAACAAGATGGTTTAATATCTTCATGTCAAAGATTTTAGCATTTTCCATTTAATGCAGAATTGGGTTATTTCAACTATTTATTCCTACTTGGTATGAAAACCAAGTTTAAAACATTCAGAAGTTCAGAAAAATACATTTCAATTTTTGACTAAAATACAGCGCTGAAAGATGGCTTGAAACATGCAAGATTAACCAAACCGTTAATGACAGTCATGCACGAACTCTCTGAGCTTGCTGATATAAAAGCAGTCAGTCAGGAGTTTTTCTAAGACAGTAATATTGGATCTCTGGTCTACCAATACAGGAAACAGCCCTAGGTACACTCTGATGAACATTAAATTATAGAATAACTTAATTAAAAGAATACAAGAATGTCTGGTCTCATTCTTTTCAGAGCCTCTATTTGCTGAAATAATTATTTGACATCATAAAATCAAATGACAAACCAACACAGAAGTTTCCAATCATATTAAATAGATGCATTATAGATAGTTTTAAGAGCCTAATTTTCTACGTATACCTATGATGCTGGCACCTCTGCTTAATGTTTCTTTCCTTCTGTATATGAAGACACTGGTGTGAGCAAATAGTTCATGTCCTTAAACAGAATACCAGAATAAATGTAATACAGAATAAAACAGAATTTTGTGGAGAGCAAAAGATGTTCTGGTTTCACATGTAGCACAGAGGTCTGTATTGAATCATTATCTATCATTACTCTTATGGCTTTATTTGTAGTTGTCAATGTGAATTTCCAATTCAGATTCAAATTTCTTTTCCCTAATTATCCATACTGTTTCAGATTCAACAAACCGGTAATGTTTCAGACTGGTTGTAAATAAGAGCAGTACTACATATCTAAGTCTGTGCTTACATTAAATGAGCGCAAGGCAAACCTTTGTCATTTATTAAGAATAATTAACACTATTTTGAATTTATTTGAAAATTGACCCCAGTTCTGTGCAATGCCTAACTAAATTCAGAGTCCCACTGGGCTCCTCCTTATTGTCAACCCTGTATATTCATCACAGAACTTGCATCAATAAGATAGGCTATGCACACTTTGCTGATTTAAAACTGTAGGTTCAAATGATAATTTTAAGCATGATCTTGTCTCATTCACGTAACTAAAATGCTGACTCATCAAAACCAGCATTCCACTTAAAAGGTCCTTGTAGTTTAATACAAACCATAAAAGTAGTTCTTGTGCTTTTCAAATAACTAATATAATACTTTTTGAAAGAAGGACAACTGAAAAGCACAGTTTGAGCTCCTGTTATTAACCTGTAATCCTATGGCCTGTTTGGAAGCTACAACTGTCAGTCACCTCTAGGTAAAGATTGAATAAAGAGTAATTCCTGTCAAAAGAAACTGTACAATATTGAGTGGAAAATGTTGAAGATACCATATAGTATATTCTGTAGGTAGTAATTCATGCCAATAAGTAACTATTTTTCCTCCTAAGGAGTGCTAGTCTTGAGCTCACAGTTTGATGCACCACTCTTTTCCTCTGCTTCGTACACTGGGTAAACAGAAGATCTCCCACAAACCTCCTATTTCCTCCATCATTCTACAGTTATTTCTCACTGTTATTTCTTTGGATAAGTTGTTCTGAAAATGCTTACTTAGTACTGCATTCCACCCCCCACTCCCCAGCCAAAAAAAAAAAAAAAAAGTTCTTCTTCAACAAATAGTGCAAGTTTGCTTCTATCACTGTAATTTTTTGAGTGCTCAGCATGTCAGAACAGCGTCAATAAACCTATAACATTGCAAAGGCTATTACTCTCACTTTTTAAATTAAATTTTTATCTTACCTAAGAATCCTACATGTGGATATATGACATACACGCAGTTCACTGAATGTATAACAGTGCGATATAGCTGGACTGTGAAGAGCAGACTGAAGTAGTTGCTAAAAACAACTGACATTACAGAAAGATCATATGACTTTGGAGGAATATATCATACTGATTCAGCTTTGAATTCAAGAAAAGGTTATAGAAAATGCTACACTAAATCTATGAAAAATCAGGCAGCTGGCAATTCCAGCTCCCTAGTCCTCATGAAAATGCAATTTCAAACAACAAAAAATATCTTAGGCAGGAAAAAAGGCTATTTTTTTTAATTAACCATTTTCAAAATAATTCAGATATGCTTTAAAATCATTTCATAGTATTAATACTTCATAATTTATTTTTACTCTGGCATTTCCTAGCCAAGAAGCATTTTCTATATTGAGTCAATGTCAGAATCAGATACAGAAAATATAAAAGGCTATGAACTGATGCAAAAATTACTCCTTTAACTAAACGGTTCCCATGTTAAATTCTAGATAGATAAAGAAAAAACATTTCATTTTATTTACCTGTTTTTCTTGGAACTTAGAAACTATTAATTTGAATTAATTAAAAATACATATTTCTCAAACTTTGAATGTTATTGTTGCACAAAACCAGAAAAGCTTACCCAAAGGAGTTATAAAACACATCCAGATGGTGAAATTTCAAAACTATCTAAGTCAATGATAATTTTGGAAATTGCATTTCTGCTTTCAGTAAAATAATTATTTCCATCACATGTATGAAACTTTGGTTGGAATGACAGAGGAAAGAAAGGCATCACTATGGACACTTCAGAAGAAAACACAGCTTGATGAAGGAGGTCTCACTGAAAGACTGTTTTTATAAATAGAGAGATTTCTGAAAAAATACTTCATTCAGAATAAAATATATATCTTTAAAGCAGCAAAACCTATAAATAATATTTATTAATCTATCAGGCCAAGATTTGAGCTTCTAGACTGTGCTACCGGAGATTAACATAATATTTATTAGGCAAAATACAAAGTTTTAAAAATACAGTCTTTCAAAGCCAAACTGTTTCCTAGGTTGTACTGATCATATGTAATATGATGGTCCTGACACTAAAAATGAAGTCCCCTGTACATTTCAGAAACAGAAAAGTTCATTGGAAACCTGATCTCATAGATGCCAAATGAACCTTCCAAAACAATATTACAAAAGTGGTCAAAATGTATGATTTTTTTTTCCAAAAAAAAGGAAAAAAAAGTAAATTGTCAAAATTCAACAGAAAAACAAACAAACAAACATAAAAAAGCAACCTTAAAGCACAGATTCATGTTAGTACATAGGTTGGCATTTAAAAGAAGAAAACAGATGCAGATATTTTTGTAGAAGACGGAAAATAATGAAATAAGTTATCTTATAAATAGGTAACTCAGATACAAGAGTGAATTGTAGCCAATAGCACATTTTGCCTTCACAAACAACAGTTACAAAAATATTAGCTACAACAGAGTTATGATATATACATCCACCTAACAAAAAATGATGTTCCTCTAGAGAACACTTACATTTACTACAAAATATTGTCATTTAATTCTAAAACCTGAAAAAACAGATTTTTTTTTTCTAAATTGGCACATCTTTCTGATGTCATCTGTTACTAATGGTTTTAAATCTAAACTTGTCTTGTAAGAATCTCTTTTCCTCACTTGTCAGATGATCCCAAACATTACAAAGCCACATCACAGCAGCAGATAATTTTAGAAGCAGCTACTGCTGACCAAGGATTAAACCTTTCTTTAAAAGTACAATATCCTTCAAATACTGGTGAATGAAAAAGTAATTACAAAAAATGTTGCAAACTACATTGACAATAATAACATTTTAGGGCAAATAATGATAAGTATTTTGGCAATTTCTGCATTACTTTCTTCCCTGTGGTTGGGGAAGACTGAAGGAGGCAAGCTGATCTTTTGTTACTATTTCAGCACCTAGAGAACAGAAATACTGTATAAAAACCTCATTACTAGTCTCTTGGTCCTTGAAATTGCTCTGAGTCATTAAACTTCATGAAGTACAGAAGTAAAACTGCTACCATCAAAATAAATTTTTACAAATGACTTTTAAATCATGTTCTTGTAAAAAAAAAAAGGGTTCTTAATTGTATTACAGTGTGGAAAGTTTTCAATATCAATTCTGTTTGGCATTTTAAAAAATAGGTGGCTGTTGTGATACAGTAATGTAGCAGTATATGACAGACGGACTGGTTTCACAGTAGTCTGCTCACATGCCGTTACACAACTTACTTGAAAACAAATATTTTATTCTTACCTAATCTGAATAGATAGAAAACAGACAGTTGTGAATGTTCTGGCTATGTCAGTTCTTAAAGCATGTTGAATTCACATATTTTCACTTAAAGAATAATGTAAAAGAAATGAAAACAAACTAAATACTGAACTATTTATCTGCCAAGTGAATAATACAGATAATTAATGGATAAAGTCCACAGAAAACGCAATCATGGTAACATTCCCCATGCAATAAAAACAAACAAACAAACAAAACAAAACAAAAGCAGACACAAAAAAGGCAAAAAACCACCAACTCCAACAACAACAACAAAACCCCCCACTAAACATATCAAGAAGAGTATTGTAATAAAAGAACCAGAATATTACATTTAAACCTTTTTTCCGTAACAATTTAACTACTAGTATTCCAATAACACCAGTACATTTTCCCTCCTTATTAAAAGTCTTATCTTCCCCTTGAGCCAGCAGAAGCTGCAGGCCTGATCGTCTCTTGAGAAAATCATGCAGAAGCTGCAGGCCTGATCGTCTCTTGAGAAAATCATACACACTTTACTACTAATTTTTATGCTAAAAAGCAAAATTATCTTATATAGCTCTTGCTAGTAGCAATTCAGGAACTGCAGAGCAAACTATAGGATTATGTAAGACAAGCAATGCATACAAATATTAGCCTGCCCTTCAGTGACAAAAATTATGCATTTCTACATGTCAAGCAATTTTTTTCATCTTTTATTGACTACACAAATTAGTCAAGCTTTTCATCAACCAGAACATTAGAAGCTTTAAGAAAAACATTTCATAGGTCTTCTTATTCAGCAAGGAGTAATAAAAAATAAGTTCTACGTGCATTTAAAAAACAAAAACATTGGGGTGAATTTATGTGGAAATAAATGGGGGTTTTCTGCATTGGTTTTTACAATTTTAAAATATATTTTGATTTGATTGTGGAAAAATACACAAACAAAATGTATTTGCTATGAAAGAAAATTATAAAATGTCATTTAAATAAGGAATGGTATTTTGCAAAGAATGCAAAAACTTCCACTATCTTATTTATAATTTCTCAGCATCTCCAGAGTTATTCCCATATAGGATTCTAACTGAATCAGCCAGACTCTAAGACGAATTTAAAATCTTATTTTCCTAAAACAGAGGAAATATTTCTATGCCATTCACAAAATCCTGGCATTCTTCTAAAAAGTACTTCATTCATAGAAAAATCACTTGATTAACAGAATGTAGCCCATTGTTTCCTTTAGGAGTTATTTGGAAGAAGAGAGTTAGTCAGAACTTTGGTATGGGTTTTTGATTCTACACAATGAATGGGCAAAACAGAAAGGAAAGTTCCTTATTTACAAATGAAAGCCAAGTTAGCCATACTTTTTGATCAGAGTAGGCTTTCACAGGACTTTTCTTAAAAGAAATCACTGCTAAAGAGCAGTAATGCCAGTCCACACCTAATTCCATTGTACACAATTCCCTTACAAACACACAAGCCAAGACTTCTTGGCTTCATCGCTTATAATTAAATTTATCCATTTTCATCCTCCAGCCATTGGAAAAGGACATAGTTTGCTCTCAACTCCACTCTAAATTGCTGCATTTTCACAAGGATCCTCTGCCATGTAATGATTTGGGAGCAATTTCAGTAAAGGCTTATTTATGAAAGCATTTAAACAGTTTGTAAACATTAAGGCTGAAATTTTCTAAGAAAATGGAAGCAAATAAACACCTAACTCATTAAAAACCAGTGAACTGACATATCAAAAGACAGTGGGTGACACAGTGATGAGTGTGTATGTTCCAGTGCTTTGTGAAATAGGACTCCGTTCCAATGTGACATTTCTCAATTCATATTTTGATTAGTTGCAGCATAATTAGGAAAAGCAGAACACATTTTATGATACTTCCTTTCAGTTGTATGCAGCAATTGCATCAGCTCTAGCACCCCACTGAATTTGGGCTGAAGGAATTACAGAAATTTAAACTGGACTATGTGCCCTTATCTTACTTAATTTTTCTCTGTTTTTAAAAGCATGAACTTTTCTTATGAACTCATGTTATATTTTCCCAGAAAAAACAGCAAAACCAACCATATTTTAATTTCCTTTGGAATAAAGAAAGCAGTAAAGACTATCTTGCCATCAAAACACTAGAGCTTTTGAATTCTCATCATTTAGACATTTTAAAGCAAATCAGGTCTGGATGTTCTGTACTTGTCCAATTTAGTAATAGTTTGACATTTACAGTATCTACATTTTATTTTCCTTTGTAGTCATTTTCTTTTTGATTAGAAACTTTCTATGTCTGTATTGTCAAATCATATTTGCACCACAAAAGAAAGTAGAGCAGCAGTCATTAGCAGATTTGAAATCTGTGAGCTCTGAGAATTGTGAATAATGGCTGTAAAATCATTTCTTTATTCTATCTGATACATGTTTGGGAATGGAGATATTCTTTTGTTATAAACAAGTTTTGGTATTCACATACTACTATATGTATGCAATGAGAATTAGAATATTAAAATCAGACACACTGTAACTTAAGAACCAAAAAATAAAAATGGATTTGAGCGAACTAAAATTAAAAAAATAAAAAAAACCCAAAAGAAATCTGAATTAAAGCCCACAGATTCATTTGCGAAATTATTTTTTGCTCTAGGAAAATAAATGGGCAAAACACTGCAGGAAAGAATTACGGAACACTATTTCTTGGTCAAATTTTATTTTGCCAGATGGACAAACTCATTCTAGTTATTTGGTGCAGTGAGCAATATATATGACAGAATGCTCACTGGAAGTTTGAATGCCATACCCACTTTTCTGTCAGCCGTAGAGGTGGACAAGGCATTCTCAACTCAACCTCAAATCTCTCAACTGATATGTAGTTGGTTAATTCGAGTACTTGAAAAAGTCAGAATCTCTGTAATAGATCCAGTTGGATCAAACTGGTAACATGAAAGAGAACAATTTTCATAGAAAGTTTCTTTCAGAACAGAAAAGTTTTATTGCAATAAAGCCATTTCTCACTTGAAAAATCTCAAGTCTTCTGAAAGAGAAGTCTTTTTTTTCCATCATGGGTTTATCTGTTTTATCAGTTTAAAGGATGGAAAGTAACCAGGCTTAACAACTGAAGCACTACTTCAGTTAATCCTGTATCTATGTTAGGAAGCATTTAGAATGATCTGATATATTAGATCAGATATATTAGATACGAAAAATTTCTAGAAGAAATGAGACTCTTACTAAAAAAACCCCATATTTTCCTATACAGAGTGATAACACTGAAAGAGATCTCCACACTAATAAATTGAAATATAATAAATAGATGTAGACTAAAAGTACCTACACCGTCCAAGCAGAAACCACAGATTCCTACTTCTGGTTGAAAAGAGGTAATACATTAGACAACTAGTCTTCACCTGGAAAAATTAAGGGGCTGCAGATGTTGTGTACAAACACAGAAAACCCTTATTCTGTTCTTTTAAAAGGTTTCAAATGAGGTCAGAGAAAAGAAAAATACTCACATACAGATAAGATTCCTCTGTCATTTGGAAAAAACAGAACAAGTTACATTTAGCACAGGAGTCACTTAATGAGGACTTGAGAATCCTTGATTTTCTTCTCCACTTTGCTACCAACTGACCTTTGGCAAGTCACTGTAACCTCCAGTGGCTGAAAAATGTGAAAGACAACTAAGGAAACAAACATTAAATAAAGAACTTTCTAAAGTTTTTGATGTACTGGAGCATTGTAATGCTAGATAAAATTAAAGCATACAGATTTTAAAACAGACTGGAGTTTCTTTCTGTTCTAGAAAGCTGCAGAGTCCTGACATTTTTTCTCACCCTATATCTTCTCAGAGACATAAATCAAAGTCTACTGTAGTCAGTGAGGGCATTTCCTTTGATATTTTGGGAATAAATATTAGCATCACTAGGCACTGTGCTTCTAAATATTAAGTATTAGTACTTCTAAACATTAAGTACTACAGCACATGTCCTCCTTTTCTATCAAAAGCTAAACTATTTATAAAGTTCCTGAAATTAAATTAAAGATGCTGCATTCCATATACAAAACCAGAAAATTGTATTTCTGTATGGTCTCGCCTTACAACCAACTCAACATCCTGGATGTTGCTGTCTTGAATGCATTTAACACCTTAAACTTAGCTGACAAGTTCATTATTCTGAAGGAGAATGTTTAGGGACATACTTGTTTATTGTATGCCACTTTGTTCCATCATTACCTTATCACATCCTGTTGCAGTACATGATATTACAAGAGAAACATAAGGAATAATTTGTACACTGAAATCGTTTCAAAAGGCTTTTATATTTTAGACAAAGCAGAAAGGGATGAGGGAATCACAAGGAGGGCAAAGGAAAGATCCATGTTCATTATCTATTCATCTCCTTTGAAATTGTGTAGATTTGCACTTTAGTTTATGGTCGTCATACATACTCTTACCAGGATTTATTTTTTCATCATAATCCTACGTAAAGATAATTAGATAGGATCTTTGAAGTCTAATACTGAAAAACGAATTTACAAAAATATTCACAGTCTCATAAAATTTGGCAAGACCTCCCAAAATCCCGCATCCAGAAAAGATCACTTAGGTAACAGCACTGTATTTTTAAACCCTATTTTAAAAGAAATCTTTATTTACAGATCAAATAAAGGTAGCGTCTAGGGAAATCTTATAACATCAAAGACCCCAGATCTGACTGTTATGTCAAAAATGACAAATTCTGACAAACACAGACATTACATTTTAATCATTTCTTGCTCTAAAACAGTCTCCACCAGAGAATGACCATGGTACTTCTAGTACTATCTCAAGTATTTTATAGATCTGTTATCACAAGAACTACTGTTGCAAGTTGAGAATTAATACAAAAAGATGATGATCAAAAAGGATGAAGACTCTAAATTCTGAGTAAATCTCCTGAGATTTTACTGCAGGCAGCAGTGACTCCTAAGGTAGTATAAATGAGTAAAAGCAATAAAAATATTTAATCTCTGAATACTACATATCCAGGGTAGATAGTCTGTTATCAGGACATTGATGATATACTTGGTTCTGGAACAATCTTGAACATATTAATACCCACTGTACACCTTGCAGCCTAACACAAACTGAATTGAAGACTTTTGCATCAGTATCCTGGTTTCAGCTAGGTAGAGTTAATTCCTTCTCAGTAGGGCTTTATTTTGGATTCGGAATGAGAATGGTGTTGAAAACACATCAATATTTTTGGGTTTTGCTGAGTCATGTTTATCCCAACTTAAGGCCATTTTTCTTGTCTCGTGCCTTGCCAGTGAGGAGGTCCACAAAAGAAACTGGGAGGGTGCACAGTGGGGACTGTCCATTCTCCATACCAAAATAGTTGTGGGCATGTCTTAAAAAAATTTGATGCAAAAGGGCTTTCTTGGAGATGTTGGAATATTGTATTGGTTTTAGATTTCTTATCAAACCATAGCCTAGAAATTCTAAAATTTTTGTTATATTTATAAACCCACACAATAATCACTTGCACATTTAACCGTATTTTCCAAGTAAAATACATGCAAGAAATCCCCAGACACAAAAAGTTCATTGGGAATAATTATGAGATAAATTTGACCCAAAAAGGAGGTAGTTATGGTTCGCTTTATTTCCTTTTTTTATTATGTCAGTTAGGCTTATTATCCTGTGAGACCATCCCCAATGTGTGCTCTAAAATATCTAAAGGAGTTGTAACAAACAACCGGGAAGTGTGAATCAGAATTTTTTCCACAGTATGCATAGCAAAATGAGGAATCTGGATTTTATTTTAGGGTCCAAGTTATTCCAAGGACTACATATTCCAAACCAGATTGCAAAACTGTAATTTTTACCAAAAGCTCAAAAGCAGCACAGTGCATATTCTTTGATACCCCTCAGAGACACAGAAATCAAAAGATAAACCAGGTGCCAAAATATAGAAAAACATGTGGTAATTCCTATAGTTTGTAACTACTGAATACTATTGCTGGCAAACCAATAATCCTACAAGATTACTGCACCAGAATACCTCATTCATATCCAAAATAAGTTTTCTTTACACTGGTGAGGCAGTAAGCCGCACTGTTAAAATCTATTTAAATCCATTTTGGAATTCATTTGAAATACAGGGCTGAGTTCTCTCTGGCCTTGCCCCGAAGCCTGAGTGAGGGTACAGCACCAGGATGGCCCCACCTCAGTTCCTCTGCAGTTCACATGGAAGCAACTGGGACAGTGTAGTACCCCGAGGGCTGCTCTGAGTACCAGACTGCTTTTGCTGCCGTCTCTCTTGCATCTTTGCCAAGCACATACATAAAACAATAATTAGTTCTTAGCCTCACTAATGCTCTCCTAATGTCATCTCAGATGCTGTCAAATCCATGACTCCAGCACTAAAAATCAGATTAATATAATTAATAAGTGATCAACATGAAGTTTATTTTAGAACTTCAGACATTACAGCAAGGTTCACATAATTAAAAGATTCGCAGCAGTTTTGTTACATCGATTACAAACTTAACAGCAATTAAAACATTTAACTTTTCTAGATTTTTAAAATTTAACTTGCAGAAGTAAAAACAACAGTATCATTCCCTCTTCTGACTATGCAGAAATAATATTTCTGTCTAGAGATGTAGTGATGAAAAAGTGAAGTGTGGAAAAGAACAAATGAAGTCATGGAATGTTGTCCATGAAGGAAGGGGTTAAACACCTGCACTGAAAAAGGAAGAATCATGATTACCAAATAGGTAGAAGACAGATATAAAAGACATAGACAGGTTTTTGATCTAGTGAAAGACATCCATGTCCAAGGCAGGGGAGTTTAACTAGATGATCCCAAAGGACCCTTTCAGTAGCCTTTTGTGATTCCACTGATCAATGAAAGGCAAAAAAAATGAGTATGAGAGAATCAATATTTTGTGTGACACATGAACTAAAAAAAATTACATTATATTAGGTAAAGGGTTTGAGGCAAAGAAAGGAGTACATAAATAAGTTGTGAGATGCAACTTCAATTTAGACAAAGTAGATGGTTCCTCCAGCTTCTGCAGCACATGAGAGCTCTTAAAATTTAGATGATCTTTATCTTACCTTATATACTGGGAGCAAAGTACAGCTTTCAGTGCTTTTTGCTAGACCCTCAATAGCAGTTATTAAAGACATATAACACTGTATTATTTTTAACACATAATTCAAATTCAGGTCACATTTTCTCATCCTTGGTATCTTCAAAATTTCACAGCAAAAAGTCTGGCAGGGTGTGACTGCTTTTGAGAGCCTTATTAACCATTTAATGGCTCAGCTAGGATGATGCATGACAGAGGAGTGTTATATATACATATATATGATATCTTTTTTGCAACTGAAAACAGTTCATATATGGAAAAAGAAAGAAAATGAGGTAGTGGTTTTGTGATGAAATCAAGTAATAATGAAATGAATCAATGAAAAAAAATAGAAACACTTTTTGAAGAGAACCTACATAGCTGTGCATGCTGACACATAGTGCACACACAAAAAAATATGTTTTCAATATTTAGATCTCAGAACTTTATCATATGTCCATCCTTTCCCCATCCAATCAAAATCTTTGAGAACTAAACCGTTGATCTTCAGAAGCTATTTTAAGTAACACTATTTACTTTGTAAATGTATCATTTAAGTCTTTATCTAGTAATTCCATTTTATATTACTAATGTTGAAAAAATTCTAAAATACTACATTTTTGTTTCAAATCCATATTTTCTCCAGACACAGCAGTATAATTATTTCAAGTTATTTCTGACTAAATGAGGCAAAAGCATCTTTGCGAAAAACTCAAACCAACAGGGGTGCAAAAGGACCATCAACAATCAAGTGAGGAAGTGGTGGAGCAGATGGGCAAACAAAAGCTGTCTGGGGTTTATCAGACACAAGAGTCCTCATAATCAGCAGCACAGGACTAAAATGAGCCCACCTCAAGCATGTCCACCTAAGCAAGGATGTGCCTACAGGACAGAATTGGGGGGGAAACAGCACAGGGTGCCTCTCTGAAGTGCTTGTACACCAACACAAACAACAAGAGAAACAAGCAGGAGGAGCAGATGTTGGTTGTTCCTAGGAGGTTTTTGGAGGGCACTGATGGTAACTTCTTGACAGAGATGATCAACAATCTGAGAAGGGCAAGTGCCCTTTTGAGTTTCACAACCTCTCAAGAAGAAACTGGTTTGAGGCAACCTTGGCAGCAGTGACCAAGTCTGATCATCTCACAACATGCAT
Organism: Phainopepla nitens; assembly: GCA_013400175.1. Lineage (NCBI taxonomy): Eukaryota > Metazoa > Chordata > Aves > Passeriformes > Bombycillidae > Phainopepla > Phainopepla nitens. The sequence goes on along the minus strand of VXBQ01012830.1, from coordinate 147,334 downwards.
TTTCTCTTTCCTCAGAGTAAACTTTTATGGAGAAATTATATATATATTTTATATATAAGCCACTGAAGAAACAGAATGTACCTCTGCAAAATTCTCCACACAAATACACACAGGCCCTGCCTGTGCTCTGCAGTAACGAGCAGCCAAGTACCACATGAACATAAAGACAAGAACCCCTCATAGCCAGACTCGCAGCATTTTTCAGCTCAGGATTAGGGCTGTTCTCCATGTGCAGCACAAGGCAGTGGGGGCATAACTCACTCACATTCACCTACAAAGGACAATACATCTCTACTATTAGTAACTCAGTAAAAGTTGTGAAATAAATACAGAAAAAGCAATAAATTTAATACACGCTTCACAAGGACAGACCACAAGCAAGTCAGACTTCTTTACTTTCTTGTGGTGTTGGTCAGTATTTGCAACCATCATCCCATGTTTTGAAGCAATCTAATTTTTGGGCCTAAGGCACATGGACTGCAAAGACTGAGACAATCAACTTGAATTCAAAAAAAAAGGTCTGCCATAATTGAAAAGATACTGAATAAAATAAAATGTAGAAAAACATCTCCATTTTTACATTTTTCATCATTCTTCCACTCCTACTGGACAAAAGGTATCTTTAATATCAACCTCAACAGCTCAGGTGCCAAGAAGTCTTTTAATTCAATAATCCTCCTCTCAAGTCATACACACAAACGTCACACACAGACACACACAAAAAAAGGGTCTCTATTTGAAAATGATTTCAGATTTCTATAAACTCCATCTACGTTATTTGTATGTTATTACTTTCTGACCACTCCAGTCTTCCTTTACTGTTGCTTAAAACTGCAAGATATTGAAGCTCTTGTCTGTATGTCCCTGAGTAGAATACTACTCAAGTCTTCTCCTGTTTGTCCTGGCTTTGAATCTCCGAATTTGAGGTTTACTTTTTTTTACATGCATTGAAATTGATTTTTATGCATATATTATACTTGTAGCTTATCAGTTAAAAAAAACTTCTTAATGTTCAGCTCAATGTTCAGCTCATTAGGTAAGCTATAAGATCAAGTGATATTGTTAAACAACAGTGCAAAGAATAAAATAAAACCCACTAAAAAATGGTTTGCTTATACTGCAGCACAGGTTACCATGGAATTCATTTTATATTTCAGTCATAATAAATAATTATTCCCAAGGTAGCTAAGGGCTTAAAAAATTCATAAATTCTTTTGTACTTTTCAGCAGAGCCTCTCACCTAATAGTATGCAAATTTATTTTTGGATTGAATTTTGGTTCATAAACTCTTTTAATCAATTAAATGTAATTGAACTAAGAGTGATAGCAATACAGGAATGTTTGCTCAGATAGGAAGTTAAATGAGAAGATCAATTCGTACCATAACATATAGCAATTCTTCCAAATTTTTGATTTAAAGTTTCACAGCTATTATTAGATACATGGAGGATTTTTTTTCTTTTCCTTTTTTTTTTCTTTTTTTTTTAATTGTGCCACACAATTCAACCCCATTATTTACAGCTAGTCTTCTCCACAGTTCCACGTAAAAATGTGCCACTATCTATCTGAGCATCAACTTTAGCAATTTTTTTCTTCTCTGTGCCTTTCTGCTTTTCCAAATGTAACCTATTCTTCTTTCAAACTCTCATTAATCTGCCTTCTAGCTGTTGGTAATACATCCTTGAATTCAGCTAAGGTCTCAGCCCTTTTTATCCAAAGTAATAGCAAACAGAACTCCTCTCTGCCTTCCAGAACTCAAATTGTGACATTGCCAGGCTCCCACATAGTAAGTATCCCCCACGTCATTGATTTTTCAGGTAGAGACTATAACTGATATCCTCAAATCAAGTACAATAATTTGTTTGTAAACTACACAGAAATATCCTCCAAGCAACATCTTGAAATTAAAACAGCTACTGGTAGACAGATGGCTGAGCTCTGCTCCAACTCAATTATTTATGATTTTGTAGTTACATAGATTGATTTCTGCAGTTTCTTTTAGGTGCCTGAAAAAAACCAAAATGTATTATTGACAGATGATGAGCCAGCTAATGAACACTATGGAGTGCACAGACTGCAGGATGCACTGCTTCAGAATGAGAAAGAAAAAATTGTCAGAAAAAAATAGCATAAAAAACTTATGGTGATTTCTTTTTTATTATTATTACTGGAGGACTTGCTCTCTCCTAAGTACAAAAAACTGACTAGAACTGGTGAAGAATCCTCTCAGGAAATCATCATTTCATTTCAGGTCTGGAGCTAGAAGTTTTCCTTTTTTTTTTTTTTTTGTGCTAATTCAGGCCTTTTTATATATATATGAAGACATTTCTGCCACTCAGTTTCTTTCACAACTGAACCACACCACAAGCCTCTTATATCCAAATTATTAAAGACACAATCCTAAAAAGAAAAAGGAGCATAAAAGAGAGGGAGAGGAAAGTAGCAAGTTGGTACACCTGGACAAAAAATCATGTACTTCACACATTTCCCAAAAACTGCAAATACATACTCACAAAATCTTCAGAGAGCTTGTGCCCATTTACAGAAGAATAATCTCAATATGACCGTATCAAAAGACTAAACAAGTAAGTACATACAGTATTTTACAAACATTTAATATTTTTTAAAAAGACATTTTAAAACTTAGTGTTTTTTTAGTATAAAGTAAATATACATCCTGATACATAATTTCAAAGAAACCCAGGCTTAAGCTCAAGATGCAGTTAACAAAGAATGAATTTTCATAAAATAAACTCAATTAATATTGTATTTCTTATTTAGAGCTGAGCACCTCCTCTTATTAACAATTTCCCACTTTCTTCTCCTTCTATTGAAAAAGAGGGTTTTTGTTTGGTTGGGGTTTTTTTCACTTTTTTTAAATTTCGATTCCATTGTATCTAAAATAAGTAGTTAGATTCCAATATAAATATTAAGTATTAAATAGTTTCTATATTGTAAAAACAATGGAAGTTTCTCTTAATTCAGAATTATTAAAATTAAATTGAAGAATATTTTATTGCAAGTTTTTATTGGTAAAATTGAGTTAAAGAATTCTGAATTTCAACCAGTCACAAACACTTAGCGTGACAAAGATAATTTATAACTTTTTTACAGCAACACAAACAGTGTCTCCATAATGAAAGTTACAGGACAACAAGCACTATGAGTAATTTTGCATACTAAAACCCTGACTATTTCAAATTTTCTTTAATGATTTTTCCAAACAGGCACTATTCAATTTTACAGATCCTGAATGCTACACCTTCCACTGCCAGATAGAGGCAGACCGAGGACTCCCTCTTTTCTGCCCAAGGAGGGTGAAGGTACTTCAGAGCTTTAAAAGAATAATAAGGTTGTCAAGGTTGTAGCTGTAAACATCATATCCACTGATATCAATGGAAAAATAATATTTTATTTCCGACTTTATTTCAGGACTTCCAAGTCATGAAAAACAGCAAATGAGAACTGATTTCAGAGGCAGCTAAACTAAGAGATAAAAACCTTCAGTGTACAAGAATCAGAAAGTTACTCAGAAGAGCTACCACTGATGAAGACTATTTCTAGTATTTAGTCTATGTAAAAGGTTTATAACCCGAGATTTTTTTTTCTCATGCCACACATTCGTACTGCTGATGACTTTCACATCCTTATCTGTGTTGAACCAATCACTCTGATGCTGTATGCACTAATGTAGGGGTAGAAAGCTCAGACAGTGACAGTAGTCAGGAAATGATTGTGGGGCAAAAATTTGCATTATTAGTCAGCATTGTGTTCCAAATAGACAGACATTGTACAGACCACTATCACCTAATCCATTAAAACTATTGATTCTATCCAAGCCAATTATTTGATGGCAATAGCAGGATTCATCAGCAGAAAGACTAGAGGTATTCTTTCACATTCATTTGAGTGTAGTTCTGAGTTTTAATAGCTTTTCATCGCCTCTTTTTCTCTAACTCGCCTAAAACACTGGAACACATTTTTCTTCTATCATAGGACTCAAAAGTAAAAGCAGACAGAATGAGAGAATATCTAGCAATAAAATCCAAAGCACAGTGTCATTTGTGATTTGATGTATGACAAATTTTTCCATGCCAAGATCGCAAAAGAACAGATAGAAACAGAACACACCTCGCTAGGGCTATGGAAATAGAGACATACCAATACAATGCTTGTTGGAATTCCCACTGCCACTACATTTACATAGTAGTAAGCACTTTATAGGTACACTTGCATTTTCTGTGCAAACAAGACTGAAAGAAATAGGAGTTTAATTGGAGACAACACATGATAAAGAGACTTCCAGTGTAAGCTAATGGCAATACTGTGTTTCTGCCTGTTCTTACAACCACATTTCAATATTAACTGTTCTCTTTTACATACACATTCAGATTTATATGGACAGTTTATTCACCACAGCCGCGGTCTGGTTATATATGTTATGCATACTTGAGTATATACAGTATCAAAAAAGTATAAATAATAATAATAGAAGTATTAGTAATAAGTAATAAGTATTAAGTAATAAGTAGTAATAAGTATTTATTTAATTGTTATCTATTATAATATTAATTTTAACAACATAATTGAAATATTAAAATCCTTTTAAACAGAGCTTACCCATAAAAACTCAAACAGGAAGAGACTGCTTAGCTTCTATCAAAGAACCTAGTAGTTCCAAAATCCAAAAGAAGGAATCTGTTTCAAAGATAGCACATGAATGTATTTTTTTTGTAGCCATGTCATACATTCCAATTAAATCCTAAATCTGTGTATGTAAGATCTTTAATTACTCCACAAGGTCTTCACTTACTATGCTGTTAATGAGCTGGGTTGCTGTGAGAAAAATTGTACAAGAGCTCCTAACAAGAGGCCCTGTAAGGATGCATATACTCCTACTGCATAGGTGTCACAGATGGAGCAGGGCACGGCACTTGTAAGAGAGAAGTAGGAATAAGTTTGTTGATATAAAACAGCAATTTAACAAAGCTGGATAGTAAATGACACAGAGGTTTAACAAGACTCAATGGCAAGGTACACTTCATTATTTACTCTAGGGAAGATGGTCAGACAAAACTGAGAAAGGATCCCCTCACTCTCTAAACTCCTTTCCGAGGGAGTTTAAGGTGTGCTGGACCCAGACCTAATCCCAGACTTAGACAATAGTTTATGTCTAAAGAATTATATGTGTACAATCAATCCTTTATATCACTTAGAAAGATTTCAAAGTTTCAGCACATTTACTCCCACTTTGTTTACTGACTCAGCCCAAAGCAGTAACTTTAAGAGGTGTCCCAATTCAAGGGAAGACCCTGGCATGCTGCCTTCTGCCAGGCACAAGACTTCAGCAGGCCCTGGGCTGTCCACTGTTTATGGAGTAAGATGATTTGCTTATAGTCACATTCATGTACCAGCTGTACTTTGATTGGCACATGCTCATATAGCCCTCAGCTGTTCAGCAAGGCTTATGGCCCTAACTACTGTGTTCTGTATCTTCCCAGAGTCCAGCTTAAGCCAGAGACAGCCAGTCAGGCCACCACTGATATATCTACTACTCAAGTAGGAAAGAAAAGAGGGGGAGGAGGTAGTGGGCACACCATCATAGTGAACAACATAGCAATGCTTTGACTTTTGAGAGTTTCCTTTTATATTCTTGGTATTAGTTCTATCACCATGCACAGAACTTCCTACATTTTTAAACACCAAGAAGAAAGAAAAGAGGAATTGTTCATCTTCCAATTTCTCAATCCCTCCTGGTCCTTATCTCACTACCAGAAGCCCTTCAAGCCAAAACCTCGGTCCTGCTGCCAGTTCACTTCAAACCACCACAGCTTTCTATCTGAATGTAAACTCGAGTTTTATGAAATGAAGATGTATAACACTTCAGCAAACCAAAACTGAAAACAGTTTTCACTTTAATATTTTAATTTGAATTTGAATGTTTCTACCATGTATTGGTCTTAAGTGTTATCAGCTTCTTATTAGCTGCCATAATTAGGTATAGCACTCCATATGGATTGATTTTTTTTTTTTAAGTTTCAGATGTTGTAGTTTTGCTGACAGATAAATGAGTCATCAGTCTGTCAAATAAAAGAGAGCAAAAAGAGTAGGTAAGAAAATATCTTTTTTCAAAGCTTTTGTAGTTCATGGAATCAGTGGGATTTTAGAGATACTAATATACTTTTTATAAAGTTGCTTCAAGTTCAAGAAACAATTACCTGGCACTTCACCATATATGCCTTAAAAACTGCTGACTACAGTAGATGCCCAGGCTGCGCTCAGCCGAGGCTGAGGATGGCATTTCAGAGCCCAGCACTACACACTGGTGTTCTCATAGCCTGCAGCAAACAGAGAGCTTGTGCCCTAACTGAGGGATGTCCTACCCACACTCGAGCTCACAGCAGCGGTGCCTATGGTCTCATCATTCAGCCTCTCCTTTAACCCTGAAAGATTTCTGTGTTTCAGTGCCACTCAGCTAAAACTCACACCATGCAAAGCCTGAGGGAAACTTCATGGAGTGCAGTAAGCACAGCCGAAGTGTAGAGCAAGGGGACTCCACCTTCGGTCGCTCCAAGTCCGCCATCTGTGGCCATGACTGAAACGGCAGATTCCCTTCTCGTTGTTTTTTTAGAAGAATTACAGAATACAACATAAGCTGATGTTCTGCTGCTGTAAGAATACCTCTGCTCTGGGTGTCCCTGCCCAGGTACCAGGTTGCTACAGGAGACACAGGAGCCCCCCATGCCAGGAGCAGGTCACGCCAGTCAGCTCCAACCAACCCACTGCAGAGCACAGCTTAGTCCCACAACCACCCCGGAGAGTGCCTCAGGGAAAGTGTGTTTCATAAAGGACAAAAAATACCTGTAGAGCAACAAGGGATGAGGGGAAAAAGTGTGAGAGACAGCTCTGGAAATACTCAGGTCATCTCAGAAGAAGGTGGGAAATTGTGCCATCTGCACTGGGGCAGGATTCCCTGGCAGCCCATAGAGAAGCCCAGTCAGAACAGGTGGCTATGTCTGCATATTTACATGGCCTTAAAGTTCCCCTCCATTAAAAAGAAAATACTACATGTTTGGGGGCACTTTAGTGGACTTGAAATGAGTCCGTTAATGCTATCTTGTTATTGCTAATCCGAAAACTACAAAGAAGAAAAGGTATTTTCTTTCAGAGGATGAAGGATACCTCTCATGCAAAGGCATTTAAAGTATTTACATTTCTAATTCTGCCATTGTCAGTTATAAATGGTTACTTTGTTCATCCCACAAATTTGTTGGTGACATAGGATACAAACACCTGCTCATACCAAAACTAAAAAGAGGGATTCACAACAGACAAATCCTGATATTCAGCCCATTCTCTTTCCCTTGCTCACTGGAAAAGTCTAGAAAACCATTCACATCTGCACGAAGTATTTCTCTCGAAAGACAACACTCAGCAGCAAAGCACCACTTTTGCAAAACTTTCTTCCAATTGCCTGATTTGTTTTGTTTTTATGCTCAAATGGTCCCCCCAAGAGTGACTTTTTTATAAGCTCAGACTGTGTAGCTTTTACACAGTTGTGCAAGCCATTGTGTGGTCAGAGGTCAGAGATGTGAGGTACTTGATCTACGTAGGAAAGCAACACTGATATTTAACTGAGTTAGAAAGCCCACTGAGGCTTTTGAAAAACATCCATGAAGATATTTCAATTTAATGTGATTTGCATGCTAATTCCATCAGCTCAGTGACAAAGCAAAGATAGTGCCATCTGGAGTATTTGGAGTATTGTGACAAAACTTCAGATATTCATACTTTTTCTGTTGTTTTGTCTCTAGAATCTCTTCCCTGCTGTGAACCTATACCAATTAAGCTAATTGAGAACATCACCACGTTATTGGTGCAAGATTATCTTAGAGAATGCAAACTGAAATATTTAAAAGGTATAATAAATTTGCATTTATATCAGTAATTTGGGGATGGGGAAGGAGGGTTACTATTGATCACTGTTTGATTGGTCCATGAAAATCATCACAGATTCAAGGGCTGATACGTTATAAATGCACCCAGCTATCGCTTCAGTAGAATACAGCAATTGCTGTACTCATGACAAAAAGGATTGGTGGCAGATTTTGTGCTGAAGGTGATGCAGTTGAGGAAGAAAAGCCTATGTCATGGTTTAATTCCTTTAAATTGGTTACCTCAATATTTTCTATCTAATTCAGCATACACATGTTCTTAATCTTTATAACGCTTCTGCACTGAGTTTTACAGCACCTTTCATGTAGTCAAGTGAACTGCACACTTATGTATGGTCTGTGCATATTGTGCAAGCAGAAGATGAAGCATAAAGCAAGGTGTTCTGCCAAGATTTGGCAAAATGATGGTACAAATCATAAAAAGTAAACCTGTCACAGATAACAAGCTCTGATACTCCTTTTACAAATCTCAAAATGTGTGATTGAGACCACCAGCAATGAGCATGGTTATGTTATGTTACTGTTTTTTCAGCACTACAAAGGAGATTCTCTATTTTTCATAATATCTTACGTGCAAATATATCTTAAACTGAACACATACTCTATACATGGTCCATTAACAAGAAACCACGCATGAAATAGTGTAGACTTTATTTTAAGGTAGATATAAAAGTGATAGAAACTGAAAACGCCATGATGGAAGTTCCCTTCAAAATTCTACCAAGAACTCAATTTTTTCACCTAATGTTCCCATTCTGTTGATTCTTATTACGCAAAAAAAGAAAAAAAAAAGGTCTTTTTCATCTAATTGTTCTCTTTGTGAATTAATATGAAATGTCACTTACCAAAACACATTTCAAAAAAATAACTGACATCTAATTTTTTCATTATTATATTGCCATCTGAAAGACACCAATATGTGTGAATGAGACTATAAATTGTCCACTCTGTTTTATAACTTCTTTCTGAGTTTGAGGAGTCAGAAATACCATGTTCACCTCTGAGGAAAATGAAGGAACATCCAAAATACGAACAATGAACATTTAAAAATGTCTTAGGCTAAGCTAAGTATAAATCAAATAGTGCAAAGTTATAATAGGGCTATGTTTTCTTTCACAAACAAGGCATTTATTATTATTATTTTGTTTTAATCTACTTACATACAAGTGCAAAATATAATAATCATAATATCATTGCATAGGTATTAAAAAAACTGGTAAACAGCAATAACATAAACTGTCATTTTATTACTAAAAGCACCAAACAAAGCCAAAATCAGAGCTGCCAACCCTGCCAAGCTGCATTCATGCTGTATCTTTCAGACGCTAACGTGACATTGTACTATTTTTTCCTCACCTCAAAAGATGAAAGACTAACTGTAAACAGCGAGGCATAGCTGACAACTCCATACTTGTTTTTTTCCAGCCTAATGCTCTACTAGTTTTTGGCAGTACTGAGTTTTTGTCCAACACTCTCTGAACATGTAGGAGAAAGAATCAAACACTATTTTTCAACAATGAATTTCAGAGAGCTTTTCAAAACAGAGTCTAAGTAGCCTTTTTAATTCAAAGGGCATTTTCAACTTTTCAGAAGTTTGGGTGAATGTCCTAGGTTACAATGCAAAGATGTGCCCAAAGGTATGTATTCTATCTCCATGAGCTGTTGAAACCAGGAGGGGCAGTGTTTTCCTTGCCTCCTTCCCTGGAGTATCTCCTGTTAATGGGCCATCAATGCCTTGCCCCATGAGTCATAGATAAGTCCCTCTGGAAGCCATTCCTGTTTAATGGGCAAGCAAGGACCCACCACATCATCCCATTGTGAGATGCTCTGCCCAGGGGGAGGAGCCAAGCATTCCCACCTGGATATAATGTGGAGTTTGGGACAGTGGAGGCAGGTCTTACTGGTTTCCAGAGGACAAGAGATACCAGACCTTTCTACATGATTGCCACTTCAGCAAGACCACTTCATCCGGACTGCTACCACCACCTTAACTAGCAGGGTGTCAGATTGTATTCTGACTCTGTCAGTGATTTTTCTTTTGTATTATTGCATGTATTTTACTTTTTTTCTATTAAATTGTATTTCTGACTTGGAGTCTCACTGGTTTTGCTTTCAAACCAGCACAGTGAAACATTCATAAATGGAGAGACTTTATAAATCAAAAAGAAGTAATATTTGTGTATAATTAGAATGGAATAGATTTGATGGAAAAAGCCACTAGTGCAACTCCACCTTTACAAATTATTTTTCCTATACATACCCTAAGGATCAACACATATCTGCTTCTTCTTTTTGTTGTTATTAAACACAATCTGTAAGGCTCTAGGATGTGGTTACATAGCCTTCTGTGAGTCCTAGAGAAGACAAAACTCTGGGCTGGAAGAATAATTAGGCCTAACTGATCTGCACATAAGCTTAGTTTCAGCATATGCAAAATATTTCTTGAAGCTTTGGGATACAAAGCTAATAGCCTAACTTGTCATATCTACCATGGATTGTGAAATATAAAATGCATTGGGGGAAAATATTCAGCTCGATTTTTTTACTTTCACTGTTTCAGTTGCAATGCTTACATATATCATGCTGTCTAGCTCTTAGTCACTGGCTAGACAATTTTATTTGCCATAATTTGTTCAAAGAAAACCTATGTGAAAGCTCAGCAAAAACTACACAAAATACCTAGAGCTTTGCATGAATTTGGCATTGCTCATCACCAAAGAACAAGCAACTGCTGTCAGCAAGGTTTCTCATTTGCAGACATCAGAAAAGCCACACTGACAGCTTCCACACTGACAGTTTGCTAAGTGCAACAGTCCCTTCAGCTTAGGGAGAGTAATCAGAGGAGCAGGATGCCATCTCCCTCTTCTCCCACTGCATGGAAAGGGAGGAGGCAATGAGAAGCTTTGTAGCTGACCCACTTAAAGCAGATGTGTTCAGAATACAGAAATAAGGGAAGAGCTCTGCTTGTAAAAGCTTTTAGTTATTCTGCCTGTGGAGAAACAGGTGACTTCTGCTGCCACAGCTGGAAACACCTCCAGAGCACTCAAACTAAACCTTACCTGCAGAGCTGCACACTTTTGCCAGGTCAGAAATGGCATGAGGGAAGGGGTGGGAGATGCACAAGCAGCTGCTAATGAGTGTTGTCCTCATTAAAGATCAAGGAGAGTTGTCTGCATTTTAAACACAAAAATAGAAACAAAGCAGGCTTCTTGTAGACCTATCTAAGTGTTTTATTTACTGACACCAAAACAGTGAAAATCTGATGTCATGTGTAACAGCTATTTTTCACATATAAAAGGATATATGGCCTGATGGGCCTATAAAGAGTAAAAACTTCTAATGTATGTAGAGTGGGTATTCACAATGTATTATAGTTCAGTGCCATACAAAGAGAGTCATGGTACACAAAATCCTTTTAGATACCTGCATGGGTCAGACTACTGTGGTTCTTTGTAGTAATGCAAATGTAATGTTTAATCAGTACAATGAAATCAAGTCGATACAAAGTGACATATGAAGTGAATGCATAGTACCATAGTAACATGAAGCTTATTATTGGTACTTTGAGGTATCAATGTGTTTCAGACAGATTTTGGATGGTTTTTTTAATCTAAATCAATCATAGCTACCATAACAAGGTGTGTTGCATGAAAAGACAAACTGTTAATACGATCTTCATATCAAAATTATCTTTTCCATTAGTGCACAGATGACAAGAAATCAGGATAAAAAGGTTGATACTTTCTTTACATGAGGTTAAAAAAATGTAGCTGTTTTAAGTCTGTATTTCATATTTTCAGGCAGTATTCTTTTGGAGTTATTAAAAATGTCAACATGGATCTTAAACTTCATTATGATTTTCTTAAATAGTTATAAAGAAGATAATTTGAGCACATTTTATTCACCTACAATTACTCTGAAAGTAAGACTTGTTTCTGCTTTTTTTTTCTTTTCCCTTCCTTTTTGTTTCTGCAAGGAGAATGAAATATGGGTTCCTTCTGTTTGGATACAGGAATGATGCAAAAGAAACAAACAAGACTTATAAATATGCTCATAAGATATAAACTAGAGTCCTCTTCAGTCTGCTATAGTATTTTCCTTTAGCCGGAGACTCATAGTATGGTTTGTGGCTCTTTTACTGAATTGAGGAATCATTAGGCCTTATCAACAAAGTGAGTGTTGCGGACAGGCATTGGTATTTGGCTCTAAGTTAATCTCCTGTATAAACTGAGGACAAATTGTATAGTTACTTTGAATGGAAGAAAGAGGCTTAGGACTCTAGATTATCTGTTCTGCTAAGACCAAACAGCTCCCATGTGAAGAGGATTTGGTGAGATAAGTGCTACAGAAGCACTGACTCAGAGCAGTCCAAGCTGACCCCACAACCCACTGACAGAAAAGTTCACTAGCTATTTCTTTCATTTGTACTCCTTCTTGATTTTTCCTTGAGCATAACCACCGCTAGCCAAAAGCTGCAGTCAGTACTGGAGGCCAAGAGGCACCATTACCTATTTATATTATTGCCAAGAGTCTTCATCCCAAATGTGAGGCCTCCTTACACAAAAAAAGCAAGTGAAATTCCCCTAGTTCTGCTGGAAAGTCGTCTTGGTTTTTTTTCAAAAAGTTGACATGTCACAACAGTACAGTAAGCATAAACAACACAGCCATACTGATTTGAATCTGCAGGTAGCCTGAAGGAGGATGTCTAAGCATGTTGAGTAATCCCCCAGCCCACATTAATTACTGTCCTCATAAATCTGATTATCATCCTTCTCAAGGACACATAAGAATTCACCATGTTTACTTCAGGACTATTACCCAACTGCAATAATACAAAGAGCATTTTGTTTTCCTTCCCCCCACCTGACAAAATCTGCTCTTGCTCTTTTTCATAAAAAGGAAAACTATGTTCCCCAACACTACTCTTTGAAGATCACCTTTATGGGGTGAAGACAACAGATGGTTGAAGCTTTCAACAAGCACCTGCCCTATGACAGTGCAGCTAGGAAGTTGGAGATGGCTAATTAAATAGTAATATCCAAAGAGAGATCATAGCAGAATCCTTCCCTCTACTAAAAAAAAAAAAACGACAAAACAAAACAAAACAAAAAAAAACAAAATCAAAATAAGTCAGGAAAACTCAAGAATATTTTGAAACAGGAGCAGCATCTGGAGTGTCTCAAAGTGGGTATTAGGCATAAGAATAAGTAACACAGGATAATGAAGAACAGAGTATCTTGAAAAAGGCATTTCAAAGCACAACATGATACACCTCATAAACCTGCTATGCACTGCTGAGTGGCTGGTGAGTTTTAACACCAACAGTCTCCTAATGTAAATTATGCAAATTAGAAAAACTTTAATAATTACAATAGGATAGAAACGGCAGAAGATTCAGGTAACACATCAGTCCCTCAGTTTCATTAAAAAGTTCCCTCTGAAACACTTCAGTCTTTACTTAAAAGCTGTTTGAGGCAACAAAATAATGGAAAAAAAGCAATCAAGGATTGGGCTGGCTTAGAAATCCTAATGTGAGAGAATCTTAATGGCTTGGAAAGAAAATCCCTAAAATTGTGAAAATCCCTAAATTACCTGCATTTTTCTCTTTAGTAGCAGTTCTGTAACATAAAAAGCATGTTTANGAAGCGCGCACCGCCGCTGCCGAACGCGCCCTGGACAACGCTCACCGTGGGCTCTGTGAGGAGACAGAGCACACACTCAGCTTCAGGGAAAACACTGACACCTCATTTCAGTTTCTGCTTCAGCAGGAAGATTCCTCATCATGCCGAGTCCTTAAATTGTAGCTGTACAAACACAGGTTGTTGTTTTTGCTTCACGCTTGCAGCAGGGCCCTGCCATGAGTGTCTTTACTGACAGACACAAGACAGCATCTCTTCTTTATGTGTCTTTAATCTCAGCAAATTAAAAAAAAAACAACAGAACAACAATGTACACAGCTCTCTGATTATATCTGATTATTTCACTTACAAAGAAAGGAAATACTATCCCCCTACCAGCTCCTTTGGTTTGGGGGTTTTTTTGATCACACTATGAAAGAGTGAAACTGTTTGTAAATGCTAGCACCAATGGTCATTTTAAGAAAAAAACATAGTATAGTATAAGTCACAGGAATTAAATTTTAAAAGCAAAGGCAGTATGCTCCTCTTTTGAAAGTTATTTTGACTCTGATCAAATCCACATGTAGGGTATCTCTAAGACCTGAAGTTAGGATATTATTTTTTTAGGAAAAAAAATGCACAAAATACCCAAACAGCTGCACGTATTTAACATGTGTCAGCAAAGAAAGTTCTAAATAATCTCATATACAGTATTCTGATCAAACAGGAGCAGGCAACTGAAGAGTACATCATCTTGATGCCAGACATATCTTTTTTTCTGCTTCTCTGGGAGAAAGTAACTGTGCTTTTTCTTGACAACTATACACTCATAATATTCTTCTTGATACTTCCAAGTGTGAAGACTTCCATACTTTTATTTCTATGCTTCCATTAGAAAATACTTCTAAAAAAACAATACTAAGCAACACTTGCTTAGTACTAGTTTCTTACCTAATTCACTCAGAATAGACATGAATTTTGTGAATTTTGTGAAAGAACATGTAGTTAATGAACTAAAAATTTAAAGAGAAATTCTTAAGTAACCTCTATGATTTACCTAATACTCTGGACCTAATTCACAGAAGCACCTTTAGTAAGATTTTTTACTTACATAAGCAGCATTTCTCAGAGATAGGCTTTCTGCTCCATGAGCTGTCAGTCTGAGTCAGGTTTGATATAGTGTGGTGACTATGAACCACAAGTTTGGGCTTAAGAGAAAGAAGATAGGCCTAAAATAAAGTTACTGCTTTTATGTCAGCTGAGGCACATTCCACAGGGGAACTGCAAAATGTAAGGGTAGGAAGAAAACATTTGTCATTTTATGGAACTTTTTCTCCTTTTATGACTTAGTTTTAGCAGATAGAAGCAACTCTTTGTAGCCAGCTTGTATTACCTCAAATTCTATGACGTGTAAAAAAGCATCAACCACAGAGATTTTGACTTGGAGCTGTCTCAGTGTCCAACTCATGCCTACTTCATTTTTCTTTCATTGGGTGGGTGGGAGCTTTCTTGAAGTGGCAGAAAACCCTTGTTTTAAATAACGGTTTCAATAATAAAAAACTAAACAGTCTTAGAGTTCACCTCAGGGATGATACACTAATATGCTAAGGCACAGCAAATTACTCCTCCCCGAAAGGGATTTGCTAAGTATGGAAAGAGATTCTTCCTATGACAACTTCTACTTGATTTCCAGACCCTAAAGTCTTCCTAAAGAAAAGATTTGCAGCCTATCCCTCCTTCACTAAGAAGATCACCCTTCCACAGAAGGAGATCAGGTCATTCAACCAGGACCTGCCTTTCATAAACCCATTCTGTCTATGCCTGACCCCCTGGCTCTCCTGCATGTGCTGTATGTATGCATGTACTCGGGATGATCTGCTCCATGATTTTGTCTGGCGCTGAGGCCAGGCTGATAGGCCTGTACTTTCCTGGAT
Source organism: Phainopepla nitens (assembly GCA_013400175.1). Classification (NCBI taxonomy): domain Eukaryota; kingdom Metazoa; phylum Chordata; class Aves; order Passeriformes; family Bombycillidae; genus Phainopepla; species Phainopepla nitens. The sequence continues at coordinate 131,827 of VXBQ01012830.1, read as the reverse complement.
CCTCTTTACAACTCTTGCTGTGGATGGGTTGATTCTTCCAGTCAAATGGCACCTCTCCAGTTAGCCAGGACAGCTGATCAACGATGTAAAGGGGGTCAGTAAGCAGATCTGCCAGCACCCTCAGGATTGTCAGGTGGATCCCATCCTGCACTATAGACTTGTGCAGGTCTAAATGGTGTAGCAGGCAGGGAACCATTTCCTCCTGAATTGTGAGGGCCTCATTCTGCACCCTGTCCCCATCTTCCACCTCAGGGAACTTGGTATCCCCAGAACTGGTCTTTCTATTAAAGATTGAAGCAAAGACGGCATTAAGCACCTCAGTCTTTGTCACTGTACTTCCTGGAGATTCTCCTTACCCCTAGTTTTGCTTCCCAATATGTTGCAGACAGATAGAGATATTATAAAAGAAAGGTCTTATAAAATATGGTTTAGACCCTGCTACTCTAGCTAAGCTAGAAGTAACTTGTAAGTTCCCATGTGAAAAAAATCTTGAGAATGAGAATTCCTTTGCACAACAATCTATTCTTGGGGAGAAAAAGAAGTGGCACCTGCATAAGCAATGAATCTATCCCATAAGAATCAGTGAAGAAGGTATGTAAACAATCCAAGAACCAAGAGATTTGATGGAGAAGTAAAATGCCTTTTACTAACTAATAGAGTAAGTGCTGAGAAACCTACTATCCAATTGGAGTTGCACACAAAGGCCGTGAAAACTGTATAAAATGAGTTATGTGAATAAAGAATGGGCTTTTCCTGCACAAAGAAACTGAGTCTCAGCTGGTCTGTTGCACCGATGTATTTATAGGAACATTTTTTTATTATCAGAGGGTGACCTGCTCCTAATGCCTTTAAGATTTCTTTCTTGGAGAATGCCTTGGATTCCGTTGCTCTTCAGTACTGCCTCCCAATGGACTCTCTCAACAAGTCTCCTAAAGAGACCAAAGTGTGCCCTCTGGAAGACCAAGTTCCGATAATCCCGCTCTTTATTTCTCCAAGAATTAAAACTATTATTTTGCAATCACTGTGCCCAAGACTGCCTCCAACCATCACATCACCAGCCAGCCCTCTATTCACAGAAAATAGACACAGCAGGTTGTCCTCCTTAGTTGTCTCCCGCATCAATGGTGTCAGGAAGTTATCTCTCACACACTCCAGGAATGCCCTAGCCTGTTTGCTCTCTGCTGTGTGCTCTTTCCAGCAGACATCTGGTAAGCTGAATTTCCCCAAGGGAACAAAGACCAGCAATGGTGAGATTTCTCCCAGCTGTTTACAGAACATTTCATCTGGCTGTTCCCCTGGTTGAGTGGTCTATAACAGACTCTCACCATGGTATCTGCCTTACTGGCCTTCCTCCTTATTCAACAGACACTTAAGCATATCATCATAAAACTCTACACAATTAAGACATTCCTTAATGCAGAGCTAGTCCACTGCCTCTCCTTCCACACCTTTCCCTGAAACAGCAGACCAAAGGACCTTGCTAGTACATTGAAACTTCACATGGTTGTTGATCACTTGTATGACAGAGAAACAGCACCACTGAGATCGGAAGGGACTTCTGGGGATCATCTAGTCCAAGACACTGCTCACAGCAGGGTAAACTGCATCGCAATTGAATGTGCAAAACCTCAGCAGTCTCCTCAGTAATTTTAGAACACTTGAAGTGATAGCATTAAAAATTCTGTGGCATGACCTAACGCTAATAGCTTAAATCCTTTTGTTATTCCTGTAGGTGTTGTGTTATTATCTAGAGGAACATTATGAACTTCCAGCTAAAACTGTTACACTTTTGTAGAAAAAGCTAAGATATTTTGTAAATATATTTGCTTGGTTTAAATAATAGTCCCTTTTAATTAGAGGGAGAAATGCGTGCTATGGTATAAGTAAAATATTATTTAAGGTTTCACTTTTTCATTGAAGTAAGAAAAACCTAATTAAACAATGGTAAACACTCTAAAAAGGCACAGTACAGAGAAAAAATATGTTTACTGATGAACACTAAGTAACAAAACATTAAACAGATGTTAATGAATGGCAGATAGCTTTAGTTTTATGCCTGCAGGAGCTGGAATTCTAAAAGAATAATCAGACATGCCCATGAAAACTTGCATAACATAGAGGTTAATACATTTTCAAATACTGTGAGTGATATTTGTTGTTTCTAGTTAAATGATTATTACCCAAGAAAGTCTGTGATATGGCTATCTTTCTCAATCAGTATTTTTTTGTGTAAAAATAGTAAACATTAGATAATCTAGTTTTCAAAATGTGTTTGGAATATGACAAAAGGAAGAAAACATTTGCTTTTGAAAATTCAGTGCATATTTCAAACTGAACATCCTAAGCAAGACAAAATTACAGACCCCTGGCAGTTTTGAGCTGGTACCCAAGTGAAAAACCCACAGTGACACGCACAAATGTTAAATGAGTGGATAAGCACACACAAAACAGTGCATTAAAAGTTAAAGGTGATGCTGTGAATCTGAGTATCCAAGTATTAACTGAGCATTCAACAAGTTCTTCCAAACAAGCACTCATTTTGAAATTTATCAAAAGGGGAACAATATGTGTCACCACTAATCAGCCAGGAAAATATAGCAACATCTTGCTGTGAAGTAAAGATTCCAATGCAAACTACTTTTAATCTTTGAGACAGAAGAGTTTGTAAATCTGAGACAAACAAAGAGCTTACACTGTGAGAGATAAATGAAGAAAAATATCCACAGTGAAAGTAACAGGCAGAATTTTAAAAAGCATTTGAAAGGTGTGAGTGGGACTAGATTGCACTTTTCCCAAAACAGAGAGGTAATTATTTCAATAACAGATATAATTTGGCCAAGCCTGCAATAGTGCTGCACAACTGGAGAAGAAAAGTAAGAAAGGAAATATTGTGCAAGAAGACATGGCCAGATTCACTCAGTCTGTACTTAAGATGTTTCTATTTGTCAGTCTGAGGTCTCTAGAAGCCAATAGCATTAAAAAAAAAAAAAAAAAGGCTTAGAAGAAAAACCTTTTTCCTATTTAAAATCCCAGCTGACCATGTAGGTTAGACTAACAGTTTGGATACAAGAAGATTTTGTTTTAAATAGAAAAACATTATCAATTTGGCATATTAATTGTAGTTAAAATCATATCACAAACAAAATCATTCTGTGACTTTATCACTGAAGAAGAGGATCAAGAATGATGGCCTGTGCTCCACAGACAGGGATGAAGGAAGAAAGATCATATAAAGGAAGAAAGACAAATCATGAGAGCTAAATAAATGGCAATTACTATAAAGAAGATGGCTTAATTTTAAAAGTGAATGCTAGCTTGAGAGTCAGAGGTATGCTCCACTTCTGCCCCTCTGCCAGTGGGAAACCACAAGAGACTTTATTGGTAGCAGAGAACAGAAATGCTATTTCAGAATCTGAGGACAAGAGTGATGCAACTGCTTTACACTTCTACTCTTAACTTTGACAGCAAGAGAGAAAGGTTGTAGCTGATATCCAAAAAACATCAAGGTTATGAAGTTAGTATCACGTAATTGATCTTTTTGTGCCCTTGCATAGAGTCTTATTAGTTCCTACATACAAGTGACAGTTTTAGCCCATTCTACACAATGGTAAAGTTCCTGAACATTAAATTCTTGCAAAATTTAGGAGAATCAGTGGCTAATGGAAGAAACTAGTTTGAGAAAGAGGCATAGCTTAGCTATTATTCATTTCCTGTCCTGGCCACTCAGTACTCATGAAGCTCCACACAGTGAAGAAAACTTCCTCATCCATAAGACTAACTGCTGTATAAGGCTGGGGGATGGCAGTTTCTAGTTTTTTCCTCTAGCTACCATGTTTGAATAGAATATGTTAATAACATACGTACTGCTCGGAACCCACGCAAGTTTAGTTCCTTACAGCTGATAAGAACAAATTAAATAGAATTGATCTTTTTGCATAGGCAAGGGGGAGATCAGAAAAGTCTGAGTTTAAAATTAGTAGAAAAAAAATTACAAAAAGAAGCCAATAAAATACATATTATTCTTAAAGTCAGATTTGTTTAGTCAAAACCAGGATGGCAATTTATTAGCTCTCTCTCACTACAAGAATTTTAAAAATAGAAACAACTTACACTATTTATCTTCCACCTAAAATACAAGAACACATAAATGAGACATGGGTTGGGGTTTTTTTTGAGAATTTTCTGGCACCAAAATCAAATGCAACTTTATTAGATTCAGCAGATATTTGGATTGAGGACTTTAATGGGTTATACTCCAACACTAGAGAATTAGATGCACAATCAAATTGTGAAGCTATTTAAAATGTCCAGTGCAGACCTCCAATAAATGTGACTACGCAGCAACTGACACAACTTATTTTTTCTTTTTAATATAACTTACAAAGGACTGCAGCAATCCTCTGCTGCAAGACAGCTGAGGTCCACCACTGCCCAGTAAAAAAAACTGTTCAACATGAAGTCAGAAGCCATATTATTCTATCATTCCATGATTTTCAAGTGCTTTTCAATATATTTGCAAACTTAAATAAAAACATTTATAAACCATTATGAAATTTAGGAGAACTTTTTTAAAAGGTAGACTGTAGCAGGGTCCAGTTACATAATCATAAATCATTGTCTTAGGTTGAAAGACAGGTATCTGCTAGGGAAGGCAGGAGCCTCCCTTGGAAATCTCCCCCCTCCGAATTACTATAATTTTGAAATTAAGCGGCTCTCAGGCAAAGATGTGGGGATAGGAATAACAGTCCTTTACTAGTGTATATAATAAGGTACACAAAACAACAATAACTGCGGTATTAACAACAAAGAAACAGAGTCAGGGACCCTGAGGCAGAGACGCGAAGAGGGACTGGGTGGGGGTGGGGGGAACTTGCTTCACAAACCCCCTGGGTTGTCCGTCCTGGGTGCTCCGGCAGGACTCTGAGGAGAAAAAAAGAAACTCTGAGCTGGAACGCAGAAGTCCTGGGGGTAGTGGATGGAC
>VXBQ01012830.1:63291-126831 GCA_013400175.1 Phainopepla nitens | reverse complement strand
CCCACCCCCTGCCCCGCAAAAAATGGGAGAAAAATCTATAGAAAAAAAAGGGAACAAAAGGAATAACACCCAACCCCCGACAATCACCTAAATGTTCAGATGGGTAGTTCCAGTATATACTAATTTTGTATTTTCCAACTGGTTCTTGTTATTGAAAAAGTATTTGCAATGCATTATGAAAAGTAACTACTCCTAAAGACCTTTCTTATATTCTTCAGATTCAAAAATTTCAATAAGCCACCATTGTATTGAATTTCTATGGTAAAATCAGAAGCATTTTATCAGAAAAAGCTCCAGTAACTCACTGTAACCAGATATAGTCCATGGCTTTGTTAACTAATGCACACGTCCAAAAAAAAAAACCCACCAAAAAACCTGTTAAAATGATGAATAAGTAAAGCAGATGCTGCCACTAAACTAGGTTTCATAAATTCACATCTGTGAAGATTCTTCCAGCATGTAAGCACAGCTGTCCCTCAGATTCAACTTTCTCTACATTTTCTGAGCATCCTTTTGTCTGTCTGGCAAAATTAAGCCTCCAATTAGTATTACACAAATTATTCTGTCATACAGCATTTTTCTCGTCCACTAAATATCTGTTAGGAAAACTGAGTATTTGTGTGCAAGTTATACTTCCTTTCAAACTTAATCTCTTAAGATTATGTTAATAGATAAACTCCTTATACTCAATGTGGGAGGTATTAAGCTGCCAAAAGAAAAAGTGCATTCAATTTATCAATGGCTAACACTTCTATAGCACTTGCTTCAAAAGCACTTTTACCCATCAGACAATGTATGTGGCTCTATTAAATGCAAACCCTATCAAAGTAGTTAATGTACTTTCTTAATTTATACTGAGCAGTTCAGTTGGGGTTTTTTTCATAATAATCAGGAAAGTTGAGGTAATTCTTAAGGTCCATCTAATTATCTAACTTAATTTTCTTTTCTGCTGTATTTACTTGCTTATTCTACAAGCGTCAGTTTAAAAATTAATTTCACACTAGAATTTGTTAAATATTTTGAGCATTCATATACTTGCCAAATAATTTGTGATCCAAAAATTTTCTTTCCAGGTTTTATTAATCCTAAATAAATCTAAGGTAGGGATATAAGAATTTCAAGCTATATCTTGTGGGACAAGTCAGGGGCTTGGCTGTAGATGGCATAGGGCCAGATGGAACATGTGGCAAGAACAAGGCCACACTTGGTATGCTCACTCTGCCCCCTGTCCACACAGGAATGTTCTTGGGCTTGCTTGTGTTGTGGGCTTCTTTCACAATCCGTAAAGCTCTCCAACCCCTGAACACAGTCTGGTATCCAAACCATAGTTTAGTATGAAAGCAGTTGAGACAAATCAAATGTATTTTTGAAAAAATGCATGAAACAGAGAACAATTTTTACCCATGATCAAATATGCTTACTACTACAATTTTTACATGATACATTATACCCAGTATAAGCACAGCCAAGCCATTTTCACACATTTCTTAGTTCTAAGAACATAGTTTTTCCTCCTACATAATGCCTCATGAACCACGTCACCACCTACGTATCTTTGTATTTCCTGCATAAAAATACACAGTGCAGAATCTTTATATAATTATTATATAATTATTTCCACTGTTATTTCTTTCCCATAAGAACTGTGTCTTTCATTCTGCTGCCACTTGAGGAATTTTTAAACAAAACGTGCATCTATGATAGACAGAACTACAATTTTACATCACTATAAGTACTTCCCTACTCCTAAACAATGTTGACTTGTAAAATTCTTTAAAGAAAGCAATTAATAAAAACTTCCTGAGTTTAATCTGTACAAAAAAAATTTGTTTTGTTAGCTTTTTGTTTGGGGTTGTTTTTTCAGAAAGTAGAAAAATTCTAATACCTTCAGGTCATATAAGTCCAATTAGTAAATGAAAGTAAAGTGAGTCTCCAACAGAAGGTACTGGAGAGGTATTCTGAATTTCTTTCTGATTCTAGGGTAAGCATGAGACACATTCTAGGCAGAAGGGTACAGTAGATTTTTGTTTTAACATCAGCATTCTAGAAAGGAGATTTTTAACATAATCTTTATATGTAAGTTTGTTTTCACATAAATGGAAACAAAAATACTACTATTTGTTATCTGGGGCCAAGAGAAAGTCAAAACTTATCCCATGAGAAGGATTACTGCTTCGAATATGTTGCACTTTGACATTACAATCTGAAAAATGGAAACAAAGTACTGTGGAAACAAATCTGTACTTGTTATAACCAATAAGCTCTGTTGTTTTGTAATTCATGAGCACAAATTCTCATAATGACAAGGTAGTGGAAAACCACTGGCACAATTTAACAGTAGGCTGATAGCAAGTAATTTTTTCCATACCTTTAAGCATATTTGTCATCCATCTTTGAATCTTTTTTAGCTTTAAATATAACCTTTCTGAGTTAAGGGAAGGGAAAATGGCAAAGGATTTCCATGGTTTTGATTAACTATGGATTTACCTTGAGGTATACTGATCTAGTCCATATAATCAAAAACAGTTTAACTGGCAGAATATGAGTCTGCATCACCTGCTACTCTCAGTTTTAGGACATGTTTCAGGGTTAGAGAGAGACTACAGAATCTGTGTTATCAAAAACACTACAACAAGCTGTTACTCATACAGTCACAAAATGAACATTCAGAAAGAATAACTTAAGCTCAGGAGTTACAATCGTTAACATGTGCATCTCTGAATTAGTTTGGGCTTTGTCTCCAAATACAGTTTCACATCCAGAGGAGTGAGAAATGTTTTTCCCCATCTCTGGGGTTCCACAGTTATTTACATAAATAAATAACAATTATTTATTAACTATTTCATGGCCAATTCATTTAGTGAAAGCATCTGATTCTGGGACTGAAGAAGGGCAGGGTTCAGGGCAAAAATTGAGTACAAAAAATTGAGTACTCTTGTAACTACTTATTTACTTGAGCTTTAGAGTTTTGGCACTATGGCTTCATAATTGTATAGGGCTGCTGGGATTAAAATTCGTCCCATATATTTCTTCCTACTTCAGTGAAACGTAATTGCTGTATTGCACAGGAAGTTAAACAATTCCAGAGACAGTCAAAAGAAATCTGTAATATAAAAATACCAGATCTGGAAACATTCTGCTGCATCTCAAAAATCTCCTGTTTAGGTGAAGAACACCAGCAGAATCAGTAATTCATGTGCTGCAGGCCAAGCAGCAGCCACTTCCCTGTTCTGCATCTGCATCTCACCTTTGTTTAACACCATGAACTCCTTTCCACCAGAGCATAAGAACAATTGTCTGCAGAAACATAGGTCAGAATCAGAGAGTAAATGCATTTAGAGAGGTTAAATATATTTCATTTAGCAGAATGCAGTAATTTATCTAGAGTATTTTAAGAATCAGCTAAAGGAACATCTTTTTGGTACTACAGGGAAGACCAATGAAATCCCAAAGGATTTGTGAAATACAAATAAAACACTTTAAAGTCAGAGGGAGCAACCTATAGACAAACTTACAGGTGAGACAATCTGACTGCGGCACTCAGAAAAATAATGGGCCATGCTAAACAACTTCAGAGATACATACAAGGTAACATGATGTTCAGTATGTGGTTTGTGAGAACACCCTCCCTCTGCACCCCCACCACCCCACTCTCCAATAATTAAACTAATCCATGTTTCCAGCTTCATTTTATATAAGATGATTCTTAACAAAGAAGGGGGATGTATTAGATACCAGGCTTAAGTTTCCAATGCTTTTTATTCAACTGTGTTTTGATGTCCAAAAAGTAGCATTTTAGGAAGTAACTAGGTATAGAAATAAGAATAGTTAGGAAAAAACAGTTAAGCACTGGAACAAGACTATCCAAAGCATCTCCAAAAAGAAGGTTTTAGCAAAAAAAAAAATTATTAGGGTTGGCCAAGGATACTTTTGGTCTTGCTTCCACATTTTTGGGAGGGACTAGATCTCCTGAAATCTCTTTTGGTATCCATTTTCATGACACCACAATATCTCATAAACAAGTAGAATCAAATTACCAAAGGAAAGATACATAACTAGCCAACATCAAGAATTAGTCCTTTCCTGGAAGTCTGCCTGGGACCTTCCTGCAAAGGACTCTACTATATTAGATAATGTTATTTTCAGCATTCAAAGGATGATTGAGAAAACATAGTCACATAGCACTTACCATTAATTTGAAGCTCACAGCAAACCCTTCAAGGATTAGAAATAAAACTCCAATTTATGAAAACAAAAAATAAAAATCCAAACTCAATCATACTGAATCCAGTGATGAAAAAAATGCTACACTATTCAAATGTAAAAATCCCTTCAATACATATAAACATGTAATGCAGAAGTAAAAGATTTAGAAACAAAAAGTAATTTCAATTAACCATTCATGTAATTTAAGATCTCCCGGCAACAAGGTGGAAAAACAATCTAAACTAAACTCTGCATGGTTTCAGAAGAAATTGTCTTAAAGAAAATAGCAATCTTGCCGCTGTAATCATCAGATGCCATTTGCCTGTGGCAAAACACTACAGAAGAAAAAGAAGTCTGATACCATCTCTGGTTGGTAACTTAACTGTTTTTTTATTTGAATTAATCACATTTTTCAAATTGAACAAAGTCATTATTGAAAAATTATTTTCATTAAGTCATTTACCTCCATGTCATTGTTCCTCTCATCTGGCCACTGATGTTGCCTCTTATCAGGTTTATTATCATTAAATACTGATATTTAGTCTCAGAACATTATGTACTTGGAAGCTTCAACTGAAAGAGTAATTTTGGAATTTCTGGGAAGCAACTGATACAGTTTCCAAATTTATTAATGCTCTAAATGACATTGAAAATGCTAAAGTACTAAATATAACTTCCAGTTAGAACATACTGAAATTCTACAGAAGCATTCAAGGTAATCTCTGAGAAAATATAAGCACTTGCTATATCAGTCTTTTGAGTAATTTTTTAAGACATATAATTTCTAATTTTTCTATAAAAAGTCTTCCCACAAAATTGTGCAGAGGATTTGCTTCATCTGTACCCTGTTCTGGATAAGTAGGAGCCTTTCAAAGTTTCATAACTTTTCCCAAAATAATTGAGGTGTCTGAAAGAAGCAAACTCCAGTTCACTGACGAGAGCTCTGCTAAACCTCAGCAGTTAATGATGGAATTAGTAAAAAAAACCATCCTTCATATCAGAAGGGAACACAGTGTGGTTTAAAAGGAAAAGGGATAAAACAGAAAGAAGGAACAGTGTCAAACATTTCCTATCAAGACCACAAATATAGATAAACTAATATATTACCCCTTTTTTCAATTAATTAAAAATTGTTATCAAATATACAGGTAAAACACATTCCAAAATCCAAGGCTTTCTAATTTTAGTAGTTAGTAAAAAAACACAAGCAAGATTTTATTCTTCTCTGAACCAAAGATTTTTGACATTAATCCAATAAAAAATGTACAAGGATATTTCTAAATTTTTGTAAATTGATTTTAACATATACATCATTGTTATTAGTTCTATCAATAGAACTTTTCTTCAGCTAGGTTAAATCTCTCTTTAAATACACAAATCAAGCCTCCAAGGCCTTGAACACTCAGAGTTTTGGACTCCATGTTTTTGAAGACAAAGCAGAATGCATCATAGCCATAGGCCAGATGAACAACATTTGCTTTCCATTTGCAAATTTCCAAACCTCACAAAGAGTATTCAGGAGGCCTGATGACCAAAAATCTGCTGATGTTTCTATGGATCATAGTGGATTTTGCTAAGTTACATTACATTTTAAAATCCATACAATTCAAAGCCCACAGTTGACTAAAATAGTGAAGCTGACTTTCTTTTACCGGATACACTTTGAATATTGTCTGAGAAGAACTTAGGACCTTGAGTAAATACACCTTCATATCTCCCAACTAATGTAAGTAGGAAATCCACAAAAAACCCCAAACCAAACAGGTGAATAGTGGAGAATTCAAATATTACATGTGCCATATATTCATGTCCTGTCAATGCACACAAACCTATCATCTAAGTCAACCTAAAAGTGAGACATATCTCAAAATCCTTTCATGGCAGCAGTGCAATAACAGACTAAAAATTGGTGGGAGAAAAAAATGTGATAATTAAAATATGTTAAAGAACAGCAAAATTTTTTATCACCTAAAAAATTCTTAAATAGCCAAGAAAACTTAAAAAGTCATGTCCACAAATCTGTAGCAGTCATTGTAGCAGTCTCTAACATAGAGCTTGTTGAATCCCTAGCATTCTAGATGCTGAAGCACACATGCAAGTGAGGTATGCCAGGATCCCATATAATGCTATTTTGAGGAAGTACAAATTTAAGGAAGCTTTTCAAATTTGGTCCACTTCTTACTTCTGTCTAATGTTACATAGTTTCTGTCACGCCCCTGTTGCTTCACAAAATCATAGCTACAGATTAAGTTATAAGTTATCACTGCTAAATAAGGCAATCTCAGTAAATATGCTGATATAATTTGTGTAAGCAATGCTAAGTTTCAAAGCAACAAGGCATAACAGCCAGCTAAATTACAGTTCCACAAATAAAATTTTGCAAAAATTAGCTATACCAGCATTATTAGTAACTGAAAACCCATCATTTTACTAAGCATTAAATTTTTCCCTTCTTGTCAACATTTCACCTATACCCTAAATTTTCAGGAAATAATTTAGTAAAAAAATTAGTTTTATCTGAGGTCTATTCATGATTTATACTTCTTTAATTTGTCATTCAGGTTAACTATTCACAACTGAGTCTAAACAAGGACCAAATAATCAAATACTTAGAAACACAGTAAAACTCATACATTTCCTAAAAATCATCAACTGCAGGTTTTACAGATAGAATGTTAAAAGTCCAATAAGTATTCAATGTTGTTTGACATTGATGAGGTAATTTTAGAAACTTGCTCTCTAATTACTATAAATACTGAAAGGGCAAGCATCTGGGGATAAAAAGGATTGATTATACTGTAACAAAATATGCCAACAGAATAGGAAAACGCAAACAGGGGGCATGGCTACACTTTTACTAGCAACTTTTATGCCAATCACTGCATTAACTTGCAACTATTCCATAAAAGGTTTGTTTTACTGCATTCACTATGAGCATTCTGAAAAGAGAGGGCCCAAATTTTAGAGAGCACAAGTGATTTAATATCTACGCCTCAAGTGAGCAAACTACCCCTTCTCCATTCATGGCTTGTGGATTTCTAGCACAAGTTTGTTTGGTTTGCTTTGGGTTTGTTTGGGTTTTTTCTCAGCTTTTTCAAAGTAAAAAGAACACCAAATTTTTTCTTTTAAAATTCAAATTTATTTTACCAGGGATTAACCTTGATCTCAATATCACCATAGAAGCCAAAACAAAGTATTCTGGGCTCATATTCCTTGGTCATTAATGTGCTATCACAAAACGTAACAGGATTGCAGTGTATAGGGAAACTGTGAGATGGTGCCCAGCCTCCAGTTGCTGGGATAGGTAACCTCCAGGATGCAACTGTCAGAGGATGCCCAAAGGTAAAAAATAGCATGCTCTTCTGTCACACATAGCACAACAATGTAGATCCTGACTGAGGTTTGCAGGCACTGTCATAATCCAAGCAACTAGGATTTTTAATTCTGAACACTGTACATAGCAGACAAGATATAAAACCTATGGAGAACGAAGGATGAAGAGAGTGGCAGGACAGGTCCAGATAAAGCAAAAGGAATCCACAATTTTAAGCAAATATTAAATAAGGTTCAATTCTTTTGAATTACATCAGTATTCACAATGAAGCCAGTGGGAGGAGAGTATTTATAATACTAGGAACACCTGAACTTCAGTTACATGGACTAAGAGTAATGTCAGCTTCAGATCACAGTCTCCATACTAGGCAGGAACATGTGATGACCTGCAGAATCTAGTTATCCCAGAGAACTTTCCTCAGTAAGCTCCTCTGGAAACCATGTAGAATAATGTGCACTTCTTAAACTGATAGAGTCCTGTATCAGTTAAGGTACTAGGTTTGCATGGCCAAGCTTTGGTAGTGGGGGGGCTGCAGGGGTGGCTTCTGTGAGGAGCTGCCAGAAAGATTTTCCATGTCTGGCAGAGCCAAGCCCCTGGTAGCCCCAAAGATGGATATGCCACTGGCCAAGGCTAGGCAAGTTAGAAATGGTGGTAACACCCCTGTGTTAGCATATTTAAGAAGAAGGGAAAAAAAAAATGTTATTGCAGAGTAGTAATTGCAGCCAGAGAAGAGCAGAGTGAGAAGTTGTGAAAACAAATCTGCAGACACCAAGGTCAGCGCAGAAGGAGGGGTAGGAGGTGCTCCAGGAGCTGGAGTTGTGATTTCTCTGCAGGGTATAGTGATGATCATAGTGAAGCAGCTGTGCCCCTGCAGCCCTGGAGGTCCACAGGGATGCGGGGATCTACCTGCAGCCTGTGGAGGAGCTAAACACCAAAGCAGGTGGATGCGTGGAGGAGGTTGTGATCCGGTGGGAGGCCCAACGGAGGGAGGGGGCCCCAGCTTCCAGGCTGGAGCAGCCTGTCCTTGGAGGCTGGCACCCTGTGGAAGAGTGACCCACACCACAGCTTGAGGGGGACTGGGATGGATTCAGGTTGCAGCAGTTCAGAGATGGCCATGAGATTAAGCCAGCTTGGAGAAGTTCTCAGTGAACTCAGCTCTATGTCTCCTGTGGGAGGGACCCCACGGTGCAGCAGGGGAATGGCTTCTCTCCCTGAACAGCAGCAGGAAACACAGGTGATTAACTGATCACAATCTCCATTCCCTGTCTCTTTGCACCACTGAGGGAGGAGACAGAGCTGGGAAGGAGGGACCAGTAGGTGTTTTTTGATGGAGGGGTGGGGGCAAAGTGTTTTATAAGATCTCATTTTCCTGCTCTGACTTTGTTAGCAATGAATTCAACTAATATCTCTACTTTCAACNGGACCCCACGGTGCAGCAGGGGAATGGCTTCTCTCCCTGAACAGCAGCAGGAAACACAGGTGATTAACTGATCACAATCTCCATTCCCTGTCTCTTTGCACCACTGAGGGAGGAGACAGAGCTGGGAAGGAGGGACCAGTAGGTGTTTTTTGATGGAGGGGTGGGGGCAAAGTGTTTTATAAGATCTCATTTTCCTGCTCTGACTTTGTTAGCAATGAATTCAACTAATATCTCTACTTTCAACCTGGTTTTCCCATGATGGTATTTGATGAGCAATCTCTCCTGGTCCTTATATGTCAACTCATGAACACTTTATTATATTTTCTCTCCCCTGTCCAGCTGTCGAGGGGAAGGAGCAGCTTTGATGAGTACCTGGCATCCAGCCAGCATCAACCCACTACAGTCAATTATAAAATTTCTCAGTAAACTAAAGGAAGAAGGGGGAAAAAAATACCCCAAATGTTGTACAACATTCAAGGCTGAGTATATTGAAACCACAATCAGTTTTCCATCATTATACTACTATTTCAAAAAACTATTAAGTAGTTTCTGAAAGAAATGGTTTGTTTTTAAATCAGATGCTTACTCGAAGGGGAGGGGGAAAAAAAGGAAAGAAATAAAAGAAAATCTGCGGAATTGCAATTTAAAATACCCGGAAGCTGTAAACAGTAAAAACCACTGAGATTACCTCATATTAAATGCACAGAAGTGTCTGAAATTCTGCCTACATTCTACTTGCTTGAATTCTGTTCCATATTTTTGAATGGCACAGTCCATCTAGCCTGCCAATTAATCCTCAGGACAAAATGCTTGCTAGGCAAGTGTGACAAACAGGGCTTGCTTAAGGTAAGGCAACTCATCAGGCAAAAACATTCATTAGTAAATCATCTTTGTTTTTTTCCCCTCACATTAAACTTGCCAAAAGCAAGAGAAGGCATCTGCTTATACTTATTAAAAATAATATCTCCTGCCAGTGACTGAAATACAAGTTTAAATTGCAAATAATAGAAAAATGGAGAAACTATCATATTTGCAGATAACATGAAGAGTAGCTGAGATTTGCAAAAACTTTATTATAACTAGTGCTGGTTTAATGCTAGTGTTGTGTAATAGATCTCTTTATGCATTTCAAAATGCTACATGTTTTCTTACACAAAGAAATAGGAGAAAATCTTCTCAATCTTCCTCTTTATTATATATTTCACTATTGGATTCTCCCAGAGTATCTCACTCAGATATTGGCAATAATAAGAACAATCTGAAGAGTAATGAAGGTTTTTTAAAAAGCCATTTCCCCCCCTTATAAATTGGAATGCAGACATAAAGAATTGTTTTTTTAGGGGAGAGTGCATCCAATGGACATTGGCAAAACTGCGCAATGCTTATTTTTTGCTGCTTTGTTATGTAAGAACCCAAATCTTCTTGTAATTTATTCTGGGATGCCTGATTCCAGGCCCACTGCAGTTCACAGGAACCTAGCCAGCTGATGTCATTAAGCTCTGATTCAGCTGCATCCTGAAAAACTGCTTGGAAAATAACATTAATTGGATTCATATTGCAATTTGTATCAAACTAGGCACATTTTGGAAGCAGTAGTTTGAATTCCTATTTGTAAGAGACTAAACACTGGGTGAAACGCTATGGTTTCATCTTATGGAATGCACAAGCAACAAGCTTCCTAATAAGAAAGGTTTTTCAGTTGCTATCCTTATTCTTTTTGAATTTTCTCCACTCTATCCTCATCATGTTGAGAAGAGCAGAAACCTGCACAGAATTCAGAATGCTGACAAACCATGGATTTCTGCAGCAATGCCCTGATGTCCTGCTTTGCTCTGCATTCTCTTCCTAATGACTGCTAGCATTTTATTTTCTTCTTTGGCCGCTATTAAGCATTAAATTGATATTTCCATGACTATGTCTGTAATGACAGATTGGTGTTTGTCCTTGTTAGACAGTAACTCATTGTGTAGTAGCAAGGACCAACTTGGAAACCATCATGTAATATATGAATTGATGGAAGAAAAAGATCCCGATATTTATCTACTTTGATTTTACCTGCCTTTTCTTACATCAGTCAGATAATGTTTTAACATACCTCTGCCATTCCTCACAGTTAGCCATAGCCCTATTCCCACAATAACTTGCCATTACACTATCCCCTTTTCCAGGTCACTTAAAAATATACTGAATAGTTCAGAATGTGGACCAAACCCCTGCAAGTCTTCTCTCCCTCCTTCCATCATCAAACCAAATAATTTTTTACTGTCCTCAGTTTTTAGCTTTCTACTGGTTTTTTTGTCAAAGGAAAGATGTTGCAACTTGGGTCTTGACTGCCTTGTCTCCATAAAGTCATCTGGTTTAGGAAACCAGATTTTATTACCATAAATGGGATGTCCAAGTGCAGCACATCATTCAGGTCACCTTCATCAACAGTGAACCAAATCCTTCAGAGAGCTCCAAAAGAACGGTTATGCCAGACCACCTTTCACAAAAGCTATGTTGACAGTTCCCAAGTATATCTACTGTATCTATATCATATATATCCACTAGTTCACAAAGTCTATTTTAAGTAATTTGTACTATATTATATAGAACAGAGACTTATAGGCTTGCAGTTCTTTAGATTTCATATTAAGTCCTTTCTAAACACTGGCATTCTGTTAACCATCCTCTAATCCTAAGCACCAAGAAAATTTTAAATTAAAAGTTGTGCATAGCCAGTAGTAACACAGCTATTTTCTCCTTGAATTCCTGTAGCACTCCTGGGCAAACACCATCTCTTCCAAATAGTTTGTTATCAAGGCAGTAGGTGCTCTCCAGACATACTGAAAGACTCCTCCTGTTCCATATTTTGAAGCAGTATAACTGTCAGACACAATTAAACATTTCAAATTAGCAATTCAATAAACTGAATTAATCAAATTCACCTCCATATGTCATTTTTATTGTCTGATTTTGGACATCACCAGCATAAATTACTGCCAGAAACCCCACTGACACATTGAGTATAGGCAGAATTTATGAAGAGCTCAATGTTTTATTGATATTGAATCAAGTAAAAATAAGAGTAATGAAGTCCACTGAGCTACAGAAATGCAGTAACTTACACTTACATTATTTCATTAAAATTATACAGAATCTAAATATGCTGCTTATAACAAACACCTAGAAATTGGCACGCTACAAAATAGAATCCTCCCAAACCTAACAAGTAAGCACAGGAAAATAAACAGCAAATGTTAGGTAGCAGTAACCTATATTTTTATATTTAAGATACTCAGATGATCTCATAAAATTATTTTGGCCTTTTATATAACAGCAGCAAAACAAAAAACACAGACATTGCTCAGAACACTTCCCTTGCTAGCTTTTCTCCACCCATAAATACATAGAAACGAGCCCAGGCATTTGACTGCTGGTGTGCATGGGTAGAAAAATTTCTAGGACAGATGCTAGATCCAAGCCATTTCACCCCATAACAATACAAGCCTGACTGAAAAACTAAATCCAAATATCTCCATTATCTGAAAAAACATGTTTTATTGATTTGCCATTATGAAAGACACAGGTTTTTTTACTGTTCTGCTAGTCGAACAGCCCTAACACATAATGCTCTTGCTTCAAGGTCCATGTTTGTTATTCTGAAATGTTTATTATCAGCCTTAAGCTAATACAGAATGTTTTCAGAAAACTCGTTGAAACATCATCAAAATTGTAGCTGTTTTGTAAGACATAAAAATCATATTAGATAATATGATAATAACAAGTACTGTCAGATTGATATAAATTAAATAATCATAGAAATTCTTAACTTTCTTTTTCCTGGAATTTCACAGTTATTTCTGCTGGTTTGTTTTGTTGGTTTTTTTTTAAATTCAGATTTCCAAGCTTCTTCATGCATATGAATTCGCTTCCTCATATTTCATATTTGAAAAGCATGTATATTACTCTGATACTATTGTTTTGTTAGGGGGAGTTTTTCAAAAGAGGTAGTTGGGCATGAAATTGATATTCCTCAGTACTTTATTGCAGTCTTTTTTTCTGAAAATCCAAATCTCAATCCCAATTTTTTGAGATACTTTTTGTGAAAAACTTCCTGTACAATTCCAGGAATAGTATTCTATGTTTTAACTATGAAATTCAAAATGTACCTGGCATCCCAAAATATATATTAATTTAAAAGGGTACTTTCTAACACCTATTCATTGCTCCTGCAGAACAATGAGGACATAGAAGTAGGTCTTCTCCCACAAGACTTGCTCTAAGACATTCTTCAAAACTCTTGACACAAAAGGCTGCCGGGGAAATAAAGAATCTGTATATGTAGGGCTTGTACACCAAGCAGACTGTTCACGCCAGGAGATATTAAAAAATGAGATTTCTGGGTTGTGGAAAAGTGTGCTGGGTGTGTCTAACAGAGGACACCAGCACCCACGGCTTGCCAGATACAGGAAAGAAAGTTATGCCAGAGTTTCTGTCGCAGAGTTGGCAGTCTAGAAGTCCCAGGAGCCTTAGCTTGCAATCAGGCACGCTTGGGAAGTCTAGTATAGATTTTGGCGCCCTACTGCAGAACTGTGATTCAGAACCTCAGGAACCCTTGGCTGCTATCTTGATAATGTCACTGAGCAACTGTAGCACACAGGGAGAATGCTAAAATTTAGAAACTGTATTTCAGTGTTTCTAGGAAAGAGAAAGGAAGAATCTCTGGCTACAAACGGATTAAAAATTGTATTAGATATGAAACACCAGAGCCCATCCAAAATAACAAAAAACACAGACCTTCTTATGCATGAAAACCCCTACAATCTGAACTCACTAACACATTCAGGAATAAGAAATTTTCCTTTTAACACAGGCACAAAAATTAATCAATACCACTCTCAGAAGCTGACAACCTCGGTTAGTTGCAGATTGGGGCCAGAAGGTCTGCAACCTAAACTTATTGAACTGCTCTTGTTGAGCAGTAGAAATATGCTGCAAGTGATAGAGCTCAGGTCTAGGTTTTAGTACCATTCTAAGCAATTTGGACTATGAATAGTGGGAGGAGGGAACAGTAATGAAGAGACCAGTAACAATACTTAAAGACAAAATTTTTAGAAAACATGTACTGGACTTCAAATTTTAAAGACAGATTTCAAATATTTGTAACATTATCCTTTTAGATATCTGCTCTATGGATTCATCGCTGGTTTGATAGTCTTTCACCTCCCTTCATTTCATTTTCAGGCAGAAACTCAGGATCCCAGTTAATTTTACCTTATACTTGCATTAAGATTTAATTTTTGAAATTATCTTGTCCTATTTTTCAAATATTTCATTATATCAGATAATCATTCACATACCAGAAGACAGAAGCAAGAGAAGCCATTGTCTTTTCATTTTCCCTCAAAAGGCCACCACAAGATCCAAAACAGTTACAATCAATTGAGTAATTGTGCATTAAGATGAGAGTACAATAAGGGAAAATGACACATACTAAATATACTTTTTAAATATCACCTCTGAGTTGCTTCTTAACACTCCTAAAATAAGCGTGCTGGTTTTCTAGTGAAGACAGAGCTTTGAAACACTTTCGGTAGCCTTGTTTGAACACTTTTTTTTATTCTCCAGTTCCCTTTCTTTCTTGAAAAATGCATTATCCTGCCAGAACAAATGGCAAGTAAACACTGTTTTTTTACTGCCTAGGTCGAGGTGACAGATGAACAACCATTTCATATCCTAATTACCTCAGCATGATTTAAAACAGCACAAACTATTGGAAGCATTTTTACACATCTGAGAGAAACTTCTCATGGAAGAAGATTAATAACTGGAAGACATGAATGTGTAGAAGTTAAGAAAAAGTACATCTTCTCTCCAGCAAAACACCTTCACAACAGAGGCTTTTTGACTTTCTCCCATTCTTCAAATATGATATATCTGAAAGAGAGGTGAATATTTTACAGAAAATAAAGAACCTCAAAACAGACAGTTAAAAACCACCACATATCATGGTCTCCTCAACCACCAACAGCTCTTTGAAATGTTCACTTTGCAGAGAGGGAAAGCTCAAAAAGCCATTCCTGGGTGACTAAGCTACATGAGGGAGCAAGAGGAGGACACAGCTATTACTCAGTGCAAGGAGCAAGAAAATAAAGCTTTACACTTGAGAAAAATACTCCGATTGCTCAGTGAAAGTGTTTGTAACTACAAAACTGCCTAAGCCTATGTAAGTTTTATATGCATCAATTCCTAGTATTTAAGTCTGATGGAAAATTTTGAACTCTAGCTAACTGCTACTCAAGCAACTATAGCAACTGAACCTCCATTAAAGCAATTACAAAATAACTAACAGTAAATTTTAGAAAAATAGAGCAGCTCAGGTTAGAAGGTGCTTCAAGAAATCTTCCAGGCCAACCTTTTGTTGGAAAGGTAACCTTAAAATGAGATTATTTATCACCCTGTCCAATCACATCTTGAAAATCTCTAGTTACAGGGACACCATTTTCCTGGGGAGGTCATTCCAGTGAAAGTTTGATCTGACTGTAAAAAGTTTATTTCTTATATCAGGATGAAAATTGTCTTTGAAAAGACAATTTGCATTTGCAATCACCCAAAGATAGCTTAAAGTGGGGTAATAAAAAAGATATACCAAAAAATGTAAAGATAACAGAAAATCAAATATTCACAGAATCTTCTTGTTCAGTAGCAGCACTCATCACAAAAATTTACAGAAACACATTGAATAAAGAACCTTTTGCAACTGTTAATTTAATAATTTGCTAAGTTCATTTAGAGTTGTTCAGAGTTTTTTATTCTCTTTCAAAGAATAAATTTTCCTTAACAGATATGCTTAAAATTTCAACATTCTCCAAAAGAAAAACCATCTTTTATTCCAGAAAACTTCTTATTAAGTATGGTTTTAAAGGGCTTCACGTCTGGATGGTATTAACACTCAGCAATTCCAAGTACTGTCATTAAGAAGCTGCTAGTGAATTAACAGCTGTGGAGATTGCATGATATGTACCACACCCAAGGCTTAGATATCCAGGGTGAAGCGCTTCTTGCTGGCATTCCCTAACAGGATGATTGGCTTCCCTGTGAACTCATCTACATTAGGGCACCAGTTTAGATGACAAATCTAGTTTCAAGGCAAGCTTTCCACCTAACTGTGAAGACCTCACATTATGAAGTGGTCTCCTCACAGGACATCAGCTGAATTCTTTTCACACTAAGGTAAACACAAAAATATGCTCTTATTATCCATTGTACCATGGGACAAGAAAAGAGGTCGGCTGAAGTAATGTCCCTAAAGTGTGTGTGATGGAGACCACACCAATTATTTCATTGCATGGGTCTCCTCTCATTACCCCCTAATACCCTGTGTGAAGACTTTGTCACTCAAAGCTTTATATCATCCCTGACGGAGAGAAGCATTTTCTCTCATCAAAGCAAGTTCCACCTGCACTCCACATGCACTCCTGCAAGGACCCCCCCAGGGGGTTTTCCCAAGGGACCAGTGCTGCCTACCCCAGAAAATAAACCTTTCTGCTCAAGTCCTTCTCCAGATAGTATCAATTTAGTAACCACCTAAAAGTAACAACCAGGACAAAATTATTGCACAGAAGAGCTGCAAGGATTTACTCACAGTCCAACAGTGATTTAATAGTCAAGAACTATTGTCACAGAAAAAAAAAATGGTACTATAAATAAATACTTTCAGAAGACTAGATGACTGTCAATACAGCACTCCAATACAGACTGTTCCAAGTAAACAGCAAGTCATATTCAGCTTTTACTGACAGTTCAAGAATCTTGATGCTTCCTACTGTCACAATAGTGAGAATATTAGTGTTGAGACTAAACTTGATAGTTATAAAAAAGTGGTATCATTACTACCTGAAATGTTTGTTAAATAGGATTGCACCACAAAAAACCTGTTAACTCTCTTCCCATGATAATGCTGCTATTTAGCTTTATAAAACCAACACAAGTATAAACAAAGTGGTAAAATTCTTGAGCACTGGCAATCTCCAGGGATAACTATACCCCAGCAAATTTTATAAAAACAATTTCTCAAAAGGCAGGACTTGACTTTATCTAGTCATTCAAAAAAATTCTTCTGTCACATGCAAAAAGAGTAATATTGTGGTTTGAGTTGCTAAAGATGGTTTTCCTTTCAGGTCATGCATATGAGTTAATAAGATATTCCTCTCCTCTACCTCCTGTATGATTTTCTTCCACAATATAAGTGGCATTACAAGGAAAGAATGAGCTACAGGTGTTCAGAATCTAAGAGACTATTTTCTATTTCTGATGCTTTATGGCATAAAATGCATTTTGAACTTAAAAAAAAAAAAAAAAGCATAGTTTTATCTTCCAGTCACCAGAAAGTTCCCCAAAGCCCACAGTGCCACTCTGAAAAAAAATCACATCATTTGTATCTGATACAACAATAACAACTTAGAAACACAGTAAGTGCTGCATGAGCAGGCAGGCTGCCCATCATCTCCAGTTTTCGGAGTATAACTGAGCTTCCCCTCAGTAGCATTTTAGACTTCATTTCATAAGCAAAAAAGAGACTCATATATGTTGAAACCCTTAAAAAAACAAGCTCATCTAGCAATTCTCATATCTTGCTTTATAATCTCACAAAGAAAAACCTTGCCCTAAAGATGTTCTGCTTTCTTGAGGAGTTTCACCTATAAAACAAACTCCATTTGAGATTCAGACTCCATTTTGTTTCATATTATGAAAAATCTCCAAAGATATTAAACATTTCTCAAAGATACAGGCAAAAGAATCCTAATCCTAATGTATTTCACCAGTTTTTCTAGATGCTTGATGATTAGCTGTACAGCTAAGTATCATTAACTTATGCTAACAATCATAAGTTAATGACGCCTGAAAGAAATGCCCAGGACAAGGACCCATGAGAAGCAAAAAAAGGTGTTCCCTTGGCATCCTCCAACTTGCCAAATATTTATTTTAAATCCTTTTATTTCACTTCATAAAAATATGGATGTAAGATCTGTAAAAGTCATTTAGACATGTCTGAATTCTCTTTCTGAGACACAGCCCACATAAGAAAGTGGCATGGTGTGATAAAGCACTATGCCAGCAAGACACAAGATAGATGGTAAGAGCGTGAGGTGAGGGTCAGTGTCATCTCAGCCTGAACAAGCCAGCAAGCAATTCTGTGGATCTGCTGCCTGCTCTGATACTTATTAGTTAGGAAAAAGCTTTCATGCTACAATGTTTCATGAGTATTCCAGACATGCTTCTACTGCCATAAAAACAAACCCTTAATACAGGATTTAAACAGATAATAATACTAATTACCCTTTTGCTAGAAAAGATGCCTTTAATCTTAAGGTACCCACTTTGAAGGAGGAAAATTAATTCACAAATCCAAATAAAATTTCTCTTGACAAGATGCAATTCCTTATGAAAAAGATATTGATAAGGATAAACTACTACCGCACAGTTTGTATCATCTCCTAGACACAAACCCATCTCGCACATCTCTGTCAAACCAGTCAGTGA
This sequence comes from Phainopepla nitens, assembly GCA_013400175.1. Lineage (NCBI taxonomy): Eukaryota > Metazoa > Chordata > Aves > Passeriformes > Bombycillidae > Phainopepla > Phainopepla nitens. The sequence continues at coordinate 108,346 of VXBQ01012830.1, read as the reverse complement.
CTGAAGGAAATGAGCTATACAAATTTCCTTTGCCAGCTACAAATTACCTGTAACAAAGGTTCAGAAGGAAACTAGAAAATACAAACCCTTTAAAACTTTTCTTGGGTAGCAATATTAAACTACAGGCCTTTCTGCCAAACTCTTCCTCAATTAAAGCATGAGATAGGAAGAAATGCTAAGGGAAATATGAATACTAATATCAGAAAAAGCTTCAATTGCATAAGAGTTAGAGATTGGTGCATAAAATATACACTCCATTCAGAAGGAATATGGTGTAAATTACATTTCTTAAAGTTGACAGAGCATAGCTTAGAGCCTTTAGAATGCTATTACTCTCAAATTAAACATAGCTGCGTCACATTTGATTCAGAGCTTAGCCAATGTGTCACAGTTTATGTTATTTAGGCTACCTTTGTCACAACCAGACAGAGAGCAGTGTTTCTTCCAGTGAAATGGCACAGAAAGCATTGAGGTTGTGCATATAGACACTGCACAGGGCCTTCCAGGTATAATCCTATCTCGAACATCCTTACACATGATGTTGAGGTTCACATCTCACCTCAGTTTCACCGACCTCATAGACATTTTCTCTGTTTTGCAGATTGATTTTCCAACCCCTGCCTTGCCAAATCTTGGACATGTTTTGTTTATCTACATTTAATTTCTCAAAATCATCAGTAGATATTATTTTTCCCATCTGTGCATTTTAACCATTTGTGATTTTGACCACAAATCTTCAAGCAAAGCAGGGTAGTGTGGAATTTTTCTAAGGGAGAGAAGGTAACATTGAAGGTCCTGTTGGGTTTTGTCACCTCCTTTGACAACAGACTATACAACTGTCAACAGTTTTTTGAACAGTTTTTTGCGCTTTTAAAAAGTTTACACACTCTGATAGGATATAAAAAACTCCATTTTACATTTGGTTTGCATTTTATTAAATACAATCTACTCTTCAACCTCTCCATTAAAATTCAGTTGGAAAATGGGGTTTTCATCAACAGGTAAATCACTCACTCCTTTCCAAAATCAAGACCGACTTAAAATCTTGCTGTCTATAGTCTTATCACCCTATTTAGTTTAATACTTATTATTGCACTGGTCGTAAAAAAAAAAAAAACAAAACCCTAGTATTTTCAGCTGTCAAAGGAAAAAAAAATCTATCCTTCCCATCATCATCCTTGAGCTATTGTAGCAGTCCATTAACACTTTGAGGACTATCATCATAAAAGATTTTCTTTCTTCAGTTCTTTAAAAACACCTCTAGAAAACCAAGACAGCACTTCCTTCAGTCCTCTGCAAGGCTCCCATCTACACTGCAGTGCTCAAGTGACTTTGTTCACCCCTTTTTTCCCCTTTTTTCCCCCAATGTTCCTGTATTTCTGATATCATGTAATAAAGCCTGAGGGATGTGGTTTATTTTATTCTGCAAACAGATTTTGTGAAGGACTTGTTCAGGAAGCTACAGATTCTCTAAGCCTTGAAAAACATCTCTCATATGAAAAACACTTCTTTCTCATGGCAGGGTTATTCTCTGGCTCCACATATGAGGTTCTCATTGCACAGCCTCTTGCCTCAAACAAGTTCAGCTACAGCAACAGGACAAAAGTGGGTTTAGACTTAACCTGGAAAATGGAGTGAGGGTACAAAGACTACAAAGCTTTTGGCCCTCTCTTACAAGGGAATGCACTTATGTCGGATTTGCTGACATCTAAATAGATTTCATCAGGCAGTGCAGACATCTGCCTGTAAGTCAATCCTTCTGAGCACTCTTTTTAGCCCAATAGTTTTCTCTAGGGTGAGATTTCCCTCTGCTAAAGAGAACATCTACATTTGGCTGGAAAAAAATAAAATCCCACAAAGTATCTGTTTATCCTCATAAAAATTTGACCATAAAGCAAATCTGAAGCCACTAAATCAACTGCACATCTATAGTAAACTAGGAGTCCCAGCTGTGGCCTGCAGCATTCTAGCAACTCTAGCATCATTCCACCCACTGAGTACAGTCCAGCAGCTGAGCTGACTGAGTATATATAGTGTTTGAATCCCTAGTAAAAATTTTTTACATCCTGTGTACTCTCCAACACATCCAACTGCATGTCTGTCTAAGTTTCCTCAGGCAAAAATCCAGTAGTCCTAAATTTATAACTCTGGAATGTATAACATGCTCAAAAGAACATCTTGTTTCAGTTAGGGTTTCACACAGCCTTCATTTGGCTAAGGAGATGGGACACTAGACATGAAGAAACAAGGAGAATCAGGTCCTTTTCATTCACAGTAAAAGATCCCAGCTCCCATTCAAGTCTACATACAAATCCCAACTCTTACATATGCAGTAAAATTGAACAGAAAACCCATCAGTTGCTGTAAGAGCTGGACCAAGACTTTTCCTGTACCATGAAGAAAGAGACAAGATTTCAAATGTACTTTCAGTCCTAAAATGAAAGGGAAAAAACTTCACATTTCTGTTATGCAGAAATATAAAGGCAGTTTGGAAAAAGTCTAAAATATTTTGGGTTTGCCTCCATCATTGTTAAGGTTCAAAGTCAAATTAAATCACTAAAGTCTAGGCTGGATTATTTAACAATTTTGAACCATTTGAATGAGTTGAAATGAAACAATAGTTCCTGTCATAATTTATGTTTGATGATTAAAAGTTGAGCTACACTTAGGTCTTTATTTGTGAGGCTGAGAGGGCGGTGGAGGGATGGAGGAACCAAGTCATGTTCAAAGCTGGTTAAAAATCACTGAGCAAATGCATATTTACCAATTATTATGAAATTGAAAACAAATATTCACAGAACATTAGTGCATTAATAGAGATTATCTTAAAGGCATTTTATTCCTCACTGCACCCTAATCATACCTAAAAAAAGAGATGTGATACACTCTCTATTGAATTCACTTGGTTTTCTTCTGTGCTTCCAAATACTCCTCACATTTCACAATAAGCCAAGAGATTTGCAAAACTGACATCAAGACCAGTACTTTCAGACTGGTAAAATTTTGCATGTACTGTATCAAATGTAGAGGATTTATGGAGGGGAGATGAGAAAACAGATCTGAGTGATATGCTGTATTTTGCAAAAAATATAATCAAGGAAAGCCAAAATTTGAGAATTTCATTCAAAACAAAGCAAATGTATTTTAGGTCTCTTGAAATTTGTAAGTGACTCTATCTCCCACCATCAGAATTGCTTTTACTTGGTGTGGAAGTACACATAGACCGAGAGCAGAGCAGAATCTGAGAAAGATACATTTCAAGGAGTGGTCGTTTAGCCTTTCAAATATTTTTCTGAAAAACACATCTGTTGTCCATATTAAGGTACAGAACTGCTTTGATTTTTGCAATAAATATGTTACATCATTTTCATAAGCAGAAAGCAAAACCTGACGAACATTTGCTATGACTTAAGTACCACTGGATGCCTGAGGAAGGTGCCAAGTGTTAACTTCATCCCTCTAATTTCTCTGAAATGACAACTCATGAAGAACCTTATAAAGACAAATTAGAAGAGTTCCAATATCAGATTAAAAAGGTAGGGAAGAATTTAAAGCTTTGAAATTAGGAGAGCAGCAAAAAGATAGATGAAAACAAAAAAGCAACTCCTTGTTGCAACAAAGTTGCTCCTCCAACTCTTTAAATCCATTAAAGAGTTGGAGGAGCAATAGAAGCAGCTGAGTGAAGGGGTGGAAAAGAAGAATTGGTGCTTGAGAGTGAAGTCATAAAAGTATGGGGGAAGGTGTGGGAAAGAAGAGAGCAAAAAACCTTAAGGAAGGAGAAAAAATAAGGGAGAAAGGAGACAGCATATATTTTAAACTATTTAAACATTTGAAGAAGCTTCACATTTTTACCATCTGGCAGTATATGCAGTTTATTATGAAATGCTGGAATGTGTTTTGTGGCGCAGGGAGAACTGTTTCATGAGCTCATCAGAACTGGATAACTGGTCTGTAGTTATCTTCTGAAAAGAGGGAGAAGGCCCAGTGATGAGTTGGATGATCATGTCTAATCTCATCACCAGTAAAAATTAAAATCAGGTTCAAACCAGAGTCAAATGTTCATGCTGATGCACATATCTCTGCTCAGCAAATTCTCCTAACTCTAAATAATACATCGCACAAGCATTTTGGCAAAATAACATTTGCCAGGAAGAGTGCTATCTGTTAGTCATCATAGTGTTGCATGGACTGCACTAAGCCTGAAACAAAATATCTGATTTATCTCTATTTCAGGGACAATTTCATGCAATAATTCTTCTACTTATAAGTTCTCTATGTTGTTAAAGATAAAATAGAAAAAAAATCCCTATTCTTACAACTCAATTTTAGCTGTCTTTTTACGGCCAGACACACCTGGCAGTAATACTTGGGAGCAGAAGCTGTTTCAATTAAACCTGAGTATACTTCACAGGTCTTCAAGGCCAGTTTCCCTTATCAAACATGAATTCATATTTTTATTTGCTGTAACTCACCGCACCTACATACACTCACAAATTTCAAGTCCTACTGGAAAGCATATGGTGTTCAGGGTGCTTGGAGCCATGTCATGGAACAAAACACTCTGATTGAACAGACTCACCTGTTTCAAACACTCCTCTTTATTTACAGGCATCAATCTGTTGAAGATATGCCATGTCATATAATCAAGGCTTTAAGAACGGTCTGACACAGGTAAAGTTATGCTAAAATTGTGTTCAGACTCCCAATTATCTCTCATGCTGTAAACAGCCTTCATTTATCTTACTTCACAAAAAAGAACTACAAACTTTATGGGAGGCACAGCATAAGAGAGATAGAATTCACCCTGTGCAGCTAGACTTCCATGGGTACACCTGTAGGTAGGGACAGAGCAACTTAAAAAACTGGTATTAAAACTAGAGAGGAAGAAAAAGACAGTTTGTTATCTAAAAAAACATGTTAAAAGAAATATTCATACTTTCTGGAAGGACATATTCCAAATGTTTTATAAAAGAGGATAGGCATAATTAGTAAAGTACCAGAATCAAATAACAAACCATACTAAAGCCCGGGGTTTTTTAAATTCTGCAGCTGTAGAGTTTGCCACACTATCCATATAGAAAATCAAGATTCTGTAGCATAAAAAAAATTAAGTTCTAGTGTAGATTTTGGTAGGAAATAAGACCTAAAATCTACAATTAAGCTATTGAAGTCATGCTAGCCTGAATTTGATATAAGAGCCCAGACCTATGAATTCTTCAGTTTCACTTCAGCATCAGCATTAACTCTCTTGTGGTTAATCAAATATGCTCTTCAGACAAACCAATCTCTCTCCTACATCTTCTTAGAATATGAAGAATAAGCCTCAGTTATTTCTAACTCATAGATATTATAATTTGCCTTTGAAAACTTCATCAGCAGGAAGGACATGACATTCCACTACTCATTTTCATACTCCAGAATTTTAGTACAGAACTCAATTTCACATTTTAATCTGAAATCAATGAAAAAATCCAGCTGCAGATCTTTATGTCTTTCAAGGAATGCATAAGACTTAGTTCTCAGTATCCAACACAGCATGTTCTCACAATATGTATTTTTTCAGATATGTATCATTTTAAAAAAGCTTTTTGTTTTCCAACTGCAACTCAAAATTTTTACAACTATAAAAAACATGCCATAATTGCTGACAAAGGGGTGCCAGCAGCCACTTAGCAGCCTTGGCCAAATTCAGAAAAGCCTTACTTACCCACTGCAATCTTCATATGACTGCAGAACAAATATAACTTTGACTCTAAATCATGTTGGAGGTGGTGTTAAAAATTATTGGAGAACTGAGGCAAGTTTGGCAAGGACTGGATGTTTGTACTCATTGCAAATCATTTTGAATTCAATCTTCAAACAACAAAAGCCCGAGTGTGAGTTACAGTTTGAAGTGATCTGACCATCATTCTCCAGTGCTCTCAAGGTAGATGAACACCATGTTTGCTCAAATGCCTCAGGGATGTCAAAAATGAAAGTAGTTCCTAAAAGGATGTTTTTAAAAATTCCAGAAAGTAGAACATATGTTTTAAATTCAGCTCTACATTAACAGGAACATTCATACCTCTCTGTTTACTTGGCTCTTGGTATAAAGGATAAATCTAAAGCAAAAAATCTCAGTCTCTGGATCTCATGCCAACAAGAACTGTGGGAAGACAGAGTTTGTGTTCTCCTAGGCATTCTAGCAATTCAGGGACAAATTATGCATACTTCATGCATGCAAGTTACTTTATGTATGCAAAACCGAAGGAGTGTTTCATTGGAAAAAAAAATTAATTAGGATAAAGAACAAAGGATTTACTCAAGAGTTCCTAATGCCTTCAAAAAGTATAAAATCTAGAGGTCTCTTCAAATATAAAGCCACAATCCATTTCTTTAGAAGAGATTTTGTTAATATGTGCTGTTAGTAGACAATCTGAAGATACCAGAAAATCTAAAATGAAATTAAAAATGGACTAGACATAATATAAAGTTCACGTTATAGGTCATGAAAGCTTAGAGTCAGTTTAATCCCTGAACCAATTCTACTGATTTTTCTGGAAGTCCACAGTTATTTAGATTCCACAGCATCTAACAAACTATCATGAACTATCATGAACAGTCTGACTACAGATGTTAGTATGATGAAAGTCTAGAAACAGTATTAGGAGACAGAAGCAGGTCCAGAGATCCTGAAAAGTTGCACTTCATTAACAACAACATTGAAAGCCATAGTGAATCCCTACTGATTTATATCCTTGTTATTAAGGCATTATTTTGTTTTTATCAGGAATTTAATGCATTTTGCCATATAAATGAAAATAATGTTTACTGTCTGCAAAGAAGAGATGGGAAAGGATCACAGGAAGCAAGCAAAAGAAGTATCATCATATATCTAGAGTGTTTATCTCCAGAGCTGAGACAACACAACGCTGGAGATACACAGAATAACTCTACATTTGCAAAGCAACATCCACCTATCAGTAAATTATAAAATATATAATTAAGATACCAAAAAATATCATCCTTTTTTAAGTTGATATCTGCCTGTGTCCTACAGTAAAACTTGCCTAACAGAGGAGAGGGGTGAGAGCCCTCCTTATCAAGTCTGCCAAGGTTATGACAAAATTAATTTGTGATATTACCACGATGGGGACAAAAAAACTTCTACAGCTTTGATGGTTCCCAAGAGATGGAATTCTATTTGGTAAAATGAGAAGATGTTATTTCCATTGTGCCTAGCAGTGGACAGTACTCAGTGATAAAATCTGCCTAACAGGATGGGGTGCAGAATTGCTTATTAAAACAGATCAGTATTTCCCATAATAAGAAGCTTTTTCTAAGCTTTTTCTAAGTTTTTTTTTGTGTATTAAATTAAATAAAATTAAATAAACCAATTAACTGAAGGTGCCAAATGCCTGACATGTGTTTAAGACTTTTGATTGAAAATATTTCAGAAAAGTCAATAATTCCAACAATCAAAAGAAAAAGAAGAATTATGTTAATATTAAAACAACTCCTGCATTTTAGAATATAAATCAGTCTAAAACCTGGCCAGTCACAGAGGTCATTCTACCCTGAAATACAATGGGCTGGATTGGGCGCTCCTGTTCACAACTGTGAATCTTTAGGAATTCAAACCAGAAATCTCTTGAGCTAAGCAATAGCTCTGTTCACTTTTGCACTGAGCTGATTGGACCCATTCCTGCCATAGAACTCTTCCAGGACAATCAAAACCTGAAATTGCACAGACACTGGAACATTCTGTATTTGAATAAGGACAAGAATTCTCAAACCTCCCACCTGTCTGTATTTCTGTATGCATATGAACAAGAAATAAGTGCAGAAATATTGAATGCTTATTCTGCTTATTTAGCAAGCACCTTTTCTTTGTCACATTCCTGTTTCCTTCTATGAGGGGGGGAAAAAATTAAAGCTTAAAAAAACATTTTGAAATGCTACAATACGTAATGTTAAATGCCGTAGTAACAGCAGCATATGTCAAGACCTGGACTCTGATGTTTGACTTTTAGGGATCCTTGTAAAAACCAAACTGAAAACTCATTCAGAGTATGAAAATTAAGTTACAGTATCAATGTAATTATACAGAAAGTGCCACGCTGACACCTTGTAATTTTCTAGCTGTTGGAACAAGGATTGTTGGAGCCCTACTACAGCTGCCATTTTGCAATAATTACTACCTGCAATTACTGTGGAAATCAGAGATGACAATACTAAACTGTTTCTTATATATTTGAATATTATGTATTAGGGCAAGGGAAACAAGGAGGGAAGACAAAAGAAAAAAAAAACAGGATTTAGGTTACATGTGGTGGTTCAAGCTGGGATCAATGAAGTCCATGCACTGACTACTATGCAAAATGAAGTTTTTTCCAAGTTTGAAAAATTGATCTTTACTGAGCTGTCACTCAAGCATGTCCCCAGCAAATATTCTTCTATAAATGTAACTCTGTTATTTCTGCCAGTTACAAGAGGGAGCTGCTGGTGTTGGTGTTAATGACAATTGTCAAATTGTGCTTATCGAAACAAAGGTACTTGCCTAAAGAGCAGAAGTCTTGTTTCTGACAATGAGCTGTTAAAAGCAAAATTAAAATCCTTGAAAACATAATACAACTTAATGATAAAATCTCCAGATTTTTCAGATCATTGAATCATTTAGGTTGGAACAGACCTCTGAGATCATCAAATCCAACTATTAACCCAGCACTACCAAGTTCCCCACTAAATCATGCTCCTAGGTGCCACTTCAAAACATCTTATAAATATCTCCAAGGGTATTTAAACTTAGACTTAACTGCTTCCCTGGGCAGTCTGTTCCAATGTTTGACAACCCCTTGGGTGAAGAAATTTTTCTTAATATTCAGTCTACACCTTCTGCACCTGCACTTGGTGCAACTGCAGACCTTTCCCTCTTCTTCTATTGCTTGTTACTTGGGAGAACCCAGTAACAACCTCCACCTTTCTACAAACTCTTTCAGGCAGTTGTAGAGAGCAATGAGGTCTCCCCTGAGCCTCCTTTTCTCCAGGATAAATACCCTTAGCTCCCTCAGATGGTCTTTGCAGGACTTGTGCTCTAGACCCTATACCATATTTTTCCCTTGCATTTAGTAGAATTTTAAAATTATTCAATTAGAACAAAGAATGTCAGAATAAAAGAGCACATACAGTTTAGATTAGGAAGTCACTGGGGCCATGGACACTAAATCAATTTTAGTTTCTTCTCCACTGCTTTGGATATAATTATTTTCTTTTTTTTTAATCACAATCATAGATGAAAGCATGTACTTTTACAAATGTAGCAAATAATTTTAAGAATGCCCCCACTGTGCAACAAAGCAAGTCTGAACCACGAGATAAGAGGCACAATGTAGGCCAGATTCTTTAACACTTGTAGTAGCCATCACACATTTAGAACTCTAACCACTCATCCCTTTTCTAGACACAAGGGTCATTTGGAGAGCAGGCCAGAAGCACAGCATTGTTCAAAACAGGGTTTTCTCTCAAAAAAAAAAAAAACAAAACAAAAAAACCCAACAAAACCAAAAACCAAAACCAGCCAAACAACCTAATTTTTAAACAAAGAAATATAGGGAAACATGCTTCCACCAAAATTAGCTCTTTCTTGTGAAGTGTGCTATTTCTCATATCTCTCTTGATCTGGTCGAGGCTCTTCCAGCTTATTGCAGACAACGAAAAAGTGCTAGAGGTAGGAAAATTATTAGACCTAAAAATCATGGCGAGAGTCCTGTTTAAAATGGACTTAAGACATAAATTCATCTGAATGCAGGAAGACACGGACATACAATATTACTTTGCTCCATTGTTCACCTGGAATACCCTGTCATTCTTCTGCATCAATTTCCCTACCTCCAATTGTCCTATCTTCTTTACACTTTGACTCTTCCTTTGGTTCACAAAACTTCCATTAAAGAAAATGCAACTTAGGGACAAGGAACAGGAAAAAGAAAGGAGGATTGCTATTTTCTGTGTATTGTTTTGAGGCTCTAATTTAGCTTTCCAGTTGATCCAGAAATGTAACCATTTCATACATTTTCCTCCAATAAGTAGATGGCTGCTACACCCATTACTTGTAATCTGACACATAACGTTTCTTTCCATGAAAGTAGAATAAAAGGAATATGTGAGACTGCTCCATGAAACTAACAATGTCAGTGGGGAAGAACAAAGACCATGCCTATAAGTCTAATGACAAGTGATACAGTTGCCTATTTTCAGGGTGATAGTCATTTCCATTCTCTCACTAATTTTACTAGAAGGTCGTGGTCATGTATTTTTTCAGTTCATTTTTAGATATTGTTTTATAAACAGCAAATATCAATTCTTTCAAAGTCAAATATTTTACTTTTTAACAACCACTGTATTCCACTCTTCACTGAAACAAAATTACAATAATAAAACTCCTTACATGTAAATTATCTTACAGGAAAGAAGAAGTTTCTTCTGCTCCCATTTATTTCCCTGTAATATGAAATCCCTGTCTGCAAAGCCAAAGCAAACTGCAGGAAGCTACAGCTTGCATATTTATAGAAAAAAATCCAAACAGTTGTGGATAGAGGAAGAGGATTAAAAGTGGTTGTGACAAGGTAAAAAAACATGAAGACTTACACAAGAATTTTTATCAATTAAAGTATAAGGCAAACAGAATTACATGGTTACATTCATTCTCACTCACAAACAAAATAGCCTGTACCAAGTTGCAACTGGTTGCCCCCAGCTAAGCACAAATATATTTTCAATCTTAAATACACATTGAAACATAATTAGATTTTATACAGAAGCATGATTAAAGTTACAGTTTCTGTTACGAACAAAGCTTTAACTGGGTCATCTATAGGTTAGGCAAGAGTTTAATCACAGCTTCTCTCAGCTTCTCTCTGCTCTTAGAATAAAAGGATTTTCTGAAATGCCTTACTTCTAGATTTTTCTGCTATCTTCACCATGTTCTGAAGATAGCTTGCCATTTTACTTGACCTCAACATACCATTAACACATGATAAGCATGGAAATTCATATTTCATAAAATGACAAAATTTCTCCCTCATGGTACTACCTAAGAAAGTCTCATCCTTTTCTTTTTCTTTTTCCATCTCTTCCAAGAAAATGTGTGTTTTGGCATTTTGTGAAATTTTATTGAATTTGCAAGTCACCTTTTTTTTTCTAGTATATGCTCTTAGTGCATAAAAACAGCTCACAGACATTGAGAACTGTTTGTAAAATCATGGTTTGATACGGAGTTTCCTAATGCTGCATGCTCTGGACCAGGTCAGAGACATTTCTTTTTAATCAGTTACTTCCTATGTAGGCTGCTGTGTGTAACCAGAGAACAAACTGTCCCTATGTTGTTACTTAGACTTGTAATGAGTGCAGAAATGTAATACAGCAGTTTTGGGCATTGTGAGGTTTTTATCCTGCAAACTTACTCTAAACTGATGAATTATGAGAAGGACACAATGTGTCTAAAACCTTAAATAAACAGAAGCCACCTATATCCATTAACCTAATGGATTAGAGAGGAAAAAGAAATCATTGTCTCTGGACAAGAAAGCTAAACAGTACTGAAATTATTCAGTAAAATATTTAGCATTTAGCATTTTTGCTCTGGTGTGCCGTGGCTTTGTTCCAATCTTCTATCTCATAATGCTGCTCGGCCTTACAGCATTCAAGGATGCGTAATTCTCAAAAATCAACAGAAACTGCTGCCTTTGAAGTCAGCCAAAATCAACTTAAAAGGTTTATAAGAATGCTGATGCAAGTGGCCATTTTGAATGCATGAATTCTTCTAACTTTCAATACCCAAAATGTAAGCTTTTTTCAATAAAGAACATATTTCATTAGCATTCAGTGATTTGTGCTGAGCTATACACAACTGCAAAGCATATGACTTGAACTACACAATCTATAAACAAAAAAGAGGTCTGGTTAGTAAGCTACCACCAACAAATTTCCACAAGAACTACTATCATCATCTTGATTGCATTTTTATTGCATTATTTTCTAAGGGAATTTTAGAGATACTTGAAATCTGAAAGATTATTTGATTACATAAGAAGGACACTAGATATGCCATGTTCAAAGGAATATATTCTTCCCAGCAACACACTTTTTGTCCTAACAAGCAGCACTGGACATTTTACAGTCTAAAATTCTGCAGTGGTCTCATTTACATAATTACATAATTATTGCAAAGCATACACGACTCTCTTGGGATTGTTTTCTTTTTTAAATCAGTTTTATAAAACATTAGAGACTGCACATAAATTGAACTACTTTATAAAAGCATGTCTTGCCATGTAGAAGTATTTAAACTGCTAGATCTCTGCATCTGGTCAAAAATTACTAGTTACTGTTAAAGCCTATTTTTTAATCATTGCTTTTAATTTACTAAGAATTGTAACATCTCTTTCTTACATTCCTTCCTTCCATCAGCAATAGAGAATATCATTGCCTCCTCTAAAGACAATCTTGACTGACCACCTAGGTTCAGAGGCACACCCCTGAATTTCTAAGCTGGACAAGTAAAAACAAATAGGTTTTATGAGACAATGGCCATCTCCTAGTTCTATAGAGCTGTCCACATTCAAGGCACTGAATTTAAGACTGCGTGTCATTGGTTTTCTGCAGGAACAGTAAAAAAAAGGTGGTATACTATTTATCAAGTTGTCCAAAAGCCTGCCATACATAACACCTAAAAATAGGAGATTGTCTCGCTGATAGCACAGCTATTTCCTAAAGTAGAAATTTTATTTTGGAGCCCATTTAGCATGACTAAAAAAATCTTTAAATCTGTGCAACAAGTGTGGCAGCCTTCAAAATCTTCCTCAAAAGTACCCATACTGTGTACTAGAAGCAAAACCAAAAAACTCTGAAAAGTGTGAGAAGTTGTTACTATTACTTTATATGGGACTCAAACTTTAATTGGCTAAACTGAAAGAAGAATAAAAGATATAGGTAATATCTTTAAAAGTAGTACTTTGGGGGAAGGAAAGGTGAAGAGTGACCGTAAATATTACCACACCATGTTTTAAGGCTCCTTGCCAAGAAGACAAAGTCAAGTTCTGTATAAGCAGAGCAGTCCAAAGATTCAATAATTTACAAGCTTTTAGGAAATTTTTATTTCTCAGATTTTTTGGCCACAGTGTAAAACCTAGCATGTCAGATCAGAAGTTCCTTTAATATTAAGGTAAACTAACATCTCGGATGGCTCCTTTTTCAATCCTAGTTGAGGTTCTAGTTGAATAGCATTCTGTCACTGTCAATATGGTGTTAGCATTGAAATCTTATCCTTTCTCACACTTCCCTTTTGCCCCTACAAGTTAAAAAAAAATAATGTCTACAGTAACAATGTAGACATTAATTTACAAAATACAAAGAACAAATCCTACTTACCAGACTTGGGGGAAAGAAAAATAAAACAACCAAATATCTGCAATTCTGCTCAGGGTAGTACCAGTCCTAGGTGGAATCTCAGCATGTATCTTCAGTCATGTATTGAGCACTTTTTCCAAGAGATTTAATGATAGTGATAACGAATTTTGAAAGTACTACCTATAAGCAAGCCAGTAAAGCCAGAGATAGTTAAAAGCAGGCATAGAAGGCAGATGGCAAAAGGCAAGAGTTTTTGAAGTCTGCAAGTTTATTGAAACAATTATTTCCATGCTGCATTTAGTCCTAAGAGTCTGTTTTTATACAAACTACTCTTTCAACTACATAGCCTAGAGCAAGTCTGTTCAAGACTAATGATCCACTGCCAAGACCTGAGGGCTTAGGATGTGACCTCTTTGATGTGGCATTACCCTACATCCTGTTCTTCCATTCCCAGCCAAAACCAGGTATCAAAACTTCCACCAAATGCACCACATCCTACCAAGACATTTCCAGATTTGGTCTTTTCATTTTAGGTATAGTATAATGACAGAATGCACAGGGAAGCATTTTGCAATCTCTTATATGTAGCAAACAAAAGGGGGTATATTTAGAGACTCATCAAGACTTAACTTTTGCAAGTAGGCATCTGTATTTGCCATGCAATGCTGTCATCTGAGTATTTTGATTAGCAAAACTGATAAAGCATCATACTATATTTACTCCATTCAGCAATTCATTACCTTATAAATAAGTGCTTGTGAATTGAAGTATTTAAGACATTTTCTCTTCTGTAAAGGCAAGTCAGTCTTGTAGGTTGCCTCATTACTTTTATATAGCAAAGATTTTCTCAAACGGTAACATTTTATATAGAAGTCTAATAAATTTCAGGTACTCCTTAATTAAGTAAAAGTATTACTTGCTTTATTCCAGACTTAACAGAGATATTTTTGAAACTCTGAGCTTCCTGTGTCTTTTTATGTCATAACAAGTGATCATACAAGGAAAATTCTTTGTGGCAATGTGTGAAATTTTTTAAGGCATATATGTGCTCCACGTCACTTTGGGGAAGTAGTTTGTACACATTGGTAGAAAAAAATAATTTATGAATGCATTTATTTTTCACCCGCATTTTACATTTTAGCCTCATGGATAGACTGCCGTTTGTTGCAAATTATTTCACCAGCAAACGCATTTGTAAAATTCAAATCCTGCTTCAAAGTCTCCAATTAAAGCTGCATGTACTCCATTTGTATTTTAATAGTTCTCTGTTTTACATACTATAACACAGATCTAAGGATGTAATTAGTGGTTTTTCTGACAGCATAAATTTGTGTTATGCTTGATTTTGAGTATGACAAGGTCAAGTAACTTTGTTTTGTTAGATCAAATGTTCGTAACTAGCTATCTTGACAGCCAGGGTGAATGCAGTGTTGTCACTGGTCATATTTATTTCCAAAAACATATAAAACACACCTTAATGAGGGAGGGAGGAAGGGAGGAAGGGAGGCAGGGAGGCAGGGAGGAAGGGAGGAAGGGAGGAAGGAAGGAAGGAAGGGGAAAAGACAAAAGAAAAAGAAAAAAAAAGAAAAAAGAAAAAAGAAAAAAGAAAAAAGAAAAAAAAAGAAAAAAAAATCTTTCAAGAAGCAAGAATGCATGTACCCTCTTAGGAAACTTAGTACATGCCATGCAATTTCCCAAAGCTGCTTGAATTAGGCAATTTTTATTTTCCAGAATACAGCTGAACCAGGAGATAGTTGTCATAGGTACTGTGAGTTTCCATTTTAAACCAAATTTGATTTCAAATCATCCCAATGTAATATCTGTAATTTAACTTCAAAAGAAAATCAGTTGGTTTTTAAAGTTGATTTTTATTCCATATTTATTGTGAAATAGTGAAAATTTTCTAATGTTCAAAATAAGGACTGATTAAGGGCTAAGTTAAATGGATACATGTGATCTACATTTGTTTGCTCTAGCCTAATATACCACAGTAAAAAATAAAGGAACATTTACTTCTTCACTGAAGAGTATAACCTTTATTTTTATTTTTTACATCCATACAAAAAGGACCTATAAACCACTTAAACCAGGGAAAAACTACATATCTGTTGTTAACTCATGTTTTACTGAAATGAAGGGTATTATTTGCTTTAGTTAAATAACAGAGGCTTTTAAGTCACTTGGAAAGAAAGTAGATTGATACCTTAATCAACTGCTAAGGGAAGCTGATTTTCTCCATAGCTCAGCACCACAACAATATAGACACTTCTTGGCCAGTCATGCATGGCTTCTCAACTTCTGGACTCCATTCTTAGGGAGTTTCTATATGGACTATAGGAACAGAGATTTGCTTACTGATTAATAACCTGTACCATTTGAGCAACAACGCTGCCTCAGAATGGGAAAAGCATATGGTCACGTGGAATGGACTAAGCTCATTTTTCTTTCCTGTTCCACTACAGATATCAACAAATGTACCTGCCATATACTCCATATGACATGTACACTGCTTCACAGCTACAGAACAAAGAAAGATGCCCTTCACAGATAATGCTGCAGGTTAAATTGATTACTGATTGAAGACCTCAGAAAGTGAAGAATATTAAACAAAAGGTGAATAAATGTTAAGTGTTAGGGATGACACAAACTTTTTAACCAGTAGATCTTCAAATTTCATTTTGTCGTGAACTTTCAGTGCTATTGCACAAATTTAATTCTCACAGAGTCAAAATTAAAGCCACAGGAAAAAGCTACAACCTCACCACAAAGTTTAAGGAGGAATACAAGCCCAACCCTTTCAGCTATTCACATTCTCTTCAGTCAAGTGAACCTGGCAATGCTCGGGCTGTACCTTTGAAAGCAGGTGTCAGGGTACAAGGTTAGAAGTCCTACAACACTTTCAAAGCAATGTCAGGATGTTTCAAAAAGTAGTCTAATGATATAGCCTTTATTTGAAAAAAAATTTAAAAAAGCCTTTTTTTCAAAGAGCTCTGCCTTATTTTGTAAGCAAAATCATAAAATGCCATTGCACTTAATAATTTGATCATACTGAGGTCTTGTTCCTACACAATAGCAAATTACAGTCTGCAAGAACTAAAGAAATTAATCAAGACCCTACATTAGACAGCTTGGGCCTTTGTGTCTCTTTTATTATATTGCCAACTGTGCCTGTCACAACAGATCATCTGGTTTCTAGCAAAGAGATGCAAAATGAACCGCTTTGTGGATGCGCTACAAAAATGCTGACAAACTTGGCCATTCTAAATTACTTTTCTGTAAATCTCCTGACTGGAGTGCTCTGCATGTAAATTCCAGCAGCAGCAGCAGTTGCTGCCATAGCAACTGAGTTATTTAGGAAATAATTTAAAGACAGTACCACATCACAGTCAGCCTCTCATGATAGAAAGCAGACTTGGCAGGAGAGTGGGAAGTGGAAGGAGAGATATAAGGTCTAGAGCTCTTGGCTGACAAATGAGTTTGTATGTTTCCTATGTTTACCAATGCACAGGAAATGGTATAAAACAATGCTTACCTTTGCATAATGCTTAGCACTTTTATTACATTTTTTATTACAAAATCAACCAACACTCAAGAACAACTTTACAGCTGCAGCTACATGAGGTCCTGGTCAGCCCATTTCTCCACCCTACTGAGGTCCCTTTAGGAGAGAGCACAACCTTCTGGAGTATCAGCCACTACTCCCAGTTTTATGTTACCAGCAAATTTGCTGAGGAGGTACCCTGTCCCATCATTCCGATTATTAATAAAGATGTCAAACTTAGGACTCTTTAAAAATCTCCCTGGCACACCACTAGTTACTGGCCTCCAACTAGGTTTTGTACTACTGACCAACACCCTTTGGTCCTGGCCATTCAATGAATTTCAGTCTCATTATGTGCTCATCCTACATCAGCTTCTCTATGAGGATCTTACGGGAAACATCATCAAAAGCATTACTGAAGTCAAGGTGGACAATACCTCTGCTCCACTGTAGTCTAGGAACCCAGTCAACTCAGTATAGAAGATTATCAGATTGGTCAAGCAGGACTTCCCCTTGCTGAATCCATGTTTACTCCTGATGACCTTCTTGCCTTCCATGTGCCCAGAAAGACTTTCCAGTATCAGTTGTTCTATTTTTTTTCCAGTTCAAGTTGGACTTGTCTGTAGTCTCCTGAGTACTCCTTATTTTATCTGAAGATAGCAGTGGCACTTGCTTTCTTGCAGTTTTCAAGTGCCTTTTCCAGGCACTACAATCATTCAAAGAAAATTGAGTGGCCTCACACTCAATTACAACTCAACACCAACTCAACCCTGAGCACTTGGAGGTGCCTCCCATCTCAGGATCCACAGAGGTGTGGATGTTTAGTTTTCTAAAAACTGATCATCCAAAGGCACCTTTTCCTTGTTCCAGATCTTACCCCTAGTCTCTGGGGCCTGGGCTTCCTAAAGGACAATCTTTACTAGAAGACTGAGGCACTGAAGAAACTGAGTATTTCGGCCTTTCCTACCTTGCTCCGTCCAGCAGCAGGTCCCACTTTCACTACTGGTCTTTCTGTCACTTTTGTACTTACAAAAGTCCATCTCATTGCCTTTGGGATTTGGCTTTCCTAACTCCATGTCTGCATGCTCAAATAGTGTCTGTGTTCCTCCCAGGATGACTATCCATGCTTCCACCTTCTGTGTGCTTTGTCTTAGTGAGTCAGTTTTGACAGGAACTCCATGTAGACCTCCTGGCATTTTTTCCTTACTTCCTACTCTTTAAGATGAACTGCTCTTCAGCTTGAACAAGGTGATACTTGCATATTAATCATCTTTCTTGGGTCCCTCTTTGCTTCAGGCCCTTATCCTCTGGGATGCTACTGAGCAGATCTCTGAAGTCAGAGAGTCAAATCCTGCTCTCCTAAAGCGACAACACTGTGATTTCACTTTTTGCCATGCTCCCTCATCTCAGAATCCTGAACTCTATCATCTCATAGTCACTGCAGCCATTCACATTCTCAATGAGCCCTTACTTGTCTGTAGGAGGTCCAGCAGTACATTTTTCACTGTCTCCTTGATCACTGAGTTTGAGAAGTTGCTCCTTGCTAAGATTCTCATTCATTCATACGCTCCTTTTAAGAAGTTTACACAATTGCACAGACACTAGCTTCCAAAGGGGAAAGGTGGGGATTATTTAATTCATTTACAACCCTCCTAGCAAGAAAGTAAAATACATTTCTAAATAAAATGTGAATATTAGGGTCAAATAAAAAACATGATAGAAAAAAATAGGCAAACTACAGCATATTTGTATAAAAAAATAATATTTCTATGAAGCACAAATCTATGTGACTCACCACAGAATGAAGAACATATACACAAAGATTTATACCTTTTCCATCTTCAAAGACAAAACACTTATAGTTGAAGTGGAGACCAAAATAAGTATTCCGATTATCATTAAAGAGAGGAAAATTTCTTGGGGTTTTTTGAAGACAAAAACCTTTGTGTGAAGTGAGCACTTTTTGACTAGCCGCAAGCCCCAGTGAGCTCAAGGAATGAAATCCCATCAGAAGAGCCTGGTTGCAATCTCTCCAGATTCTACAGCTAGCTTCCAGCAGAAAGCTTTCATAGTTTTCCCCTCCCACATAAAATATAGCCTCTTTCATGGAATTCTCACTGGAAATGAGAAGCATAGGAAGGATGAGATACATGTTATTATAAGTACAAATACTTCAACAGTGAACACTGAGTAAACTTAACAGATTTGCACAAACAATTTCAGTTACAGCATACCATAATTCTTAATTCATCCTTATCTGCTACACTGATAGGAACTGATTTTTCATATGAATGCCTCCATTGCTTTTATTCCATCCCCTTCTTCATCTATACTTTATATACTTCACATATATATAAATTAGAAACAGAACTTCTTCCTAGACATCATTACGGATGCTACATCCATGCAAGTCAATAGGGACTCATTTTCCTGCTCACCATCACATTTTCTGTAAAAGATATTCTGAATTTCTCTCAAGGCATGATTGTTTGCAATAATAATAACTGTTCTCAAATCTATTATTACGTCACTCAGACTTTTATATATATATTAAAAAGTAATATCTGTGTATGTACACATGACGCCAAAACCAGTCATATCAGTGAGTGCTCATCTGCTGTAGCACTAGTGTAAACCTACACTATTGAAAAACATCCTATTGTCCAGGATAGTCTTGACAATACTCTCCTAGGCTAGCTAGAAATGCAATGAAAGAGTTATCCATGTGTCTCACCTTTCCATCTTAACAAGTAATAAACTGTATAAACTCATTCTTAAAAGTACTGTGCAAGCCAAACCCATCTTTCATGGCAAAATTTTATTCTTTTACATACGGCAGACTATTCAATATCAGCTCTGCTGTACACTGAAGGAAGTTCTGAAAGGATGCATGCATCATACACCTCTTTCTGTCTGCTCATCGATCTTTCTAAAAAATTTGTATCCTGAACTTGTAAAAAGATGAGTTCATAAAAGAGGTATTGCTGTGCATTAGAATATTCCATGGGCAGCTGATAGACTATTCAAATGTCATAGTGTGCAATAAGTACTCTTTGCCCTGCAGACATAGACCAGTTTATCATTATCCTGTCCCTATCTGTGCTTGAATGATACAACTCTCATATGGACCTTTTTCTAAAGGGTATTTATGCTGAAAACTACATTGCAGTGCTTTTGAGGATAGATGTTACTTCACTAAAACTCAAAGTAAATATAATAGAAATTTCTTGTCCTATTGAGTATCTGAGGGAGGAACTTGATACTTCCAACCCTTGTTTTTCATCTTGATTAAACTCTCCAAAGACACACTGTTTCTACAAGAAGTATTGCCATTGGT
The DNA here is from genome assembly GCA_013400175.1 of Phainopepla nitens. NCBI lineage: Eukaryota > Metazoa > Chordata > Aves > Passeriformes > Bombycillidae > Phainopepla > Phainopepla nitens. The sequence goes on along the minus strand of VXBQ01012830.1, from coordinate 88,082 downwards.
CACAGACCTTATTAAAGCATGTGTTGGGGATAAGTTAATTCTCCTGTTGTAACTTCTCCTGTATAGTAAGAAAATTTACTATAAAGCCCTGCTCTCATCTAAAAGGAAAAAAAACCACAAACCAACAAACAAAACAAGCCTATTGTCCGACCACTTAGTTGCATTTCTGTTCAAAAGAACATTCTCCAATGCAGACAAATAATGCAGACAAAATTTGTGGTTACATACTAATATCAAAGATGAAGGAAAATTTGCTTCACATCATGAGGCATCATTGCCTTCTGAGTCAAAGAAATAACTTAGCTTACAGTTTTAGTAACAAAATCATTTGATTGACCAAGGTTTTAGTAACAGAACTATTTGATTCTCTACAGACTGCAGTATAGACCGTCCATTTTAATTGCTTTCTACAGCTTTAAATTTTTTTTTCCCATCTGTACCACTATGAGCTACAAAGAGAAGGGAGTTAATTTACCTTGTTACTAGAACTTACTTGTTACCGGAACACCATGTTTTATTGTTATGTCACACTGAGATTTCCCAGTATTTTTTTTTTTTTCCACCACAGCAGCTAAGCTGTCTTCGGCATTCTAGCATAGTTTGATTTGGAATATGCAAGCAGAGGAAAGCAAAAAGAAGGAAAACACTGTCCACAAATCAACAGATGTTTCAAATTAATTTGCTTCAGTCACATTTGTTACCTTCTCTGTATTGACATGTCTTTAGAAAGTAATCTAATTTTGCTGTCAATAAATAAATAAATGTAGAAGTTTCTGCTCAAGTTCCACCAACTGCATTTTCATCTATATTGCATTCTTATTCTCTAGAAATGACACATGAATTCAAATATCACATAATTTAAGATTACAAAATATGTTCAGTGATAACATCAACTCTAATAAAAAAAGTTACTTATTCATTATGATTTCCTTTTACAGTTCATATTCTCTTTAAAAAAATCTGCTTTTGGCTACAACTTCCATTACACCTCTGATTCAACACTGAATATCAGTAGTTTCTCTCTTCTGTGAACACCAATTTTTCATATGAACATCTAGTAAATAACTAGAATTAGGAGGTTTAATAATTACAGATCAAATTTCAATTTCATCTGTTAGCACTGTAAACAAACTTTGACAAAAGCATCACAGTTAGTATTTCTAGGCTAATCCATGGGCAAAATCGGAACATTTCCAACAAAGCATTACCACACATCATTCCTGAATGGCCTGGCAGTATGAATGGGAGAAATAGAATTGATGGAAAAAGAAAAAAAAAAAGCACAGAAAAGATGAAAACACTTGAAAGAAGGTAAGAGAAACATCAAATCTGAAAGAAATTGTTTAGGAGGATAACAAAAGAGACCATTAGACACATTTATATTCAAGGACCAATTTTAAAATCAAAATAGAAAATACACGGAGAGACATTAACCATATAGCAAGGCCATTGCTTAGTCTATGTTGTTTAACTAATTTGGTTTACTTTTTTTTTTTTGATAAAATGCAAACATATTATTCCTGGGAGAAATAAAATAAGGGGGGAGGGATATTATGAGGAATTATTATTACGATAAATATTTTAAATGGTTCTCAGTGTTGAAACTTTAGACTGGATGATATCTCTGACAAAATATTCAACCACCAGCCCAGGAGAAACATTTGTATAAGGGAAAACAAGTTTTTTTTATTTCACTTCAAAGGAGACTATAGATCCACACAAAACTTTCCCTGTCAGCTAGGATTCAGATGAATAGGTGGATATTAAATTTTTTCAAGCCAGAGCTAGTTTACAGCAGATTTTGTTCATTAAAAAAAATTGCAAGGGTAACCAGCAATGAAAGGTACATTATGTACCCCTTCACCCAAAGTTTGAGGCACATTAGCCAGTGACAAGCACACAGCCATTCCACCAGCTAAAGCTGATTATCACTGGGCTTTAAAACAATGCTAGAATCCACCACAGATTGAGATCTCTTGGACCATGTCTCAAAGTGACATTTGCAGGTACATACAGCCCCAGACAGGGAATAGAAAGGACTTTCAGAAAATAATAACTTTTGTTTAAGAAATAAATAAATATAAGAATAAAAAATTAGGATATTTTACTGGCAAGGCTGCCGAGTCATTCTGAAACAAAAGTAACCTTCTCTAGCTTAGGTAACCTAGATCTTAGAATTTCATAGGAAAGCATAATTTCCTTTGACTGTTTGTCTTGTTTTTGCCTGGGATGGATTTCACTTTCTTCCTAGTAGCTGGTGTAGTGCTGTGGTTTGTACTTAGCATGAGAATACTGTTGGTAAGACACTGATGCTTTTGGTGTTGTGGAGCAGGTCTTACCCTAAGTGAAGGCTTTCCAGTTTCCCATGCTCTGCCAGGGAGCAGGTGCACAGGAAGCTGAGAGGCAGCATCCTGAGTACAGCTGATCTGACCTGGCCAAAGGGATATTCCACACCATAGAACACCACGCTCAGTACAGAAGCGGGGGGAGTTGGTCAAGAGGAGCTGATCGCTGTTCAGGAGGCTGAGCATTGGTCAGTGGGTGGTGAGTAACTGGATTGTGCATCACTTGTCTGTCTTGGGTTTTATTCCTCCCTTTCTCCTCTTCATTACTATTATTACTATTATTGTTGTTGTTGTTTTTATTATTATGATTAGTATTATTAGCAAATTTTTTGTTAGGTTCAATGACTAAACCATTCTTATCTCAACCCATAAATTTTGCATTTTGTTATTCAAATTCTCCTCCCCACCCAGAAGGCAGAGGAGTGAGCAAGCAGCTGTCTGCTATGTAGTTGCTATCCGGGGTTAAACTGTGACTCTGCTTTAATACAAAGCTCCAAGAGACCATTATTGTAATCTAATCTGACCTTGTATATAACAAAGCACTAAAGAACTTCCACTAATTAATTCTGCAGCAAGTCTAGGACTTCTAAATGGTTTGTGAGGGAAAAAACTTAGGCCTCTTGCATCCACTCTGTCTTCACAAACATTTCTCTCCTCCAAGGAATCTTATCTTTTAACATACATCAGCACTGTTATGAGCCCTTTCAGTGTACAATAGGAAGTAACTCAAAAATACCCAGAAGTTCCTCTTCAGAAGAAGGTGAGCAATATAATTCTCTCTAGCTCTCTCAGGTTCCAACTAAAACATTGGTTCACAGGCTTCCATGTTGGAGTCAGAGTGTTTTAACTGATTTCACTAAACAGAGTAACTCCATACCTTCTGTACTTTTATCTCCTCTATTCTATGCAAACAGAATGGTACCAAGGGCACCTTGCCAACACATTTCCTAACAGGAGCAGAGATAAAGGCTTCTCCAGTTACCTAGATCAGTTAAGTCATGTGCCACTGCGAATATGCATTTAGGGAAAAAATTGTTCAGGAGCATTTAGGTCACAAATCTTTTCCATCAGGAGCATCTAGTATTAGAATTATGGGCATCTGTCATTTAATGTTTGTTCTAAAAGTAGAAACAGCTTATCCTTAATAAGTACTTAGTGTACTGCAGATGACTTGGCCAAGAGATTAAATTTCAGAGCTGTTTCTAGAATCTCATTTGGATTTTTTAAAAAATTCAGTGCTCTGTGACGTAGGTATATAAATTCAGAAAACATGGTTTTATCTTACCAACTAATAAGAGTATTCATTATCAATTTAGAACAGTGATTGTACATCTAAAGCAAAGGTGCCAAGGTAATAGGAGAACTACAATCCCAAAAAGCTTGGACTTAAAAAATGTCTATTGTGGGGTGTTTTGTGAGGCAGAGTGCCTTTACTGAATAAGGGGAAAACACAGATGGTGTTGCAAGTGGAGTGCTTTAGCATCATATCCACACAGCCTCCCCAAGTGAAACATAGATTAAGAAGTGATGCGCACAACTTAGGCCTGCATTCCACAGATGACTCCTAACAGCAATGCTGGAATCTAACTCATCAGAAGCACTATGACAGCACAGAAACCTCACACTGCTTTGTACAAAACAGAGAATATAGCAGAAAACTTCCCAGCCTATGGAAGAGTTGGCATTATTTTTCTCAAATATCATTCCACCACTACAAAACATCCGGGGAGTAAGCCAACCAAAATTTTCCTCCATTTTAGTGCAAAGTAGAAAATTTACCCAAAGATAAACAACAGTGAATAATCTGCATTATAGAGAGTGCTACAGCACTCTTTAAAGTGTATTCAACAGGATGGGTACCAGGAACAGTTCTATCAGCTTGGAGCAGACACAAATGGGTTCCACAAGACAAAGATAATCATGAGATATTCTGCAAGAGAATATTAACTAATCAAACAGACAAAAATTAATGTTTGCCTTCTTTAAGAGAAGATCGATTAGAAGAGTTATCTACAGAATAGTTTCATTTTATAAGAAAATAACTGGTCATAGCTTTTCCATCATCTTGGCATTTTTTGGATATAATGTGTATTTAGAGAGAGTGTGGGAGGTCTATTGCTTCAATACATTTGAAAACAGCTTAATATTCTAGAAAAGAGAAGTTCTATACAAAAAATCTTTTGTTATGACGGTAGAAAAACAATTATTGTGGAGCCCTGAAAGACTTTTTCTTCTGTTAACCAGGAACTGGTGAGGAAAGAGTTGGTAAAAGAAGCCATTCTTAATCTTCCACTGTTTTATGCAGACGCAACCCTGTTGGCTGAAAACAAACAGCTCCTTGGCTGGAGCATCTCACTTCACCAAGCAGACAAGACCATTACACATTTATTCCAACACCAAATTTGCAGGGTACAGATGCTTAACCAGTCACTTCATCCGCTCTCATGAATAACCTGAAAAAGGAAGCTGTTAATAACAGCGTGTTTAAGAAAACGTTAAACAGGGAAATAGTCATCAAATTTGTACTAATTCACAGTTATGTGGAGACACACAAAGACACAAAATCTGCAACAGTAACTAAAATTAGCCTCTTTGTGGTTGCAGCCACTTTCACTTTTTAAAAAGGTGATCTGTTTCCCAGTTCTGCAAATGCACACAAGGAAAGAATATAGTCCTGATGAAAAGCTACTTCCAATAGTTTTAGAGTATGTTATTTTTGCATAACAGTCTATTTAGAAGGACCCCACCCACATACTAAGAAATTCAGACAGAGTTTACCTATTTGGAATGTGGTAAGACAGAGAAAGATAAAAAATCCAGGAAAATTAAGCACTGGGAAGAAGGATAACAGAACCAACAACAAGAGCATTATGCTTTGGATGTTAAGATGCACCAAGACATCAATGGTGTTCTGGGCTTTACATTTCACAGGAAGGTGATGAGATGACATAAATTTAGAAACTTACCGCTGCACAAAACTTTTTCACTAGCATCACAAAATTTTGAGTTGTAAGTTATCTCTGGGCCTGCTCATTAAATCATCCAATTAAAAAGCCTTTTATCCTCTTCTTCCCTCCTGGTGCAATGCAGGTAGGTTTGTTTAAGAACTGTTTCCAAGCTTGCAAAACATTACCATCAGTCCACCAGCAATAAAACCCACACCCCATAGCTGTGGAACCCTGGAAGCACCTGGGAACAACTATGCACTAAATTACAATTCAAAGCAGCTAGTATGGAGCTATGTTTTGGATTTGTGCTGATAATAATGTTGATAACACAGGGAGGTTTTATTTATTGCTAAGCAGCACAGCCACAGCATCAAGGCCTTTACTGCTTCTCGCCCCAGCCCACTAACAAATGTGCTGGGAGTGTACAAGAAATTGGGAGGAGACAGAGCCAGTACCGCTGACCAAGGGATAGTATAGACCATACAGCATCATGCTCAGCATATAAAGCTGCAGAAAAGCAGCAGGGGATATTCAGAGTGATGGCATTTTTCTTCCCAAGTCATCATTCCACACAATGGATCTCTGCTTTCCTGAGAATAGCTGAACACCTGCCTGCCCATGGAAAGTGGTGAATAAGTTACTTGGTTTGCTTTGCTTATGCACACAGCTTTTGCTTTCCCTGTTAAACTGTCTTTATATCAACCCACCAGTTTTCTCAGTTTTACCCTTTTGATTCTCTTCACAGTCCCATAAGGGTGAGGAGAGAGTGATCAGATGTGTAAGGCTTAGGTGCCAGCTCAGAATAAAGAACAGTCCTTTTTATAAAAATCAATGATTAAACTATCACCTGGATAATCTTCTTGCTGTGGGTTTAAGTGACTTGAAAAGTACTCTGTGTCCTTGGAATAAATTGACTCAAGTACAAGAGTACAAAATGCAAGATAAGAAGAGAGATCAATACACTAATGCAAGTAAGTAGGTGAGCCAATAGATACTTATCAGTGGTAAAGTAGGTAGTTAAATACAAATACAACCCAGCCTAAGATGAGAACACTGATAAATTAGAATGATATCAACCACTAATTTAATGTCAGTTAGTACACCTGCAAGAAAATCATCAAACAACAAATGCTTCCATATGCAAAGCAACATTTATGAAACGCATTATGAACAAAATTGGATTTATATCCAATAAACAAAGCACAATTTAATTAAAATTCCTTTAAAAAGACAATTTTAAAATACTAGTTCAGTGAAAATGTTTATCATCTACTTTATAAAACACAGACAATTGACATTTGCAGAAAACAGGAAGAGATTTTATTAAAGTTAGGCAGTTGGATGATGGACCCTCCAGAGGGAAACAAACAAGCAAAACAAAAAATAAATCTGCCTCTCTTTGAATATAGAAATTGCTTCAGAAGGAAACTAAGGAACCTCCAAATTCATATCTCTAGCTGTAGTACCCACCACCATAAAGGCCTGCATTCTTCAGCTAGAAAACCTTGCCAAGCGTTTTGCTTCTAAGCCAAACATTCTGCAGTGCAAGAGGAGGTATAAAACCATATCATGCTGAAAGTCAGCTCAGAAGCATGGTAAACTGTATCTGTGAGTTGTGTCAAAGACAAATCACACAGTTTGCCTTAAGTGAACTACAGGAAGGTTCTAAAAATACATAGCCATGTAGTCCTACTAATGAATGGATCTGCCTTACCATTTTGGCAACATAAATGCTCAGCAACAATATGTTTCTTGCTAAGACTTAGAGAACCGTGTTGATACTAAAAAAAACAGCAAAAACCCCCAAACAAACCACAAAAAATAACCAAGTGAAAAAAACACCCTGAAAAAATGGCACTCCATTCCCCTACAAAGAGCCCACCTTAAGACAAGATCATGGATGCAATAATAGTTTAGGTTGGAAGGGACATTTAAAGGTCGCCTAACTTACTGTGACCTATGTAATGTTATTCATATATGTCAAATTTCAGATAGTCATGGGTATGCAGTCAAAAAATGTTTTATTATTTTCTACTAACTCTGGTTCAGAATATTCTCTAAAAGCATAGTGCCATTTTCTGGCAGTTTTAAAATCTGACCACTCAATCAGGATCTTGTGGTTTATGCTGCCATTATTTTTTTTAGTTTTATTCTGCAACTGGGATACTAAAATAGTAGATCTCTTTCAAAAGCATACACTAGTCTGTGAATTAAGTGATCAGTCACCAACAGAGCTACAGGAATACTTGTTCCAGCCAGTATCTGCAGGTAGTATTTCAGCATTTCAAAGTTTATGATAATCAAGGATTGAAATGGTGAGTGCAAGTGGTCATACAGAGACACATGAGACAGAATACAAGCTTGGAACTTAAGAGCCTCTCAAAGAGAATAACAGTCAAGATGTTTACAACAACTGAAAAAAAGAATAAAAATGTCATATCTTTGATCGATCAAATCAGAATAATAAAAGCCAGTGCTCTTTTGGCAATTTAGTTCCCTAAACATGTCCTTCTCCAAGCACATTAATTCCATGTAATAAAATGAGATGATAATATTATCGGGTATTTTTTTTCATGCTGTTTATCATCAATTCATCCAATTAGTGCTTGCAAAAATCACATTATTTTTAGGACACCTGCACTGATAAAAGTATGTATTTCAAAGCAAATCACAAATGTACAGCTTAGTTTTCAATCACCCAATCATTCCTCAAAAATAAAAACATTTTTAAAATGAACTAAAGTAATAGAAAAAAATTCAAAACCTTGTGCAACCTTGGAACTTCATTTTAAAATTGGAATTCAAAATATTTCAAAAGTGAAAGAAAATAAACACATCTTTCTTTGAGGGACTATGGTTGAAGTTAGTAATGAAATAATGTATAGAACATTCTCCTCACCTTTTTGTGTATTAAAAAAGTCTCATTTCTTTCAAAGAGGCTCCAAAAAGGCAAAATTCAGAAACTGCAAATTTCTTTTAAGAAAGAGTAAATGGAAATATATCTGCAACATTACTGGAGCACTTTTAAGCTGTAAGATCCAACAGTACCCTGCAGGAAAAAAATCAATTTTTCAGGCTGTGAGATAAAAGGCATTTTCTCTTGCCATATTAGTGAAGCACTGACAATCAAAGACTCTGTTCATCTGAACTACAACGTCTAGTGAGCACTTCAAGATAGGAAAAAATATGAACAGCCAAAACTGAAAAAGGCCCTTGTAGACTATTATTAAAATAAGCTCAGAGAGATTTTCTTGCTTAAAAAATAACAAACAGAAGTCATTGGCTGCAGTGGTTAAGAAGACATATGGTTCCAACAGAGCTTCTATAAATATCACTTGCAATTGTTAGTTGCTTTACTAAGCTGTAGCTTTCACAGCAATATTGCTTGATTAATACAAAAAGAAAATACATATTTTTGTACCCTCACAATGGAAATGGAATTCTTAGCCTTTCTTAAAATAGTCAATGACGACAGAGTGCACATGGAAACAAGAAAAGTTATATGCAAATAAACTGCCTTTCATGTATATCGAATTCAAGAGCATCAACACTGTCAGCTGAGATGCTTCAATTATTCTGGGCATCAACAACTCTGGTTTTCAAGGTCTCTGATTAATACTGTAAATATCATTAATCTGAGAGGATGTTCAAATTATGTCCAAAATCATTCTGCTTCTGCTTTTAATTTAAAAAGGTCTTTCTCCTGCTTTGATTTAAGATGATTGCAAAGTTCAAACTGCTGCAAAGTCAGGCATCAGTTATAAGACTTGAGTGGACACAGGGGTAATAATCACTTGTTTGCTAAAGGTCATGATTTTTAATAGAGCCTCTTAGATTACACTCACCAAGAGTCTAAGTCTGTACAAGTGACTATTTTTGAAAAACAGCTATGGATTTGACCTGTTACATTTACCTCTTTTTTACTGGTAATGTGCAAGTGGTGTGTTCTGCTCCACGGATTGTAGACTAAGTAAGATTTAGAAGACAAATCCTACAGCTCTCTCATTACTTTAGAGAAGGCAAAAATTTAGAAGCTTTAAAGGCCATTGTATTTACAACAAGACTAATCTGTCTTCTTTTGTGAAAACTGTTATAGGGGACATTTGATAACATATCCACAAAATTAACAGTGAGTAATTACCAAAACATTATATCTACATGTATCAGTAAATACACAGATTTTCTTCTGGATCATTGATTTTGTACAGTAAACAGTTCAGTCACCCTAATACTATTACAAGGGATTTCCTAATAAACTATTACTTATGTTAAAGAACCTTGAATGTTGTTAAAAAATGTAGGGGTGTTTTTACAGAAACTCCCAGAAGTTCAAGCAGCAGATCATAGCAGACATTTTTGCTGGTACTGGTATAAGCTGACACCTGGGCTCCAGGGCTAAAAACACAAATCATATATTGTCAAACTCCTGGTGAAGCAATGCAGACTTAGTAGCTGGGTAAAACAAGACCTATATAGTAAAACTCAGATGTAAAGTAGAACTTGGGAAGCAACAAATAAAGAGCAAGCAATATGATCATGTTAGCAAACACAAAACAAGAAATACAAGTAGATCCAAGAACTATGAGGAAGAAATAACTAACATCAACATTATACTCCTTCTATCAGAATGCAGATCCCTCACCATCCTTCTAGAAGAGAACTCAGCATTATTGACCCTATGGCCCGAAAGAGCCTAACACTAGAGAAAGAAATGGATACTAAACAGCCCATATTTGAGTTTTAGCTCTAAAACTTTTTGAAATTAACAATAATAGGATAATTAGTGATAGAGATTTGAGAGTCTATCTGTGTAAAATATTATAATGGGACAAATAAAAACTCTGATTAGGATGCTAATACATGAATTAGACTAAGAAATAAATCTTGCCTCTGTATATAAGCTGCAATTCTTTAGTCCACATCAACCATACGTGGTGTTTAATTTGGCCCCTTGCTCAGGTAACATGGTTTAAATTTCAGTGCAATAAAATCATGCAAATTAAAGGATTTATTAGATTTCTATACTGAACTGAAGCACTGAAAATAGAACTAAAGTTGCAAAAATAAACATCCAATGGCTCATGAAAGTTTTTATGATTGCAGAAGGAAAATCTTGGTTAGTCTCACTGTAATTTGTCATGTATGTCTCTCAGACACAGCCAGAAACTGTACTAAACTCCACATAACCTCAGACTCAAAATCATGCGGTGTCTAGGACCAAGATTCAACCTCTTTAGCACACAGCAATATTCTAAAAAAACAATTCAAAGGGACATTGTCTTTAGTGTTATGACTAGAAGTTGCCACTTATAATAAAAAAACTCACAGCTTCTGAGAGGTAAAGATGTTTTTGACAAATATGTTGGTTTAGCATCATGGATTTTAGAAGTGACGTAGTAAGGCACTTTTAATACTATTTTATAAAAGTTTATGAAAAGTGAAAAAGAAACTGGACACTAATCCAAAATGAGGAAAACATTTTATATCATTGTCAAAGCTAATCATTCCAGAACACAACTTAGGCAAAACTGGAATACCAGAATACCCTACTTGGGTACACACGCACCCACACAATTTGGGGAACTGCATCCTGCTGGCAATGGCACAGAAGTCAATAGTATCAACCTTAGTGAAAACAAACAAGCAACAAAAATACACCACCAAAAAAAACCAAATCAACCAAAGTTGCCAAGCAAAAGACACAAACATGCCACTTGATTTGCCGCTATAATCGTGTTTCATGGGAATACGGTGTTTGAAGCTGCATCGCTTCCTTCAAATCATCACTATCCATATTAGACTCACTCTTTCAATATGAATGCAAATTGAAAGCCTGTTTCAGCATCATGAGTGTTAGGATACTCTACTGAAAGATATAATTATAGTATGTGTTACAAAATTTAAACCTTAGGGTAAATACAGCATGTGTTAATGTTCCTTGAGTTACACTCACCATGACACCTATTCAGTGTTCTGACTAGCTTTAAATTACTGAAAAGCAAAATCTCACAAATATGGCTCCATACATCAGTTACAGATATCCTCTGGATTTTCAGTGGCACGAATTAAAAAAAAAAAAACAAGACAAAACAAACTAACAAAAAAAACCAACACCCCGTGTGTTTGGCTTCCATAGAAACACAAGCACTTGAACACAGCACTTACAGGCGTTACAGAGTGAGATTAGGATGCAGTGGTTATAAAGCATAAAATTTGGTTATAAAGCATTCTGTCAATAAAGGTCAGCACTTCCATCATTCTTACTTCTTTCAGCACACGAGTTTCCCCTAGACAATTTACAGGAAATGGAAAGGAAAATAACCAAATCATTGGAAAATGTGTTAAATATGCCATCTGGTCTTCACAGATGGGCCTGTACTGTAGGTCAGGTATACCTCCTTTCCTCTGTCATCACTTACTGAAGAATAGGAAGCAGGTAAAGGAACAGAAACAATGACTCTAGAAGGCATATTAGCAGCATACCATGTGAAGACTTAGCCACTGTGTCTCCACTTACACTCCAATGGGAGACAAAGTTTTCCAGGCTGATGAAACCTTACTCAAAAGGGAAACAAAATCACTTCATCAAAGTTTTGATCAGTAATGAATCACAGCGATATTGTGAAAAACAACTGGAAAAAGGTGTGTCAGAAAAATAAGGAAATAATAGTTATTGCAAAACTGCCATCACTATACTATACAATGTTCAGTTGTATACTATACAATTAATCTTATCATCAATATGCGTTCATAATCCACCTGAATTTTCTTCAAATTGAAAACAGGAAAGGCAAAGAATAATCAGAATTTTTCAAATATGAAAGAAGAACAATTATTCATATCCATGTTTCACTACCCAATTTTTAAACTAACTTCTTGCTCTTAAGCAAACGGCATTCTGGTAGCATTACAAGGATTCTGCAGCCATTAAGAGTTTACAGTTTTTAAAGCACTGCACAAATCAAGCTTTTCTGTTGTTCCAGTTTTCCTTCTTAGATAAGTGGAAAGGGGTCATTTACTTTTAAGATAAATGCTGTTTCACATATTATTTAAAATAATACCCACCTTTTACTTATCTGTATCCAGAGTTAAGCACAAAGTGCCAATATGCCTTTCAGCTCACTTGATATGGAGTGGTTTATTCAAAACCACTCAGCAGAACAATCCAGACAATGTCTCACATCTTCAGTTTCCCCATGCATGACCACTTTCTGCCCTCTAGGAAGGCAATCAGCTGAGATCTGACATTAGGATAGTGATGTAACAGAGCACTATCACAAATCACCCTAGTCTTGGCAGAGAGTATGGCTACTATTGAATTCTAACACGCTCTCTGCCACTGTTGTGCAACAATTTAACGCAGATTATGTCCTCAAGACACCACCCATTTGCAGGAAAAAGGTGCTACGCTGGCTAATGACTATTATGTCCTTTATTCTCATTTGTCAGATATCATTCAATGCATTAGTAGTCCATATTACAATTGATATATCAATTGCAAAAAAACTTAATTTAGCCTGCAGAAGGACCAAGTCATTCAAAAGTCATAATTAAATTTATTTTCTCTGAAGGAAAAATGAAAAACATTTTTTTTAATGTTTCATTCTAATTCATTCTACAATGTAGAATGAATTCCTACTTCAGTGGAAAACAAGAAAAACTGGAATTCACACCTCTAATACACCACCACCACAGCCCCAGCGTGTAACAACTTCTGTAGCAGCACTTCACCAAGACAGAAAACTTGTGGTACTAGTTTTTAAGGAATTAACCATAATAACTTTAGTGAGAACAGCAGTTATCCTGCACTTAGGACCACATAAATAAGGCAAAATTGCACCTCTACTTCTACAAGAAAATAGGAAAGAACCCAGCAAAGAAAAACACAAAACAAATTAAAAAAAAAAACACCCCAGAAGAGGCACCTTTATCCTCAGCTGCATCTACTGCATCTACTGCAGGTTTGAGACATTCAAAGATGTCCCCAGAACAAGTAACAATGCATTTCTAGTAACATTCTGAAGTCTAAGGGGCTAATACATAGGCACAGAAACAGTCCATCTTCTAAATACTGATTGAGATAGCTTGGAAAAAGACTAGGACAAAAATATATCAATGCAACCAACCATACGGCTACAACTTTAAGTGATGCTAATATATTCCTATCAGCCATGGCCTACTCAGCTAAAATCCATTTACCATGCCTATATGGATTATATACAAAGGTCAAAAAGGTGGAATATAGGAGAAAAGTGAGAACAGACAGAAACATATTTCTTCTTGCTAAGACCTGCCATGATAAAAAATAAAATCACTGATATTTGGACCAAATCATGTGAATGACTGAATTTGTAGCAAATTTCAGTTCTATTTTTGTGATTCTCAAATACTATTTTGAAGGTGATACAAAGACCATTCCGTGCATTGAGGGAAAAATGAAAATTACCTAGGCCCAGCCTTTCCTGACTGGGCTCCCGATATCACTTTGACACCTCTTATTTTATATTTAGATTCCAAATCTTATGCACAAAAATTATCCTTTCAGTTTGCCAACCGAATGCTAAGTCCAGCAGCCTCCTGAGTTTAACACGAGTGCAGACAATTAATAGCAGTGTTTAGACTGACTGACGAACACCTGGTGACAGTGGAGACTTCCCATCCTGGAAACCTCAGAACAAGGATCAATGAATTAAAACCACCGTCCGAAGACTTGATCAACAATTTGACGGGGGCAGTGGCACCAATATCTAGCATGGAAGACTCTTTATGAGACCAGCATTCATTGTTTTCTCATGAGAATCCCTTTCAGCATCCCTGTGGGATGTGTGTTTCCTATCCAGAAGGAAGAGCACCACCTAGTGAAGCTCCAGCACCGTTTTTTGAAGAACCTGCAGCATTCTGGTAGTCCTGGTCATTCCTGATGCCTCGCCATATTCACCAGCTGGAGCATTTGGTGGTATGGCCCACATGAACACAGTGTATTGCAAGTGGCAGAATGATGCAATGTTAATCTTCTTCTCTCTGTGCCTCACACTCAGCATTTTGTCTTTGAACATACTCCATATCCATTAATATTGCCAAAAGTGACCAAGAATAAACCCCGTATAATGATCTATTGAAATACACTATTTCACAGGACACAAAGGTCTAATTCCTGTTTGAAGGGGAAGGAAGAAGTATAAATCTTCAGTGCATTTAAAATTACATTTAGACATGTGTTATATAAAGATGACAGCTGAAAGCCCTGAGCTTTGCTCTGCACAACAGTACATCTTATTTTCTGTAATTTATAGTTCCTAAACTTTGGAATACGGAACCAGCAGCAATTGTCAAGTCCAGTATCTTGGAATCAAAGTTAGCCCTCAATTTCTAGAGTAAAACAAATGTAAAGCAAAAGAATCCCAGAGACAACAAAATTGTTGGCTATGGTTTGCATCACCAGCTGTGCACCACAGTGTCTGTTAAAAGGCTGATGGCATGACAGCCACAGATACATCACAGATAAATACAAATACAGCTACACAAATAGAACACTCCCACAGGTTTTTCTTTTGAATACACCTAAAAACAAGATACAAACTCTACGTCAATATAAGAACAGAACAGTGTTCAATAAACTGCTGAACATGAAAGTCAACATCCAAAAATAATGCTACAGAAGTGGAGTTGACGGTAAAGAGAATGCAAGATCAGAACTATTTTTTTCCACTCCAAACAAACTGAAGTGCTTCAGGGCACAAATATCTGTAGAGCAGCACATAGCTTAAACTCCGAAAAAGATTTTCCTATAGCAGAGGTACTATTTTTGCAGTACAGATTTTTAAGAAATGAGCACAGATAAAACACTGTATCAGTTACTCTGCTTTTAAACAAGCCAAAGATATTTCTCCTCACTTTTGGAAACCAGACCAGTGCATTAACTTTACTGGGCATTAGTATGGCTCCTGTACTGTGATAGACACGGATAACGCCCTCCAGATCACAGGAGACAGAATCTAAATATTTCAGGCAGTTAGTATCATGACTCCACCAAGTCACAGAATGATTTATGAAAGGGTACTAAAAACCTTTAGCTCCTAGTGACTTGAATGAGAATTTTTGTTGCTTAGTAACTCTTAAAGAAGCTGAGATGTTTGAAAACTAGTAATGCTGTGAGCAGCTGCATAGAGCTCTTGTTTATAGTATTCTGGTTGTCTAAAACTGCATACCTATAACTGTAGTACTTAACCATCTAATGTAGTACTTTGATGAATTTAAGATACTCTGCACGAAGTAAATAGATCTTTACACAATTTCACTAAGTCTTGTTTAATTGTGCCACAGACCACCTATTTTGCAGAGGACACAGCCAAAATAAGCTACTCTTGACATACAGAAACTTTGGCATAGCCCTATACAATAGCATTCATTATTCATACATTAAGTTTTGCATTTGCTACTAAGAAGCCATCCTGTTTCACAATTATGGACTTATGCCTGCAGCCTAAGTCCAAAATTATGCTAATATCAGGGGGTTTACAGTACAGCCACAAAACATTCCGTATTTTCTCTACAGACAGAAGTATACAACATAAAGAGAACTCTTACTGTAAAACACTGGATTCAAGTTTTTGTATTTTTGAGGGTCATTATTAATCTTTGTCATTCTTCTTTTTGATATTGATTCTACATTAAATGCAACTGTATGGCTCCTGCTGGTAACAAGAGATGCCATTCTGAGGGCAGAATCTAGCTCACAGAAGATTAATACTTCTTGCAGTTTCTAGTTCAGAGAAGTGTAGGTGTTAAGAAGCACTAATATGTCTTTCAAAAGGCATTCAGTAAACTGCTTATTCATCCTGATATAAAGGGAAATCAGGAAAACTGTAATTTTCCATCAGAATTAAGGGTGTTCTTAAACAGTTAATCGAAATATTTCAGTGCAATTCATTTTTATTACATGGAAGACAATGTACAATAGTGTTATGTCACATACAGGAGATACTGTTAAAAAAACTATTATATATTTAAATGTAAATACTAAATATTTTTAATACAACCATTTGGTCATCTCTATTCAATTATGCAATCAATATTCAATAGGTCTCAGTGCAGCAGGACTCTACATGGCTGGGAGGATATGCATATACACACATGTACATTCCCATTATACAACCGTCTTCATCATAAAGAACAAGTGGAAGAGAAAAAAAATTCCTTTTATGTTGCAGGGAGCAGTTTTCACTTTCAGCTAGATAATCCTTGTACATCCAAACTGCATTGTGAAGAGATCCTCTGTGTTTGCTACCTCTTTTCTGTGTCCTACCTCTTTTCAGCTGTCATCTTTATATAACACATGTCTAAATGTAATTTTAAATAAAATACACATTACAGTGTCATCTTTCCTATTTCTAATAGTCAGCAATAAACTTTTAGCCAGAAGTATATTTGAGGGAATAACTGTAAGAAGGCAATTACAGTAAGAGAAAGTAAGAGTGATGTCACTGATTTTTTGATGCCCTGACCACCTTCCCAGACAAGGCAGCTTCTCTGAAACTAAACCTATAAAACTGTCTTCTCAAAGACACACTGAGTATTACAAACTGAGAAAGATTCACAGCAGCATCTGAAATAGGAAGCTTTCAAACACAGATAAATACACACACAAGCACAAAACCAGCCCCAAATTTTTGGAGGCTAAATAGTCCAAATGCCATAGTCCCATTTCTGTCAGTTAACAACTCCATATGTTATCTCGTAAAAGCTTCCCCTGACGGTTGCAATGAATTTATGAGATGCTCCTATACCGGTTCCTACAGCTCTATTTCTTGGCCAGCCTGCTCTCCTGCCCTAACCCAAGCTGTTCTCATGTGCCAAATGAAACTGCAGTTCCCAATTCCGCTTCTCAGACAGTTTAGCTCCAATGTCCTCTGTGGCTTCCCAGCCAGTCTCATTCCCACTCTATCTATTCCAGTTAACTCTTATAACCAACACATACTTTAATAACTAGCTCAACTTTTCTTATCTTTAGCTTTTAGTTGTATCTGGTGGCAATCTCTCACCAAAAATTAAAATTCTCAGCTGATCCATTCACCACAGGAAATTGCACATGTACTTTTTCTTCAATGCATCATCATCCCAAAATTTCAGCTAAAGATGTTTCTCTGAAGTGGTCCATCTCTACTAGTACTAAGCCCATCCTGAAAGTTTTCTTTCCTTACACAGTTTGGTAAAGTTCATATTAACACTATTAAAATCCAGATTTTTCTTGCCCTACTACTGCACTCTGTTTCTACAAAAAGACCAAAAAAAAAACCCCAAACAAAAAAACCCCCACAAACAAACAAAAACCAAAACCAAACACAACCAATCAAACAAAAACAATCCAGAAGGGAAAAAAAAAAAGCAGGAATGATGGATGCCATTCCAGGTAGTATTTTGCAGTCTTAGCCCTAATGCTCCATCTTCTGTAGAAAATAGTTTGCTCCTTTTTTTACCAAAAAAAAAAAGGATTTTTAGCTTTTCCTCTACTCTGACATGTCACTATTGCATTTCAGTTTACCCATATGTAACACAGAGAATAATTCTATATATCTCTTTCAAAAAAGCTTTGTTTTTTAGTCATAGTTGGAAACCCGCTATTGTTCATGCACTATATTACAATATAACTGCGCTGTTTACCTTCCCACAACCCTGTGAGAAAAGCTTTTAAGTATGTTAAAAAATAAACATATTCTACTGTTTACTTTGGTTTGTGCTTTCTAGGCTGTACCTGGAATTTTTTTTTTTTTTTAATAGCTAGTGGCAATCAAGACCAAAAAGTCAAAATTCTCAGCCATTTTACTGTAGAAATTTAGCCAAATTTCTTCTCTTTTAGCAGATTTTACAAACTGATTTGAAGTAGTGGGAATAGTGATTCCTATACTAAAAGTTGCAACTATGCTTCAACTGTTGTGAGGTTCCTGAATTGGGAAAAATACCATATTTTAAAAAGTTGCATTTTTATATGGAAGCATTTTATTGTATTTACTAGTATAGTTCGTATCAGCTTTGGAGGGGACCTGTCAAATATTATGATATGATAGAGATTACTATTAAAATTCCTGCAGTCCACAAAGAATGTTTTAAGCCTGAACTGAAAGAAAACAAAACTCCAAAACAATTTCTGCCTCGACATTGCATGTCACTCTCAATAGCATCGTTTCCATAGCTACAAATGTAGACTGTTTCAAAGGAAAGAAGCAGATAAACTGAAAATGACACTAAACAATCAAAACAGGCACATACATTTTTCAGACAGCACATGTGAGATTAAGAAAGGAATTAACATGGTGGCACAGAATGCTGTGGGGTTTTGCATCTGACAGTAACGCCAGTGATGCGAGTACATCAAGCGCAGAACAGTAAGCAGCAGTAAACCTCTCACTGCAGTATCACTTGATGTATTTCTACACCTAGTGGAAGGAAGAGGAGAACAGAAAGGATGGAAAATACCAGCAGGAATCATCAACACAGGGCAAGTGTCCCTCTCGCTGACCTAGCCACCTTCAGACTCAGACACATTTTTTTTAATCAAGTTTCTTGGAATTTTCAGTCATTCTATATAGTTGTGAAGACAATCAAATCTTTTATACTGCTTTTATCACAAACGATGACAAAATTTAGATACATGCTACACCTAGTACTAACTACAACCATTCCAGGAGAGGATACAGCAAAGTGAATCTGCACAGAGGACAGATACAAAACATGAGGAGGAGAGCATACGGGATAACAAAAGGCACTCCACAGCATCTAGCAACTATTCTGTCCATCTATATTAAGTTCCTGCTCCCTAAATTTCCCTGTGCAAAGGCTTACTTCACTATGAACTAGCTACTCCAGGACTAAAACTTCCTCATAACTTATTGGATAGGAAGGTAAATTCTTTTCTTCCTAGAGCAGGAATTCCTGAGGTTCACAAATGTAAACCCTTCCCCACCAATTCTATAACAATGAGTGTTGGAATAACACCAAGACCATCAACCAGACTCACACCAGTGCCACTCTTCTTAGAAGAAGAAACAGCATAATCTAGAGATATAGTATAATTTAACAAATAGTTTTTAAAAAAAAATTATAAACACACTAGGAAAAAACACAAAAAATAAAAAACAAACCACCCACACTATTTATCTCTAGTATTTTAGAGTACCCTCACTTTTCCAATGTAGTAATAAATGACACCTTCATAGAATGTCATGACATGTTCAGAAACATGTAGTATAAGAGTGATTCTTGCCTTCTCAAAGTGAGTGATGGCACTTAGAAAAATACACCTAAAATGTCCTTTTTTAGTCTCGCAGGCTCTAAGTTATCCATGATACCATTGGTGTATCCATAACACACTTATCCATGATACCATTTTCTTCCAACAATCTTTTTAGGGAGCAGTTGATAAAGGCTATATGTGAACACAGCATTATCTGCACTCTACACTGGAAGTCACAGTGTTATCTGGAAGTCATCTCTGGTGGAAGCAAAGATGGAGAATGCTTATTAGAAGATGGTGTCGCTGTTTCCTCAGATGTTGTCTCTGCATGGCTAATGCTTGTTTACAACAACATTGGAAAGAATCATGCTTTGGAGGCGGCGTAGTTTCTATGAAAAATATCAGATCATGATAAACTACGGAGTTTGAGATTACAAATGCAGCCTTTGTTATACATGAGTACTGACATATATAACCTTCCACCATTGTCACAGAAACAGAACAAACACCTCATTATCTTTATTAGGACACTGAAAGCCCCATTGTCAGTGATTTTAATCAGACTTGGCAAAAGCTATTTTAATGCATGGGGCAGTGAGGAAGGTTGAGACCCAAAATTTCAGTCACAAGAATATTATCTTTCAGACAAGGACAATCTTATTGCTACAAAATAAAGCTATCAGCTCTCAAATAAAGCTAGTTCAGGCAGCAATACAAAAAACATCAAACTTGCAAATCAGAACTCCAAATAGTTGCAGTATATGTTTGACTGAAAAAGTAAGCAAAGCACAAACCAGAACGATAAAGAAAGGTTTAGCAAGACCAACAGTAGGTCTAAAACAGAAATTTCTAACAGGAAACTCTTATTCTTTTAATTGTGGGCAAAGATTTAAAACCTAAAAAAAAAAAAAAAAAAAAAAGGCAGGTCAGTCTCTGAAACTTAGAAAAACTTCACAGTATGGGCCTTCTACTACTCTACTACATGTCACGTGTATTCCCTAAAACATAGCTTGCAGCAGCAAGTTAGTGTTGCCAAAATAGGAGATTTCCCCATGACAAATTTCTGATGTTAAAATACTATGGATTTCAGTCTCTTATCTCTTTTAATTGCTGACTGGAATGGATTCTGTCAGAGAAGAAATGAAAGGAGGGGTTTTACATTTTTCATATTTGCCTCAGGCTACTAGCAGAAAAATTCAGGACTTTTTCTAAGGTATGTCAGTGCCAATGATGTGGCACATATCATTACTTTATAATTAGGCTGATAGACAAAAAGAATAATGCAGCTGACATTCTATTAAAATAAAAATTATTCCCCAAGGCATAAAAACACTGACACAAGCATCTTAAAAGGCAGAGTAAAAATTATATAGGGAACTATTTATCTCTGCTGCTGTCTCTTCCAGATTCAAATAAGTAATTCTTAGTTGTGTTTGTATTAAATATTGAATTATCCTATGCTGATTTTTTTTTAAATTCTTTTTTGAAAGCGAAATGTAATGAAACCCTTGTTCAGCTAGGAATAAAAGCTACTATGAGAATAAGAGACTACCTACACTCTATATTACTTGCGATTACAATTTGATTATCAATTCTTCAATTCTTCAAATAAGCAACTAATCAAAAAACAAATACATTTATAAAAATAAAAAACATCCTTTTTTTTGTCAAGAGTTTGAAACAATTAAGCCTTAAAAACCAAATTTGAAAACACTAGGACTTCATTCTGTAGAATAGAATATTTTATAAAATGCTCCTGACAGAATCAGGATCTAGGCAATACAGAGCTGTAACTCCATGTAGTTCAGAATATACTTAGTTTAGATTGTGGGTGGAAGTTAGACAGACTAGCAGAATTGCCAGATTAGAAAACTGTGGTTTATACCCAAAATTACAGCCTTCACCACACAGCCAAATTTTAACTCTTCATTAACATAAGAGATGTCCCATCTATTCTTTGCAGGTACAGATACCACAAAATGTGTGCTTTTCCATCTGTTGATGTATAAACTACTGGAAGAAAGCATTTCCACCTTTGTGCATTTCAGCAACATTATTCAAAATATAAGACTTCAAACTCAGTTCGGACTGAACCCAGCCAGTAGCATGTTTGTTTTTTTTTTTTCTAAAAACTGCTAATACTTTTCCAGTTGGCCAAAAAAGAGAGTCCTTCATGAAGCTGTCAGATCTAGTTCTTTGTTCATACAGTGCTTTCATTCCCAACACAACGACAGATAGAGAGAGAAGTACTGCGTATTACAATTAAACATGTGATTTAGTTGTTCCTATTAAAGAATTACACTCAGAGATTATATACTCTGAAGTTAAATTATTTCCACTTGACTACCCTCTTCTTATGTTCCAGACCCAGAATTCAGAACGTTTGCTTACACCAATATTCTATGTCAAGAAAAGACATCACCTTATTGAAAAATTATTATTTTGTTGCCTGTTCCTTGAGTACTGCCAAAGAAAGGGCTACTTAGTTTTCTTTCTGTACTCTAACACAGTGTGCATAATCTGACATTATCTTTAATTCACTATGCTACAAAAATAAGTAGGCAAAAAATCCACATGCAGTAGGTAATGCTGTAGAAGGTCAGTATTTTTCAAAGCTCAATACTCAGAGCACCATTTGTTTAGTGACAACAAGGGAAAGACCACTGCTGCACTAAAGGATGCAAATTCATATCATCCCTTTACAGATGTATTGCAGAGAACAAAAAGAGGTGTTTGATGTCTTGATTTGCTGAGCATACACCTGAGGTGGTGTGTCCTATTCCCATTCCTCATTTTCAAATCTCCTGTGCATCACCAGGACTCTCATCACTTGCCTCAGCTTTTCCATTCAATCTGGATGCTGCTCAGACGTGATGCCGCCCAGAGGCAATGGATAAATTTTGGCACAAGGTCATACTAAATACCATAGGTCACAAATTTTACCACACAAACTCACCAAAGGAAGAGAAAAGCAGTTTCTCTGTGTTGTTCCTCTGTGCAGCAAAAAAGCTGAGAAAACACCTTTTTGCCATCATTGAAGTAAATGGCAAATGTGGAAAGATTCTGTTTAGAAAGATCAAAAACCTAAAATGAACAATATAAGATCTGGTATATTGCTTTTCATATATACAGCATATTTTCATGTATGCAATTGTCTTTTGAAACACACCTGTGGTGTTCTTGGCAAGGTAATCCTGTATTTTTCTAGATGTGCATTCATAGAAGGATAACCACATTTAGGTTCATAAATTCATTCAGTTATGTAAAAGGAGCCTAATTTCATAAAACAGCAGGTACAACAAACTAAGTGAAATCAGCAACATATCTGAAAACAGGAAGAGAAAAAAGCATGCATCAGACTTCAATTTTAGACTATTTTTTAATTTCTGGAAAAAGAATACTTACCACAGTTTATACCTCAGTTCACCTTAAAGACTATACTGATTATATATCAGATGTTTTCTATTACAGTCAACTTGTAAGTGGAAAAGTCAATGCCTCTAACAAGGTAAAGTATTGATTTTTTCCACCAGGTAAAAACAACCACAAACAAGAAGCATTTTGTTCTAGGAATAAACAGGCAGTTGCATAATTACTTATTTCAGTTTGCAACAGCAAAATTATTTTTTCCGCCATTATTATTAGAATTTATGTTGTTATGCTTTTTCATAAATGCATTTAAGGATTTTTTAAAAAATGTATAAAGGCATCTCAAAATCTCCAAGCTTTTACTCTCACTTAAATTAAAGCACAATCACTAAATAAGCCTCAGTATTATAGTTCAATACCTGGAAATTTTGTGTATTGATGTTGTAAGAATAACTACACGACAAGTCTTCCCAGAGAATAAAGTGTATGGTTTTGGGGGGTTTTTGACTTGTGGCAATCGCAGATAAGTGAGATCTTTAATCATTTTCCCCCCTCATATGAAATAATTTAATGGTTCCCACTTCTCTGCAAGAGACAGAAATACTGTATTGTACAGTTGATATTTAGCTTAAAAACATATGAAATCATTCCACAAATAAACTTTAAAAGTGAATATTTGACATCAAAACATGGTCCAGTCCCTGGCACATCACCACCATCCTGTATCATATGTATCAATGCAGACTGAAACACATCAAGTATCTCATATTGAAAAGCAGCTGCTTCTGAACAAGATTCAAAGTTGATGTGTGCAGATTTTACCATTTCAAACAACAGATACAGTCATTTCTCTGTTCAAGGAATCCGAAACAAACAGCAAAAACAATGGTTTCACTTGCTAGGCAAAAAATCCAGGACTTCACCTTCCTCAGTTTCTGAAAAATACAAAGGCTTACCTTTCTGTATACCAGCATGTTTGGGGATTCATCAGCCACCCCATTGCTGCTTTGCCTATAATTATTTCCTTGTGCCATGTCCCACAAATTTGATCCGCTTTTGGATGTTGCACTGTAAAAGGTAAAAGTGGTTTCAATAGGGCATCGTCTCAGGTCTCCTTGCTTCCCTGATGATTAACGGCCCTGACTTTCTGCCAACATGTTATCAAAATCAGTGTATGCTCTTACTCCAACAGATATTTACATGGGAGCGAAGCTGCTAATTCGCCATTTACTGTCATTACTGTCTTGTGCTGATAAATAATGGATGTAATGTGTTGATCTAATTTAAACATTAATGAATTGTCACTCGGAACAGCTCACTGACACACCGCTAACCACCACATCACACAGGGGCCTCCTCACAAAGCACTTCTTCCTCCCCTGCACGGGCTTCACCAAGGGACGCTCTGAACCTTCCAGGCCAGTTTTGGGAGGACTGACTCGGCCCAGGACGTGTATTTAGCAGTGCCCCTCCGCTCACAGCTCGGGTCGTAGCAACTTTCACAACATTCAAACGCACAAAAAGCAAACAAGACGCTTTGAACCTGCCTGTAATTCACTAGCACATCTGTGCTCGTACATACGCCGTGGCAGGGGAGCAGGTGACGAAGGAAAATGAAGAAACAAGCCAGAACACTGCTCCGGCTGCTTTCACCTACTTTCATCGCACTTTACCGCCAAACACCGGCTCCCTGCCAGCCCCGTCTCCTCCCCGCCCTCCCCCGGGTCACACGGNCCGCTCGCCGGGGTGTGCGGCTCTGCGCGGCCAAAGGCCGGGCGGAGCGGCTCTCCCGCGGGCAGCCGGCGCGGCACCCGCAGTTCCAGCACCGCGGACAGCGGCGGCAGCGGCGGCACCGCCCGGGGGGCCTGGCGGGAGGGGGGGCCCGGCCCCCCCGCCGGA
>VXBQ01012830.1:20893-63067 GCA_013400175.1 Phainopepla nitens | reverse complement strand
CAAGGTCACTGCGCACTGGCCGCGGCTCCTCGCCTGCTCCTGCTGCTCCTGGCGCGCCCCGCGCGGTGAGTGTCAGCCGGCAGCGGGCGGAGGGACGAGGCGATCGCTCATCACACACGCACACACACGCACACACACGCACACACACGCACTGCGGGCGGAGGCGCTGCTGCCGCTGCCGCCGCCGAGGCTGCGGCTCTCCCGTGCTCTGCCGGAGCGACGGCAGCTCAGCTCCCTCCCCGCAATGGAACGGCCGTCACGTGGGGGACGGGCACGTCAAAGGTGCTGCCGCTCTGCCGCCGCTCCGCCACACAGCAGCAGCCGCCTTCCTCCTCCTCTTCCTTCCTTCTCCTCCTCTTCCTCGGCGCTCTCGGTTCCCTCGCCGAAAACAGCGGCCAAGAAACTGCAGCTGCCAGCAGAACTGGCAGCAGCCCCTGTAAATGAGATTAGGCATCACTGAAGGGCTGGGCAGGAAGAGAATGTGGGCTAATGGGATAGGGAAGGAAAGGGGGAGTTGGGGAAACTGTGTCGCCTCCTTCATATTTCTTTACCGACAGTAACAGGGAATCTCTCTTCCTCTGTCTTACACTGGACATCTCATGTATTTTTTTCAATGAAAAAAATACATGTGTTCAGTTGTGTTCAGGGCTCTGTTGGCACTGCAGACTTCCCTGACCAGTGGAACAGAGAAAGCAGAGAGTGAATCTGCTTCAGGCAGATAGGAAGAAACCCTGCGGACACCTCAAGACACCCTCGGGACTGTTTTGCTATGTCCTAGGCAACTGCCTAATTTGTGAAGGTCTCGCATTGGCTACAATAAAAGAAGATCAAGTCTGTCAATCTTATTTCCCCACCACATGCAGACAAGAATACTTTTGCAATACTGCTTTTGCAAGGGGGTTGAAATGCCCAGAATTCAACATCCACAAGAACACAAGATACTTAAGTGGTTACGCTTTGGTGTATTTCCATTTAAAAGCATCTTTTCTGGAAACAGTAGCTCTTATTGCAAGCATGATCTTGCAAAAGAATCCTCTACTGTGCACTGCACCCTGTGAAGTGTGTGCTGGTAAATCATGCAATTCAAGCAGAGAGGTTTCCATGCAGACTGAGTCACCTTCACCCTTACTCATTCTACCTTTCTCACATCTCAGAGAGCCTCAAGCCAACACTATCCCACAAGAAGTCTGTTATTATTATCTACTGCAACTACTTTTAACTACTATTCCAAACTTTGCAGATGCCTTGAGGTACTTTAACAGAGGATATGGTAAATTAGCTCAGGCAATGATAGGGAGTCACAGCAGCCACAACAAAATGAAGGAAAAAGGACAGAACTAATCTGGACCTCTTGGAGAGCTGAGGAAAGGAAGTCATAAGTTTGATAACGGTCCTAGAATGAGTACCAGAGTAAAGAAAGATGATCCCCATCACAAATAGGAATGTTTTTCAGACAGAAGTTGTAAAAGGTGAAATAACACAATAACAACCATCAACTCTGTTCAGTGAGATACACTGGCAGCAAAGAAAAGGAGCTCTGTAGCAGACAGACATTGTGCATCTCAACTTTGAGAGGAGAATAATTTAGCATGTCACAAGGAAAAGGAAATGTGAAAAAAATATGGTGTGGAAAGAAGAGAACTCTGGAGTTTTGAGGTGGAAGAGAGCAAGGGAAAGAATTCAACAGCCCAAGCATAAAGTGAAGAAGTATCAATGTTGAAAGTAGCTGGCAGAGGAATTCATTAAACCAAAGATTAAACAGAGAACTAAGACCTGTTTCCTACTAAAATTCACTTGACATACAATAGTATCTCAGTGAGGCTAATAAAGTCAGAATAAAGATATTAATCTTCCAACAGATTGTCTGATTCAGCCCAGTCCATTATTG
This sequence comes from Phainopepla nitens, assembly GCA_013400175.1. NCBI lineage: Eukaryota > Metazoa > Chordata > Aves > Passeriformes > Bombycillidae > Phainopepla > Phainopepla nitens. The sequence continues at coordinate 61,179 of VXBQ01012830.1, read as the reverse complement.
AGAAATGGGAACCAGAAATAAAGATCTCAGTCTATAATTTCCCTAGCTTTCATACAGAAATCCCACACAAGCAGCACTGCAGTGTTCAGAGCTCAGTGATTTGACTTTGTTAGTCTGACAGGTGCACTAGAAGACATGGGAAATGCCTCCCCATGATCTGCTAAGAACACAAGTGACACCCTTGTTGTTGTATGGCATCAAAATAAACTCAAAATCTTATTTACCAGAGGGGTGTTTAAATTTCTTTTTCCGAGTAAAAATGGGAACTGCACAAAATATAATCCAAATATAATTTTACCCTTAAAGAGGAATAGGAGGAAAAAATCTTAAAAATATTCATAAGACATATTCTTTCCACTTGTTCTGCCAGCCACTTAACATAGTAATTGTGTTAAAGGGCATAAAAATCAAACATTAGCAAGTTTCCAATGTGATCAAATATTTGTTTTGTTACTCTGCCTCATTTTGTTGCTAATATAAGGTACAAAAAAAAAACCACATAAAATGAAACTGTTTTGCACTACAATTCTTGGACTACCTACATGAAGTTACTTAAAAGCTGACTTCAAACTACCTACTTTCTATAAGGTATTCTGCAGATAGATTTTTGGTAGCAGTTATGTGTCTTTGGAAAGCTCCCCAACAAAGCTGACTAATTTAGGCAGCAACATTTTCCAAGCTTTTCTTTTCTGAGAATGTCCTTAAAACTTAAGGCAGAAGCATCCCCAACTGAGTTAGATTTTGGCAATGTTGCCTCCAATTTTGCCCTTGCTTTAACTTTTTTTTTAACCATTCTGATTATTTTACAAGTAAAGTAAAATACAAAGTCCTGTGCTAACAGGCAATGTTTATATTTTTTCTTTGAAAACAATCATATTTTAATAACATAAATGCAGTTCTAAAGCAGAGAAACTACTTGGGTCTATGGAAGTTAATAGGTATTTCTCCAGTAACATCAAAAGGAACTATATTCTACATAGTTTTTAATCTTGTCCTCAGAGCCAGAGGAATACCTTAAATATCTCAGTGATGTATCTCCCAATTACAGACCTGCTACACTAAAGCACACCAAAATTTTTTCACCAGCATGTCCACTGTCTAAATGAAGTAGAACTCTAAACCCTAATGGTGTTAAATAGAAGAGAAGACCAGAAACAACCCAATAAAATTTCCTTTTTGCCATCACTTTGTGGTGAAAGAGACCGTGGGTTGGACTACTTCCATAAATGAAAGTAGAAAGAAAATTATTTATTTTTAAAAAATGTAACAGGATAGTCTCATTCTATTGTACTTGGGTGTGTTTGTTCAATAGCCTATAAAAGGCTTTAATTTATAAATTACTTACACATCTTTCCCATGTTGAAAGTCCTCACTTATCTCACATACAACCAGCATTAGCCTCCCCAGAAAGCATGGTCTGCTAGAAGAGGAAGGGCCTTTTCAAAATGCAAGGCAAAACTACTCATTAATAAAACAAAGATGATGGGGAAAGGCTGCCAAGGGGCAGCTTTATCTAACAAGGCAATAAAGTGCACATGATTGAGCAAGGTGGTGACTACATTTTCTGTGTTTAGCTTTCACTGTCAGTACAACCCAGGTATTCCAATAACATCACATGCATGTGACATTTTTAAGTAAAAATATTATGTCAGGATGTGTACAACAATCTATCTGAATATGATTAGAAATTTTTCTGTCTGTCCTGCTGGCTAATGCTGTAGCATTATGTCAACATACCGCCTATATCCATCAATTTATCTTGTCTTCTGCCTAGACGAAATGTTTCTTGGAGTAAAGACATGCTGTGCAAGCTCTTAGCACAGCGCAATCTTGTTCTATGACCAGGTCTTTAAAGATTTAGAGCATTATAAACATCAACATTCAAATTTACTAAAATAATGTAAACATGCTAACTGGACTCTAGACACTGACATGAGTTAATACTGTGCTACCTTAAAGTATAAGACACAGATTTTTTTTCACTAGCTGGTTAAGCACAGAGACAATCTGCCTTGCCTACTTTAACTGAACTCGTATATTTGTGACCCTACAGAACCACAAGTGTTTCACTGCCAGGCTCTGAGCAGGTACCTAGTGATTCGAGGCCCAGTCTTCGGCCTTTTTGATGAGATCTGAATACCTGCTCCTTCAGGACTGAATTGCAATCAATCTGTTTAATGTAGGTCTTCAAATGTCATCGCGATGATTACAGGTTACAGTATATATTTTCTAGAACTGAACCCAGGTTATAGTATATATTTTCTAGAACTGACTTAGAAACTTCACCACTTTCTTCACGGCATTTTCTTATGCTCTAGGAATTTTGTTTGTCACCCACCTTACAACCCTATTGAAACATTGATTACCTTTGTCAATTTACTGACAATCAAAGCTATTGGTATTCTGTCAGTTAGGGAAGGCGTTAAAAAACAACAGAAAGATATCTTTAGAACATAAAAGGAGGTAACTAAAAAGAAATCCTGATTTAACAAAAGAATTCTGATCTGATAAGAAAAAAAATGAGTCATGGACAGACACAATTTCCCAGGAATGCAAAATTATTAGAAATAATGAAAGTCCATATTTCCATAATATTTTTTAAAGTATGAGATAGATAGATATAGATATACACATACACACACAGAGAACACAGTACAATTTGCAAATATTTGAGACCTTAATGCAACAAATTTTATTCCTTACTGTTATTGTAACAGAAAATCCACAGCTACAGAGAATTTGATATCAATATAGTGGCCCACCGAAGCTATCCATGGAAATTCAACAGCTTCTCCAGACAAAGCAGAACAATCTCAAGCAGTTCCACTGCAGTCCTGACAATTTATCCAGCTCTAACTTTACCCAGAAGAGGGCAGACTTTCTCAGGCAAGGAGAGAGGTAACGATAGCTGGCTGACACATTACTAGGATTTTTTTTTTCCACCCAAAAGAGTTACCACAACAGGATACATACCATCATTTCATCAAAAAGTGAGAGTGTTTACAGAAATGAAAAATCACAGCATGTTCCTTTACAACTGCCTGGAAGACCTGTGATTAATAAGCCCTGATCTTACTATAAGTTAGAAGCTGGAGAAATCAATCAAGAATGGAGGGATAGAACAAATCTGCAGAGAAAAAAAAAAAAAAAAGGAAAAAAGAAAAGGTTTGAGTCAAATTTGGTTCTCATCATACTAACAGCCTTGACTCAAGCACAGTTCTGAATCCTGGTCTCCCAACTTCCAAAATAGCTCTTGGGGATGTTTTCGATTTGGTGTAAAAAAAATTATTATTGATACAGAACAAACCCTGAGTTCACAAAATGGGACATTTTGTCTCTGCTTCAGATAAAATAATTAAAATAAAGGTGTGTTGCTCTCAGCATCTCTTATCACTCAGTATTTACAACACTCTCCCCAGAGGCAAAGATGAGCAGTTTATAGGTTAATACCTGCATATTCAGATGCCACATACTTCACATAATAGTGTCCAATTACTGAGCAACTTCATACAAAGGAAGGAAAGAAAATACAGTGATTGTAATTGTGTAAATTTAGCTACAATTCTTTTAGCCCAAGCTATTAGCTTAATTCAAGCTGACAGCAGTCTCAGGTTGAAAAAATATCCATAGTAATTTTTTTGTGACTAAACCAACAAAAAACTCCAACAAACCAAGGAACAGGCTCTTCCCCTTCATTCCTCAAGAAAATTTCTCAGGCAGGCCTGATTCCTAAGGACAGCACTTGCTCAGATCAAAACAGAATAAGCCACTTATTAAGGATTAGTTAGGAAGACATTGATTTAGAATCCTTTGGCATGAAAGGACCAGAGAAAGGAGGACTCAGAAGCCCTATAAAGGGAGAGAGAAAAGAGCACTATGTATGAAAATGCCATGGTTACAGACCAGAACAGATTAATTGTCAAAAGACCTCCTAACAGAATTAACAGGAAACGCTGAGAACTAACTGGAGGAATAATTTGTGTGGCAAAGAACTGAGCTGACAAATAAGAATAATGCAGCAGAAGAAAACAAGGAGAACACAAACAAAATCCAGAAACCCTCACACTGGTCACAGTTAGCAGGGAGCTGTTGAAATTATTTTGGGGGAAGATATCTTGAAAGTGTTCATAAGGAGAGATGAGGGAGGAACTGAGAAATTTTGAAAAGTAAAAGTTGTCCCTTATTGTATCTGATCCTCTATACACAGAAACAGAATTTCTAGAAACTCCTGGTAAATAGATAAATGCCAAAAATACAGAATACTGGCTGACTTCGGCAGGTTTTTGTCAGTTCTCACAGGTGTTCTCTCTTACTAAGAAACAATTTATCTACAACATACTTTTTAGACTGCAAGATAAGCTTACGCATACCACAAAAATAATAAAACCTGTAGCAGCTATCAAGTCAGAAAATAGCTTCAAATGTTAGCAGCACGCCATCACAGGTAGCCTGCAAGTACCAAACTTGCCTATGCAAGTTACTACTGAAATTGCCCACTTTGCTCATTCCCTCCAGCAATCAGAGTTGATGTGACTTAATCTCATTAATTTAGTGAGCTGAATGCACTGGAGAAAAAGAGAGCTCAGCACTTTAACAGGCTTCATTCATCATTTTTCTTTCCTTCCATCACCTTTCACTTTGAAGTTCCCTCTATCATTCATGAATTCCCTGCCTCATATTCATAGACAATAAAATAAAACAGCTTTTTCCCCCCAAGGTTGTTTTGTTTTTCTAAAGATTTAAATCAGCCAGAATCAATTTGCTGATTGTACATAACAATCTGAACCAATCTACATCCATTTATATCCAAGTACACACAATAAATATAGTCATTCTCTCACAGGAAATGAATGGAGTTTTCATTCTTTTAAACTCTACACAGCATTCAGGCTAAAAGGAGAGCTTTATTTTTTAAATAATATTCTCCAGAAATTCAAAGGACTAAAAATTACAAAAAGGAAATAAGCAGGTCTCTGTGATGGCTAAATAGTTCCATTTAATAACAAACAAACAAAACAAAACAAAACAAACATAACAGAACCACAAAATAGGGATGCAGGTTTGCTGGGCTTTTTTCAAACCACAATATAAACTCATGTCCGTCCCAGAATGCACTCCTTACCACAAACATTGTTTTACTTCAGCTTACAAGATTATTAACAAACATTCAACTTCTATACAATTTCTCCAATATTAAAGGAAACTTCCTTAAATTCCAAAGTATAGATGTATAGTTTAAAACAGTTGGCTGGGAAAACAAATTATATTTGTTTTTAGAAAAGTGTCAAACCCTCTGCTGTATTATCTTAAATCACAACAAGCTATTTATTTTTGAAGAGCCGTATATCTAAACTAGATATAGATTTAGTAGTTCAAAGTAGTCAGTCAGAAGAGTTTAGACAGTCAAGAGAAGTCTCACAAAAACCCTTTATCATAATAGTTGTCTCAGCTTTCAATATTTGAGACTCAGTGAGTAAAAAATGCATCTTTACTAAATTATACTATAATTTAATATCAAGCCACTTAGCAAACAAGGAAAATGAAGTAGCCTTGACCTCATAGCCTGAAATATCCAGGCAGTGAGGAAAAACAAGAAGGAAATTAAAAGATATGTAGGAAAAAAAATCTTATTTTGTGTACTCTCTTTCCAAAATGTCTGAATTTTGGTACTGTGCACAGAATCAGTCTCTAGTTAAATAACTGCTTAACACAAGGATATAAGCATTTGGCTTTGTCACTAGGTTTTACTTCAAATACAAGAAGCAGACACTGAAGCCTAATGTGACAGATAAAATGCTTAGCATGAAAGAATTACTTTCCCTTCGATACAGCAATGCTTAAAACTTTATTTTTTGCAGAAGAACAGAGACAGACAGGAGCAGAAAAATAATCTGGTACTAAAGAAAGTAGAGGTTTGCAGTGCTAGATTGGGAACTAAAATTTTAATCAAGGTTTTCAGGTGTCCAGCATGAGATTTTTACAGTATACTTATCTTGTATGGGAGGAAAGAAAGATATTTACCCACAGATAGATATTTAGCCTGTGGATAACAGAAGAGAGATAGGGGAAAATGAATAAAGAGGTCGTAACAGTGAAGGCAAGGGAGGTAGTGTGAATACATCCAGACTGGAAAATGATCCACAGTGGGGTAGTACTGTACTACTTATTTAATAAGGAAGCAGAGTGAAATCAGATTTCACTATCTCAATGACTGCATGCCAAATGAAACTTATGCAGCTTCCAGTGGTAAAGTAAGAGAAAGGAGTAAGATGAAAGAGAGGAAGCAAGGAAGACAATTTGGAAGGCAAGAATTGATCCTACTTTCTCTGTAAATTGGTTAAATTTTCAGGATAAAATTAATGAAATAAAAACTAAAACTAAATCCAAGAATACTGAAAAAAAAATTGAATGCTATAGAAAAGAAGAATGAACCTGGCTATTCACCTCAACAAAGAAAAGAGAATGAAGGTAAGACTCAGGGAGTCATAGGAAACCAAAATACTTAGAGATTGGACAAAAAAGAAAACAAAGAGCAATATAGGTACAGAGCAGGAAGAGTCCACTGTTACTGGACAAGGACAACCAGTCTTTAAATTTAATTGATAACATCTATTTCCTGACTACAAATAATAAGGGAAGAAGTTCTGTGTCGCGGCGTGGCTGTGGATAGTTCCAATGCCACGACCATCCGGAGAAAGTGTCCTGAAAAGGACGCACCGGAGGCACAGGCACGCCCAGGCAGCCGTAGAGTGATACAGCTCCATAGCGTGATTCAGCTCTTCTGTGAAAGCCGCAGAGAGTCGACACAGGAGGCAAGAGGCAGAGTCTTCGTATTGAGTTCTGCAGGAGTCCTTTATTCAGTCTCACCACAAAGCGGTCCAGGGATGGAAGACTGGCGAGGTCTGAGGCAGTCAGGATTATATTGGGAAGGCAGGGGGTGGCGTAGAACATTGGGGCAAATCAGGTGAGGGTTCAGAGGGGGGTTACCAATGGGGTACAAAGTATTTACCTGGTAGTGCAAGGTACCCTGGGAGGGTATCAGTCAGGTCTCCCTAACCCGGGGAAGTTGTTGAAGAGCCCTTTCTCCAAGGCAGGGCCAGAAACTTGACTCCACAGTTCTGAGCAACTTTCAGATGGGGAGGGGATGGCTTTGTATCTAGGAATAAGTTTAGCTAGTAAGGAACAAAACTAGTTGCCAAATATGAAAAGCTAATTTATTAGTCTAAGCCACAAGAGATTTCAGGGAGTTCTCTAAAGACAGGAAAAGCCACAATAAGGTGCCTAAAAACCTAAGTAAATGGCTTTTATGTGTCAGAGGGAACTGAAATTTACAGTCACAAACTCAAAGCACTGTTTATAGTTCTTTTACACTCCCTCTCTTACACAGCATCTTGTCACCTGATAGTGTTACAGGATGGTAAGGCAAAGCTTCTACCCTGTGTGTTTAACCTCATGATACTATTTGTTCTACATTCACCAGTCTGGATATGTAGTGTATGTAATAGATGTCATTTTATGTCATTATAATGCACTTACATGTAGTGGGACACTTTATTAATAAAGTTTGGACAACTTAGGTTTGACCTTATTAGTTTAATAGAGGCCTAGAAAAGGCCTACGGGGGCCTGCAAAGGCCTGTGACTTTGAACGTAGAGAGAACATAGGTATGAAGACAAAAATAACTTAATCGCTGGTTTTGTAAATTATACCAATTATAGAATGTTTTATAGACAAGTTAGAACAATGTAACAAATTAGCCAAACCCTTCTTCAAGAATGGAATGTCAACTATTTTATCATATTTAAACCAGGTGCACAACAGAATAAACGGACTTCGCCATTTTAACTGCATCAATGTAGGCGACTTTATTTCTAACCCAGCTCCTCATTAAGGAACCCTGCTTCGCTTACATCTAGCATAAATTCATCCCAGGAAGTGGTTTCATATTTGACAGTGGAAGAATAAACAGAAGTGAAATCTGGCTTCAGCTCGGTTCACCTCAGACCAAAAGCTCATCAAGCAAAAAGCAGTAATCAAGATACTTCCTGTGGCATACAGCAAACATTCAGGGGGGCCAATGATTAGGTCCGTAGACTCAGCCATAGCTCTTCACAGTTGATTTCATGCTTCCTTTCTGAGTTGTTTGGAGATTATTTCTGTGGTCATATCACCATTTCAGTTCTCATCACTGGAAATAATTTTCATTCTCCTAAAACATCAAAATTTGCAAACACATAAGAGGAAGGACCTTGAAACATGGAATCAATCCTACAATTTGGACTAAAAATACCTTGCAAACCAACAATCCCTTTCTTAGCAAGCTTCCTCAGACATGAAACTCACATCCAGGAAGCAAACAGCAGATACAGAAATGTAAGTACACACACCAACCTAACCACATTTTTAGCCAACTAAATATCATTTTGGTTTGGAGAAGCATGTTCCAGTACATTGTTACTAATGTTCTAAATATTGTAACAGTGCTTTGCTAGTCACAACACAGCTATTGATTGTCCTTCCTAGCCTCATCTCCAAGGCTAAGCACAAAAGCCCAATAATTTGTATGCAGGCATCTGTGACAATGGAAGGTCAGCATTTGTTAATTAGAGTAAGAAGAGAATAAAGTCATGAACTCAAACACATGAAGATTAACAGCAATCTGAAAATGTTTCAATTCTGAATATCTCCAGGTAATAATGGCATCATCACAGGGTGCAAGTGCTTATACAATTCCATTCTCTTCACTCTGGCCTCTCTCCATTTCACTACCCAGCACTTGGCCAATGCTATCTGGATAACCTGTCCATGCCAGCAATTCAGAGCGAAATTAACAGGACAGAAGTCACACTTTCTCCTCCTCCTACACAGTGCTGATTCCTGACTCCTGCAGTCTGCAGGAAAGCAAGGAATTGCTATTCTACAGTTAGTAGGAAGTCTGTGGATGCAGAGAGGAGAGTGCTTTGAGGCAATGACTGCATGTCTAAACAGCCAAACTTACACTGCAGTTTTCATTCTGGGACAAAAATCCTCAAAGAGTAAGTCCTACAACTCTGGAGAAATGAGATGCTTTATTCAGCTTTTGCTATAGACTGTAATAGAGGCATCCCCTCACTTTACAGGCCCTTCCTTCTCAAACCACCACTGTTCTCCTTCCTAAAAGTGAAAAGTCTGTCACAGTTTTTACTGATACCAAAAATTCATAGCTTCACCCATCAGCAGAAGGAGATGAGGAGTTTTGCTATTTCAATATACTAACTTTTCTGCAGTATTCCAAGATCCTTCTTTGCCCAGCTCTCTTGCCAAAAAAGACATTATTATTCTCACAGTAGAAGCCAAGTAGCTCTAAAATCTGTTAAAAGCAGCCTAGCAGAAATCATGTCTAGGACAAAAAAAGCACCATAATTAAGAGGCAAGAAATCAGGTTTTGAAATGACCTTCAAAAGTTACAAAAGGTCATTTAAAAGGTGGTATCTCTTCCTTTAACAATAAATAATCACTTAAATGCGACACTAATGTCTGAGCCAAATAAAGCACCCCTACCAACAAAGAAACCTGTCCATATGGTAAAGTTCAACTGGCTTCACTTAACACTGATAAAATATTTTTGAAGATTTTCTTGGAACAGTATCTAAAACATTACAATTAAACATGAGAAGCAGCAAAAAAAGGAATGGAAAATGGAGTTTTCTAGGGCATCAAAAGTGGGACACAATGCATGATTAATTTTTTTTCAGACCTTTAACTTTTTAAAAATGTGTTTAATTCAAAGAAACATTCGCATTACTCATGCAGATTAATGTAGCTCAGGTCACCAAATGCTTTGTGATTTGTAATTATTAACAGTTTTAACTGCCTCTGAAAATTAAATTAGAGGACTTGAAAAAAAAAATCAAGAATCTTCACCATTCACTTTGTAAGCAAACATTATTTACAGCACCCACCTTTAGTTACCAATTTATATAATTCTTACTACCTATACCAGTGGGATGTAATACAAAGGTTTAGGTCCAGGGCCTTCTTTGTCTGTCTCTCGTTCTAAACAAAGCATTTCATTTTCTGCAAATTAAGTTATATCCAGGACAAGCATATAAACTGTAGAATCTTCCCAATTTATTTTTCAAAGAGATGAGGAAAAGATTGAAACTATGATTATCAGAGAAATATCTCCATTACAGACCACTGGAGGGCTCTAACTCCTGGTTATGCTGCTGGCAGCATAAGTCAGTTAAGTGTTGCTGAGAAACTACCTTCTTCCTTTCCTGTGCTGTTTCCCTCATTAAGAACACACTGACTTCACAAAGTGAGTGCTAGCTGACCTGAAAAACTCATTTCTTGTGTAGGGAACTCAAAGTCTAACTTGCTCACTTGGGCCTGAATTTCACCCTCCAGCTACAGCACTGAGATTGAGTGATTGGTGTTGAGATAGCAACCATACCCTTTCCTTCCTCTGTCCAGTTTTCTTTCTCTCTTTTTTTCTTTCTTTTATTTTTTTTAGTACTTTCTGTATTGGTTTACTGATTTTCCAGGCTACCAAGGCAGGCAGGAGCTCAGGAGCACTCAAGAGTATCAGCACAGAGCTCCAAGCAAGCCACACCATCCCAAAGCGCAGAAAAATCCCAAAGTGTTTCTCAGGACAGCCACAGCTTCCCTACCTGAACAGCAGGATTCCCATAGGTGAGGACAGGCCTAGTAATTCCACAGTTTTCAAAATCTCATTTCATGGTAATTACCTGAGAAACCACAGCTCCCTGAGGTACAGTAAGGAAAGAGGCTTTGGTCTTCAGACCCTGTGGAATCTCACCAGAGAAGGCTTCTTTGAAACCTCATTCCAGTGGCATCCTAAGGACCCAGCGAGCTTGTTTCATAACACAACAGAGACATTTAATATGAATACAGGAGATAACTATGGGAGAGGAAAGCGCAATCACTCCAGGTCAAAAATGGGAGCAGATCATTTAAAATGTATTACTTGGCAAACAGCATTAAGACAGCCACTCTGGTACACGGAGCAAAATAAAACTGAGAAATTTGCAGGTATTAAGCAAGCAGATGAACAATGAGAGACAAAGTTAGGGCCATGAATTGAAAGGAAAGAGACAATAGCACAAAACCTTTCTGGCCCATAGTAAGTCAAATACAGTCAGATAAAAAACAGAATCAAAGGACATAAAATAGGATTTTATTGTCAAAGAGGGAGGTAGGAACACAGTAAAAGAAACAAAAAACATTTTTAGCATGCAGACAGGCATTTCTCCCTGAAGACATTAATCTTTCAAAAAAGCTAGGTGTGCTATTCCTATAATCATAGCAGTATGTTTTGCTTGAGGAAAAGAGACTTGTAAAAGACCCAAAATACAGGAAAACCTGTGCAATTTCAAGCAGAAGATGCGTTATTTTGGACGCAAAAAATTGCATTTGCTTTGTATTTTGAGATACGTAGTATGTAAGGCAAGGATTTTCATACATTCCACAAATTATGCAGACCTGGGTTTTCTGTAGGCTTTTAGGAAAATACTGTTTCTACAGGAAAATAATATTAGCTTTTCAAAAATCAGTGTTCAACACAAATCCTATCATAGGATTTGTGAGCACTGTTTCAATAAAAGGAGAGTGTTTAGGGAAAGTATGCTTGGTATTTGAATCTAACAAATATCTTCATAATTAAATTTTGGATTTAAGTAATATTGATAGGTAGATCGATCCTGATGCTCTGACTAAATTCAAGTGCAGATAATCAGTCTACTTTGTGGGGAAAACTAGAAGGCTAAGGAATTGGTCATTTTCTGTTACTTCTGTACAATGATCAGTACTTGAGTATCAGTGCTAAGTGAAGGTGATTTTATACATACAGCTGCTTTTCAAGTAGTTTCAGCAACTTCAGGCAAAAATTCCTGAACTTGCTAAGGCTTCTGGGTTCAAAACCTACAGACAACACTCCATTCTCTATTTTCAGATGGTTTAGCTTTTATTTAGAAAACAAAATTTCAGATTTCTGTTTAAAAATACAGACAGAATCATTCTTGGGGAACTCAAACTTTAACCACATTTGTTACCTACAACACTTGCATACTGCTGCAGACTCAAGTTATCTTCTCCAAGATACTTCTGTTTCTTGTACTACTTCAATTACTTAACTCTCATTCTTTTCATAATTGCATCCTTTAAGACCTCAAGTCCTCATCTTACTGGGCCATAGAACTGCATTTCTATGGGAAACGAAAGAGGCTACCCTCCATTCACTTACTTTTGGGAAGTGTGGCACAACAGTTTGCATCCATATGGCTAATCTGTACTCCCTCAAAACAAGATGGGTTTCTCCCTCATTGCAAATGGTTGCTACTCCATTATACCCATCGCAAGATATTGTCAGGTAAACAAAGCAATTGTCTCAGGTGAAAAATAACACCAGGCAATTCACTGAATATGGAATCATGGGGCAGTGCTGAAACACAATCCCTAGCCCTGCTAAATTTCCTAACAGAGACGGTCTTAAGGCCCAAACTTAGGGATTATTTCTCCCTTACCCATCCATATTCCAGTTAGTGCACAAGAATAAATACTATTGCATCATGTGGATTGTCAAACAATTGGTTGGTGGAGCTGTAATCAAGGTCTTTTCAAAAAGACTGCACTCTCAAACTTTTCTGAGAGTGGTATCATATTTGTGACAGTGCAGTGCAAAAGTAGCAAGGTTTAAGGTAACAGCTTCTTTATTCATCACAGTTACTGTCAGTATTATACCTAGAATTATTTTCAGACTATCACATTAAAGATGCACTAAAGATGTGTGACTCGTTCCCACTCCTTCAAAAACAGATGGGAGGGGAGGAAGGGAGAAAGAAGGTGAACTAGAACAGATTGTGAAAATAATACACCTAATACTGAAAAAAATCACAAAGGCAAGAGCTACACCCTTAAAACAACCTTTTCAGTTTAATACAGATACTCTTTCTCATTTCCAAATGTAAGCAGGTATCCCTCCTACTGATTTTATAACAAGTGCCATCATGTTGAGCAGTCCTTGGCTCTCTAAAAATGTCCATGCTCAACTTCTTCTAAAAATAGTTCTTGATTGTTCTTGCTGCAAGAATTATTTGTTTCAGACTATAATTTCTCCTTTCCATTAACCAAGGCTCAGTTCTATTTTGGACGAATTTTAATGTATGAGTAAATCTCCTGACTTATACAGCATGATGTAATTGTGCTGACAAGATTCACTTGTCAAGCTAAAATATGCAATGGTAAGGGAATGAATAAGCCAGCATACAAAAGGCTGGTCACATCATCAAGTCATCTGTTAAAGCTGTCTAGTACTTCTCCTAGAAGTGTTGAAATTGCTTAGAAATCTACCAAAAATTGTTGGGGTAGATTTATTCCCACAAAAGGTGTTGGTCTGAGCCTGAATTTTACTGAAGACTTCAAGAAGATGGTGAAGGCTGCAGTGATTGGGCATTTCCTTGTCCTTGCTGTTTTGGACTTTTATCAGTCAAGCTGGAGGTTAGAGATCTACATTTTCAACCACTACCCTTCAGGGACAAGCAAACTGTGTACTTCATATGAAGGTTCCTCAAGAAATGGATAGGAATAGATTTGGATGAAGAGCAAAGAATTTTCTGCCTGGAAAGGCCACCTCAAAAACTGAAGGAGAAAGCAATATTGGTTCTGACAAAACGACATGAACTGAGAACACAAGGCAGTAGATACTGGAACAGGGAAAGAAGTTAAAAGTGAGAGCTGGTGTGTAGGCAGAGAGACAGATTGTACAGGAATCTGAAGGAGGACAGATACTGCTTTACACTCCTGAGTAATCCAGGAGTCACTTGTCCACAAAGGTACCTTTCTCAGTTGTACAATCAATTTAGGCATAGGGACAAATTATGACAAGTCTAAGAACATGGAAGATCGAGGGGTGATTTTTACATGCTTGGACTTTCTGGGTTAAGAAGTGGACTTACCAACCTGTTGCAGATTCCCACTCCAAGGGTATTTTGGTGAAAGATAGTATCTCACATTTCCCAGCAAGCTCTCAGCTCACAAGATGAAGAGGACAGGAGATGAAAAAAAAATGTAATCTAAGAAAATAAACAGAACCATTTATCTAAAGAAGAAATACTTTCTTCCTCAAAACAAAGGGCAAAGTCTAAAGGCTGTCCTCCCTCTTTGAACAGGAAGAGCTGTTTTATTACATAACACATATCACTAAAGCAAAAATTTAACACTCACAAAAATCTTAGAGCTACTTTTATGGACAATCAATCATATCAGATGGACATTGCTGTGAACTAATAACAAGTTATTTACTGGTTAGCGTTTCTTTATATCTCTTCTATATATATTCAAAATTGGCTGGCCAGATGGAAAAAAAAATTGATTTGGGCTATGGGGGGGAAGTACGGGGTTTTATGTGTGGATTGGCAGTATGAACAAGAATAGCATAAACTTTATTACTACACAAACCAACACTTTTTCCTCCTTAAGTAGAACCTTTATATGCAGGCCCTTCAGTCAGCAAAAATTTGAAACAGAATGTAATAGTATACTAACCTTGTGTTAAAATCTATTTTTCCCTTTTTTAAACCTTCATTTTTACTAATTAAAAGGAGTAAATTTAGCTTATTACATTATCTCATATTTTCACACTGAATGTTTACTGTAAGAATACATAAAAGACCCAAAGAAACAAAGTATTTTTCTTGTCTACCTTTCTCTGTAAAGCATTTTTGCTGTAAATTATGTAAATCATTTGATGTAAATCATCAATCACCTGCTCTATTTCTCTGGGGGTATCTACTTCTTTCCATCAATCATAGAGTAAAGGTAGAGAGCTAGTATAGGCTAGACACTGAACCTTCATGACTGCAAAAACTCTGTAACATAACCCCAGGTTACTTCCGTTCAGTTCTATACTACATAAAAGTTCCTAACACCTTCCAAAAGCAAAAACTATACTGAAAGTCACTCAGTTCTTAAATCCTCCTAAGGTCAACTAGTACAGCTCTGCACTGTTGACTTGGATACCATTACACACCATAGACACACACAAAAACTTGATATACTGCATTACCTCATTCAAAGAAAATAATAGGAATTGTATTTTGTGATAATTAACCTAAGTCTGTGTTTAGTGTTTCTTCACTTCTACATATTCAAACTTTTAAATGTAGGTTGAAAGAATGAAGGTTTAAGCTTACATGGGAACAGACTTAAGTAGCTCATGAAATTCAATACTTCATAAAAATCTTTGTTAAAAATTAATCTCTAAAAGGCAGTAAGTCAAGCCTGTAAGGCCTTTGAGTTAACCCTTCATATTCCCTTCTCTATTAATCTTTAATTGAGTACACCTCCAAACAGATTCATCCTGACCCTTGGGGAACAGAAGCTGGAGACAGTCTTCAGTGACATTCAAATCAAACTGACTGTCACATGGAATAGTTAATGCCAAGCCAAAGTCTTTTCATGAGAACTTGAAAAAAAAAGAAAGTTAGACTTCTAATTTTACTGTTTTTTTCATGCCCTCCTTAGCCATTTTTTTCGAAACAATTCAAACAGTCTGCCAAGTTTAATTGGATTATCTTCAATTTTATATGCGTCTGCATTTAAGCAAAAAGCAATACCGAAAAAGTGAGTAATTCTCATCATAATTGTTTATTGGATTGCCAGAGAATTACAGCAGCAACATCACCACATATGCTGATATGTAATAAAAGATAAATTATTATGTACCTGGATTAAAAAAAAAAAATCAATGCAATCAGAACTCATTGGGAAGATTGATAATCAAGAGGCTTGAACTGTTGAACATACATGTTTCCTAGATATTAATCTTTCTTTTCTCCTTCCCCCATGTATGACAATAAATTTACTTTTAGAAAACAAGGAACTCTTCAGAGCAGCATTATTGGCTGTACTTTCATCGTACAATAGGAGCATGCTCCATAGTGTAAGTAAATATTATTTCAAAGTAAACTTCACACAAATGTACTGACTGTGCACATCTGCTCTATGATTTGTTCCAAGCATGCAGGCCTATTTGCTGCCACCTCTACAAGGATTATGCTGCAATCAAAGCCAGACATCACTTGCCACCCCTAACCTGCCAGTAAATTTCTTCATATCTAAGAAATCAAAAGTGGACAAGAATGCTACAGGGAGCAAATCTATACAAGAATATCTCATATTTGTCTTAATTCATACTTCGCTTAAATTTTTTTATTTATTTATTTCAAGAAACAGGGTATGTTTCTGTTGTGAACTTAATTTCCCATTTTAGAGGAAATGGCTTATTCTATCACCTTCTCCACTGCTTTTTAGCAACCCCAAAAGCAGCATCCTGAAGACCAAGCAAGAAGACACATACCGATCTGTTGCTGAGGCTATTACAGATGCTACTAGAAGCCTATTCCCATTTCCCTACATAGCATGATGATTTTCCTGAAATAACCCGATCCATATGTTGTCTGATCCTCTTGGTACCACTATGAGTAGCATGAAACATACACCTGGAAAACACTTGACTTCACCAGCACCACCACCTGGAGGAAGCTCTTCTAAGTAGTTATATTTCTTATTCACCTCTCTCATCAGAATAGTGATATCTACAGCAAGGGCAGATATCCCAGGCCTACAAAAGGCAGGAAGGAAATGAACCCGTACCATTACAGTTAGACCTGACCTTAAGTGTCTTTTCCAACCTAAATGGTTCTGTGATTACGCCATACCTACCATGTCAACTATGAGTGTTCTTAGCAAAGTAGAAGAGTGCTGAAAGTACTCTAGATTCCTGTTTACCCACTGGTTTTACAACTCCCATAGTGATGGCAGTATCTCAAGTTTTTCAAATATCTCCACAGAAGTCAAAGTTTTGGTGACAGGTTTTTTTCCAACCCACAGAAAGTGCGGCAAAGATTACAACACAAGTGGCTTTTTCATGGTTTGAAGAATATCCAAGAAAACTTGCTAAGAGTGGTAGAAAATTTCTTTTATTTTTAAAATAGATCTCCAAAATTGGAGAGCAAGAAATGCTAAAGATCACCAAATAAAACTGCCAAATTACTCAGGTAATAAAAACGTTTTATACCATTTGTTTCATCAGTGTTCATTTGTAACTTGTTAGAGTTGGAGAAGCAGTATAGAAAAGGTGTTAATATTTGCCTAAAAATTGAAATAAACAACCTAGGTTAGAATTATCTTTTAGAACTTCACCATTTTATGTGAAAACTTTCTTAGTTTTGTTTTTAAATCCATTCAAACAAAATTGTGTGATGCCCCTGTGATTACCATGGTGATACGAGAAGCCCCAACCATGACAAATCTGGGAGGTGCATGGAAAAACAGATGCAACACCTTAGACTTAGGCTTACAGACAAATTCCCATTATGAACTTTTTTAGTTTTTAAGAATTCTCCAAGGAATCTGGTAGATATGTTCATTTTTTTTCAAATGGGGAATACATACCAAGTTTTGCACTAGGACATCAAAGGATATGGGGAACTCAAATCTCAATATGGTATGTCTTTCTGCTCAAGATACTCTTAATTCATTGAAGTCTGAACTCTGAAAACCAGAGGAAAATCAAAAGGGACACTGAATAAATTAATCTTTCTGGTGTTGATGGTGCTAAGGGAGGAGCATAGCAACATTCCCTTGGGCAAGTTCTGCTCAATTTCTTATTATGCAATTCTATAAATAGCCTGGCTCTCAGAAAGGAAAATTGTCCTTATACATCAATTCAATCAAAACAATACAGAAGAAAACAAACAAAAAAAAAATTTTTCTAGTGATTTTGTACAAAGAACTGTTCCATCTTTTAAAAAGTCTAATGATTTTAACAGGAATTAAAACCTGACAGAGCAGTCCTCCTAAAGAAGCCCACAGGTTCACTGATGCAGAAATTTCACTTTTCAACTGTCTCTGGATTATCCTAGCTAAAAATTACTACAGCAGAATTATTATTGGAAGTAGAAAACATATCTTTTCATCTAATTTTCAGGAATAACACAGTTACCCCAGAAAGTACCTGAGTAGTAAGATTCATTTCAAGTAATTTATGCATTCTGTAGAAGTATGACATATAGTTCAAAATAATGTTAATTTTGCATGATTCCAGTCTTGGTTGTTCAAGGAACTCTGACAATTTCTATCAGCCTTAAATAGCATGGCTTCTTGGTAAGTATCAAGTTCTGAATAAACTGGTTTTTTTTACAGAAACAATTACCTTACCATTTGTACCAATACACAGTAATCGAAATAAGGAAAAACTATGGTTACTTTTCATTGCACTGGTATTCAACCCAACACATATATTATCCAGGGGATATTTTCGTACTGTATTTTTTGGCACAATCAACTCTCGGAAAGATTCATCAATAAATATGAGAGATATTGTCCTCTTCTCTGAAAATGTACCCTCTCCTAATCTTCTACTATACACTATCAAAGCAGGATCTACTCTGATACAGGATAACCACGGGTTGAATCTCTACTTAAATTTATGCAAAGTTTATGTTAGCAGACTCAAATTCTGGCGACAACTTGTCAAACTCAGCAATGTGACAGTCAGCAAGGACAAATATTGAAATTCAACAGTAACCAGAATGAAAAAAGACAAGCAATACTGAAATGAGAGACAAGTCTGTTGCCAGTTGCACTGCAGATACAGAACACTATGTATGAATTGTCCCAAGTCTGCAAACGTGGCTTGCCTGAGTCCTATTCCTTGGGTTTTCCCTCCTGTGATAGGAGTTCTGCCACTGAAACTACGAGTGCTCACACCAATGGAGTCTGACTACAACTTCTGATTCAGGTGCAGCAGAGCACAAGGGGTCAGACAGCATCCTGAGCCTATGTGTGAAGCAGAGCACCCCCAACACACCAAACGGGGGAAAAGCTGACAAACAGATTGATGGCACAGCTGTCACTTTGAATCAGCAGGGGATGAATAAGCTCTGAAGTCTGAGTTAAGAGACACATGTACATGAGATTACGGGACAGCATCATTCTGTATTCTAAGAGGCTGAAAGAAGGAGGGAGCACGAAAGACAGGATGAACTTTGCTACCAGGTAATCATACTCTGCAGAAGCACCAGCACCTGGGATCATTAACACAGCAAGAGGCAGTGCTCAGACAGACAATGCATAAGCAACTGATCCAGCCAAGTAACTGCCAGAGCAGCTAAATACTTATGAGATAAAAAACCCTCGGTACTGGGAAGAAAAAAGGTGAATTTCCACAGATAGGTAGCGAAGGATATGTCCTGTACAGCTGAGTCTCTCGGACATCTCTCTTTAGCTTATGATTCTATACTGCAAAGTACACTGGCATCTTAACCACTATGCAGAATACAACAGGATACTGCAAAAGGAATAATAAGGTATAGTTATTACTCAGGAACACTTTCCAAGATGATCTCTCTGACAAGCTATCAAAAAGAGGAAAGCAATGACACTAAAAAGACAGATCTTCATTTTCTCAAAAATGCATTTAAAAAATTTTAGAAAATTGAGGACTATTTCCCAAAAAATATTTAGAAGACCATGCCATCCCCTAGAAAATAGAAAAGATATTTAAGCAGTTATTTAACCAGCTGTAAATCATTCATGAGAGAAGAGAAGGAAGCCTTTTCTTGATTAAGGCCAACAGCACCAAAGCCAGCTAAAAGAATGTTTCTTTCCTTTTCCAGAGAGAGTATTTGAAGCTTAATGTAACAGAGAAGAACTGGGTTTTTCAAAACTTTTGGAGGATGCAGAAACCCAGATAATCTTCATTCTCATTTTTCCACACACACTGTATACCTGCTAGCAGTACTAACCACTACTCAGAGCACTCTTTTGTGAGAAAAGCTAATGTGTTTTTTTGTTGGTTTTGCTTTTGTTTCAGTTTTGGGTTTTTTTTTTTTTTTTAATCCAGACATATATTTATTTAAATAGATCTTAAACACATTTGGAAGCAAAAGGCAAAATCAGCTTTGGGTAGACCAGAGAACTACCCATGTCTCTACAGACTAGAACTCCCCAACAGCTGCTCCTCCCTCCTACAGGATGTTACTTCATTCCACCCAAGGGAGATAGTGCAGGTGGGGTTTTCCTCCTTCCAGACATTCCCAGTCAAGAACAGGATGCTAAACAACACCAAGCTATTCCCTCTTCTCTTTCACCACTCCCACAGGAGGTGTCCCAGGGTCTCTATACATGCACACGTGTGCCGTAGCTCCTCAAAAACAGCATCCCTGGAGCCCTTCCAGCAGAGGCAGCCCTAACAGCTGAGCTCTGCCCTTTCTAACAGCTGCTTCTAAACTGCTGCACAGCCACTGCAGGAAAAACAGTTAGGCTGAACCATATTACTGAGAAGTAAAAGAATTAATCCAAAAGGCATCTATTTGTATTTATATTTATTGTCCAATACAGCGCTTGCAGGTCTGAGTCTCTCTCAGAGCACAATGCTTCAGTCTTCTGTCTGTGTGAACATCTAAGGCATTCTGTCAGCACAAATAAAGGAGGGGGTAAGACAACAATCCCTTGCCCAAGCATTGAGATTTCCTCAATGAAAGTGAAAATCATCCAGAGGGAAGTATGTACTTCCACAGATGCCCACACCCACTTTCAACTATACCCCTATCCCTGTTTAACTATCTTCCCTTTCTTTTCATTGTGACTGGATCAAAATGCCATTAAGAAGTGAGAAAGTTAAGAGACCTTTTCTTTATGATTTTCAGTGTTTGCACCTAGTATTCAAAGTACATGCCACGCTATCATCAGGATTACAGTAGGAAGAAACAGTAAGATGTTTATTGTGAGAAGGAAAGGCAGCACTTCATAAGCCATTTTTTTGGTCATAAAGTATAAAAGAAATTAAGATATTAACTTCTCTGATCAACTGATCAGTTTTGACCATGAAGTCAAAAGCTGGAAACTGCATCATTGATTTTCCTGTATAAATTTATAAACCTTTTAGTGCTTCATCTGTGCTAAAGACTTGAAACTCATATTTCTATCTGTTGTAAATAAAGCACCTTGGAAATCCATCTGCTGCACAAAAGCATACGAAACAGAGGTGATCAAAATAGTACCTAGTGTTCTCATCAGCCAACTCTGCAAGATTTAGTCTGAGACTTTATCTGTAATTACAGTTACTTGTTCTTATCTCAGTGAGTAACTGCAAAGACAACACAGCCTGAGAATAGCAAAGTTATGTTTCAAGTTTTGTCTCTCTTCCTCTTCCAAAGAACTGTAAAAACTTTAGGGAGTTATAAACTAAAAACGCACAAAATGTTTCCCTTACACATTCAAAAGCTGGCAAGCAGTGATGCTTAGCACAATTAGATTTAGCCTGTCACAGGTGCTTTCTGAAAGTATCCCAGGGTTCTGCACAATGGTCAGTCTCCCAAAACCAAAATTTGTCATTTGGCTCCAGTTTCTCTTTTCCCTGGGTTCATCAATTCTCCCTCTGCATTCTTTTATTAGCAGAAGTGAATAGGAAAAAAAATTTAAAAGTAAAGGAAATTCAACACAATTCTTGGTTGTGTGCTCCCACTTCTGGAGTCTTAATCCACTGGGCTGCCTGCACCATTAGCTAAAGCTGTAGAAGTAGGGTACAGAGGGGGAAAGTGCTTTGTTTTAGTATTGCAAGTCAGGCAGTGAGAGTCAGGCACTATCTATCTTAGATGCAGGCAACTCCTGTTTACCAAATCACACCTCAGATTTACCATGGCCTTAAAGCAAAACAGGCCATATTTTTGCAATTGCCCCGTAGGCCAGCATTATACTTCAGCAGACTTACTCATGCTTCCACATGTGTTTTCTCAGACATAATATTTTCTTTTCTTTCTAATGGTAAATTTAACAGATTTCCCTACAGACTAATCTTTATTCAGTACTTATTTTCCCTAAAGGGCTGACATACAATCAGTGTAACCACTGCAAGCAGAACTCTGCCAACACAACTTGAAAGCATACTGTGCAAAATCATAATGTGGTGAAAAAAAAGAATTCCTTTACAACTCAAATCACATTATCCAGATAGCCACATTTATAACACGATGTGTATGAATAAGGGTATAGATTTATCAGACAGTTTTAAGAAAACTTATTAACAGAAAAAGCTTAAAGGACAGTGGTGGCCTTTTATTTATAACAGTGATTTTCTTCTGTAAAGAGTTCTAATTCGTTTTTCAGCTAATTTTCGCAAACTCCCATATTTCTCATTCCAGGTTTAAAGCAGAAACAAACACTTCTTACACAGTCTTACATAATCTTAATTATATTTCTCTTTTGCTAATAATATCTAAAATTCAATACACTACAAATATTTGAAAGGCATCAATCCTATTTGCAAAACCAATTTATTTTATCAAGCCCGAAATATCTACGAAAAGCGTTAGTCACTTTTTCTACAGAATTTCATGTGCTGCAAGAAGGAGATTGTACTCATCATATTATCCAAAACTTACTGACAGTTTAAAAAAAGGCAGGAGTATTTCTCATGTAAGGAAACATTCTGAGTTCAAAACCCAAGAGTTAAAAGGGAACTCTAATACATTACAGCACAGCAGTCTTCCCTTTCAGAAGTCTGAAGAATAAACACCAGCCATTGCCCAGTGTCTTCCTTACTTCCTTAATTACTCAACATTCCTATCACCTTTTATACATATACACTTGTGTCACTGCATATATACAGTATGCAGTGACAACTTATAGGAAAACATACAATTCTTATGATCAAATTTTATCTCATAACTACAAAGTCTAAAGGTATAGCAGCCATTAAAAAATAGATTATGAGAGGAGACTTGCACGAGAAATACCTCACCCTGAGATCTCTATAGAATGACTTAAAATACAGCACACGGAAGTATCCTCGAACTGCCTTCCTCATACAAAGCCTTTTACTGCTCTTTCTTCCATAATTTTTCAGATATTACATCTTGTCTAGCCCCCTAGGCCACCTGAATCTTAGTAAAGTTCTCACCACCACAACTCAGCACCTGTTCTTTCCTTCCTTGCACTGCTACCAGTCACAAGGTCTCCCTTACATTACTTCAACAGAATCATCTTCTAATTGTCAACCTCCATGAGCCTCTTTATTCTCCTCAAAGTTCTCAGATTTAATCTGTTAGTCCCTCCAATATTTAGCCCTACTGTACCACTCAGATCTAGGTTTCAATCATATGTTAATCTTCAGTGATAGCGGTAGCCTCAGTTTAGCCTTTCTTAACAGGTAACTTTCCACTTTAGTGTGGACAGTAAACCCCTGAAAGGGAAGAACCTGACCAAATGTGAGGATTGCTCACACTGTACCACTATACCACTCAGATCTAGGTTTCAGCCATATGTTAATCTTCAGTGATAGTGGTAGCCTCAGTTTAACCTTTTTTAACAGGCAATTTTCCACTCTAGTGTGGACAGTAAACCCCTGAAAGGGAAGAACCTGACCAAATGTGAGGATTGCCCGTGGCTGAGCAGGAACCAGCATGGCACTCCTTCACTCCAGCTGCCACCCTCCAGTTGTACATTGGTTTCCAGATGGTTAAAACTTCTACTAAGCTTTAGAACGCTTGGCATAACAAGGCCCTGAGTTCATTGTCCTTTTAATGCTACCACTGCTGTCTAAGTCTTAAGTAGCAGCAGTTGGTATGAGCTATAGAATGGAAAACGTGTCCTGGTGCCGCTCTGTGGAGAGCCTAACAGAAGAATGGCTCCGCAGTAAGGGACATGATCATTTAGAGCTTATTAGAGTGTAAGGCCTGGGTGTACGTGACAGGGACAAGGGCAGCATGTCCTTGAAGATAAGGGTTACAAGATCTGAGACTGCAAAAGTATGTGAAAGCACACAAGAAGCAGAAACAGCGAAACCGCAAGGCAGAACGTCAAGGACAAAAACACAAGATAGCTTATAGCCAATAAGGAGCTAGAATTTTGCAATATGTATGAGCTGATTATGTATGCTATAAAGGATGTACACCTATACCTAATAAACGACACTTGCTGACCATGATAGCTTCGGGCTTGTGTTCCGCGGCCTCGGCTACAACACCGCTCAAGTAGTCTCTATTACAGAAGGTGAAGCGGGAAGCTAATATTTGAGTTCAGGTTTACAATCTCTCATCACAAGTAGGCAACAGAAGCACATTCAGAAGTGACTTCAGTTTATAAGATGGTCCATCTTTGAGACCATGTAAGCAAAATGCCTGGCAGGTAGTGAAATAAAACCTTTATGCCCACGTGAATATATATATATATATATATTCCTGTTTATATTATGGCAACTCCACACTTTTCTTCATGCTGTTCGTACTTTAATGTGCACTGGAATCAATCAGCTTCAGTCAAAGCAGTTCTATTAGTTTTTATCTCCCAGCATTTTCTAAAAGTGGCTCCTGGTAACTGACATAAATAAAAGCACTTTTACAGGAACAAGAGATTTATAACTTTAATAAGACTGCCCTCCTTCCTGCATTAAAGTCTACAGTACATGACAAATCAGGTTAAGCAAGCTGGTATCAGATCTGAAGCCAAATGCATTTTTGAGCCAAATCTTAATTCTCTGAAGAATACTGTCAAGCATATTTTAAAGATGTTAAATTATTGATAAGGAAAATAAATTCTTTTTTCAGCTCAGGCAATGTCATACATTCACAGTATATGCAACAGCTAAGGCAGATTTTCTGTTGTATTTACTTCATGACCCTTCAGAATTAAATTACCTACTTTTTCCTCTTTAGAATCCTGATAAACAGCCACTACCAATAGCTTAACAACTTCTGTTAACTTCAGACAAGAACAAAAGATTTGTCTGAAAACAGACTGTCAGAAACAGACAAGAAAACCATGAGACACCAGCATACTCCTCAGTTTATTTATTAAACTTGTATTATTCCACCAATACCATTAAACCTGGACACTTCAGGAAATAAACTGCAATGTGTTCTGATCTGACCATGAACAGCTTCCTCAAAGGGTCTGAAATAATAAAACATGTTCCATCCAGGAAGGCAACAAAATGGCAAACAAATTGGGCAGATAGCAAGAATAGTTCTTTGCAAATCTTTCCAAGCTAAAAATTTAGTAGTACCTACATATATACTTCCAATTTATTTCAGTCCCAGTGATTTTATTCAGTATCTGTCTCCTAGCTTTTCCAGAGATAAGCTTGGGCACAACAATGGATATGGTGATGGAAGCATTTTTAGAAGTATCCCAACCCTTATAGTATAAGACACATAAAAGAGGGAAGAAAATAAAATGTTACCAATCTTTCCAATTCTAAAGTAGAACAGGAGCAGTGAGTAAGTAATTATTTACCAAGGATCAACAACCACCCTCATTCCCTTTCCCAGAAACATCCTAACAATCAGTTTTAGGACTTAATGATATCATATGGTCAGTTAATGGGAGAATTCCCTTGAGATTTCCTATTGAAGATGTCCAGTTTAATAAAAAATATGCAAATATCTGACAGAGGAAAATCTGACTCCAGGTTAGCTGCTTCTCCCATTGGATACCTCAGACTATACCCCACTGTACTGTTATACACAGAACAGATAAAAATAGCTGTATGCACACAAACAAAAATAACTTTTGTCCCCTGAATATCCTACCAGTCAGGCCACCCTCCAAGATACCCCGGCCAAATGCAAAAGATCTGTTCTCAGTTCTTTGATGAGTGTCCCCAGAACTTAGAAAAAGCAGATTATTTTCTGTAAGTGATGTGAGCCAGCAACACTACAGCTCCCGAAATGTTCCCAAATGAAACCATTCAGCAAAAAGACTGCAGTTGCAATTAACTACTAAATAAGCAAATGCATGTTTTTGATGAATAAAGCATATCTAAGAAAATCCCTTCGAAGTTCAAATATGAAACCCACAATAGTGATAAGTAATAAACGCCTGTTTTTCAATCAGCCACAATTCAAATATGAGATGGCATATATCCAGACAGGAAAACTATCTGAAAAACATACAAAATAGGCCCTCAAAATAGCGTGGAATGGATTCCGTTGTTGTAAGTAACTCTAAGCTCCAACTTTCAAGATACTGTTTCTGATCTAATTAAATGAGAAATCTGCTGTGGCAGGAAGCTCACCTAAGTGCTCTAGAGGGACCTCATATGTCTAGGCAAAACACAGCCACTTGCGGAAGGTAAACAACAGACGTTGCTTTTCCTTCTCCTTCTTACTTAACTACTACTGCATCTGCCGCCTCTGTGCCCGTGGAGCCCGACAGCTCCTGGCAGAGTAAGGGGGCACTGGGAAGCGGCGCTGCCCCGCAGCTCTTCCCAGACATCGACACCCGCACCCCGCCAGGAATCCAGTCCGCATCAAATGCACGGCCGCCTATCGCCCCCCACGGGCCCCACCCTCACAGAGCCCTGGGCCCGGCCCCTCTTCCTGCCGGGCCGCCGAGAACGCGGGGCCGCCCCGCCCGCGCTCGGCTCCGGCGCGCAGCGCGCAGGCGCGGGGCCGCCTCTTCCCCGGGCACACCGGCGGAAGCCGTCCCGAGCACGGCTGCTCGTGCCCCCTCTGCGCCGGGAACGCCCGAGCCCCGCGTGTCCCCGCTCCCGTGTTCCCCCTACTCCGCGCGGAAGGAATGGCGGGGGCGGCCGCGGCCCTGCTCGCGGGGCTGCTGGTGAGGCTGGCGCTGGTGCTGTACGGGCTGCACCAGGACCACGCCATGCGGGTGCGCTACACCGACGTCGACTACCGGGTGTTCACGGATGCGGCGCGGCTCGTGACCGAGGGGCGCTCGCCCTACCGGCGGGCCACGTATCGCTACACACCGCTCCTGGCCTGGCTCCTGACGCCTAACGTGGTCCTCGCCGAGGCCTTCGGGAAGCTGCTCTTCGTGGCCGGGGACCTGGCGGCTGCTTTCGTCGCCTACCGGGTCCTGCGGCGCCGGGGAGCAGCCGCCGGCCTCGCTTGTGGGTGCTGCGCCGCTGCCTGGCTCCTCAATCCCCTGCCCGTGGCCGTGTCCAGCCGGGGCAACGCGGAGGCGCTGGTGGCGCTGCTGGTGCTCGCCACTCTGTACTGGGTGGAGGCGGGCAGCGTGGGCAAGGCCGCCGTGTGCTACGGGCTGGCCGTGCACATGAAAATATATCCCCTGACCTACGTGCTGCCCATAGCGCTCCGCCTGCGCACCGGGCCGGGCCGCGGGGAGGGGGCGCTGGATGTGCGGGGTGACAAAATGGCTAAGTTACTGTTGTTTGTAAGGATGCTGAACTGCGACGTGCTGCTCTTTGGAACAGTTGCCGGATCAGTGCTGGCTGCCTTGACTGTGGCATTTTATCACCTATATGGGTGGGAGTTTTTGGAGCATGCCTACCTCTATCACCTGACTAGGAGGGATATCCGTCATAATTTCTCTCCCTATTTCTACATGTTGTACTTGACAGCAGAGAGCAAATGGAGTTTTGCCCTTGGGCTCGTAGCTTTCCTGCCCCAGCTGCTTTTGCTCCTGGTTGTGTCCATAGCATTCTACAGAGACCTTGCCTTCTGTTGTTTCCTACACACTGCTGTTTTTGTGACTTTTAACAAAGTATGCACATCCCAGTACTTTGTCTGGTATCTCTGCCTTTTGCCCCTCGTAATGCCTAGTATTAAGATGTCCTGGCGTCGGGGCGTGCCGCTTCTTTTTCTGTGGTTCATCGGACAAGGCCTGTGGCTTACTCCTGCATACTTTCTGGAGTTCAAAGGATACAACACTTTCTTATTTATATGGTTGGCAGGCTTGCTTTTCCTTTTAATTAATAGCCTCATAATTGTTCAGATTATTTCACATTATCAAAAAGAAGCACAAGTTGCAAAAAAGCTGAAACAACGGTAATAAACTGACTAAAATCCAGAAACAGCCCTACTGTCCTTGATATGGCATCACGTATTGCCAGCACTTCATTTAACAAAAGTGTGTGTGAGTTGTACTAAAGCACAGTGTGTGTAAATGTTACTGTTTCAGGGCCATGAGAGCACTGATTGGCCTCAGTTACCCTGAGGCACCGCAGTCCGGCCCTGAGCAGTGTCAGCAGGTGTACCTGTCTCCTGTGTGGGTCTTGAAAATGTGTTGCAAGCCTCTCTCCAGCACTGCCTCCTGCTCTGTCCTGTGGCTCCTGACTAGAATCCCTGGAACTGCCCTGGACCGGTTCATCAATTAACCATGTTTGGGACTCTGATGAATGGGTTCTACCCATCTGCACGGACTGTCTTCACCTGCCATCTCCAGAGACAGTGGGACTGTGCCTTGCTGTTTCACCCATATGCTGGGACCACCCTCAGTTCCTGCTCATACTCCCTCATGGAGTAGCCCTGGCACCTTTTTTCTCAGTGTTAGTCTGCTTGTTGAGGACTTTGGCCTTTGTCTAGAATAACACAAAATATTATAAAGGTGGAATTTAACTTTAAAATTGGACTTTGACAGTTTTGTACATTCCATTAGGTCAGTGGGGTGTTTGGCAAGGCAATTGCTCAACATTTACATTTACAACATCTATGGGATTTGTTTTTTTCTTTTGTTTCCACAGTAAAATTTTAGCTATGCACTGTCTGTGGCCTGTACCTGGTCTTTAACAAAGAGTCATTAACTGTTTGAGACTTTTAATTTATTTTAGAATTCAGATACAATCTTTCACTTATTTTTGCATATTCTGTTCTGTTTGATTTTTTGAATAGATTTATTCCCCTTGCCATGGAGGAAGATTTCCCCGTATACCTGTCTTGGATCACAGAGATGTATAAAGCCTAAATATTTGTTTCTTCTGCTAGGTTCTAGAAAAGAGGCCACTGCCTTAAATTCCAGTTCATATATGGTTATTGTGGGTGTTAACAGTAACAAGTGCAGAGTCAAAGTGCAGTTAGAATGTCACCTGTGTCCCAAAAGCAGTAGAGTTTATACCAAAACAGTAACTGGAAATGTTGTTTCTCAGTGGTTCTGTTTCTCTGCTATTAAAAAGAAATGAAGAAACTTTAAAAATGAAAGGAGTTGAGGAAATTGAGTATTTGCCAGAATAAAAGGGAAGGTTTGAATGAGGAAGCTCTACAACTTGTCAAAACACATTTATTCCCATAGGAGTCACAGGAAGATTTGGAATTGAGTATCAGGTGATAGTAAGAGGAGAGCAGAGCCATTTTGGAATCAATACTCTCAAGAACATACCATAAGACGTCTGATGTACACAGCTTTTGACAAAGGTGGAAACTGACAATGTATTTTAGTAAAATCTAGTTTAAATAGGCATATGCCAAATAGAAGAATTTTCATGTTTTCCTCACCTTTTAGTTACATCCAACGCAAAAATGAAACCCCTAGTGTGTAACATAGAGCAGGGCTTCAAGGCAAAATAACTTCAACCACTTGGTGGAATTCCCAGCGATGTCACTGAGAAAGGGTATGGCCAAGTGGATTTGCCATGCTTCCTCTGAACCCTGGTGTCTCCTGAGGCAGCCCTCTTCCTCAGCACTGCAGTGACTTCCAGCTACCTCACGTACAGGATTTCCTTTCCTGGCTGTACATGCTACCTCACGTACCTCTAATGGAATTACGGTATTTTGATCTGTGAACTTTTCCCATTGCTTGTCAGCCCAACTGAGGTGGTTGCATGAAAGGAGAGCAAAACCCTGAGCCCCCACAGCCCAGAGCCAAAGGGCATATTATCAGGAGGTATGACCATGTCCTTATGCCATGTAATTTATGCAATTTAGACATTCTGATGTGTTAGAAGGATGATTTCCCTGTGATTTCCATGGTCAGAGTATTGGAGGGTGTTTCTGCTCACCCACTGGAAAGCCTTTCTCTGCCATCTGCATTCTCACTTGCCTTCGAGCTGTGAAAATCCTGACAGCCTCTTTGTAAATCCTTAAATTGGATAAGGCAATAGATATTCTTTCGACTGTCTTGAATTTTTTTGAGGCAGACATGGCATTGATTTCCTTCTTTGGGATGAAGTTTTGTAGCATCAGTTGTCTGTTTCTTCCACTAGCGGTGTATCAGTCAAAAAACTGGTGGCATAAGCCACTTGCACGTAGTTTTATATTAATCAGCAATCACATTTTGTGTGTGCTGTGTGTGAAGCAAAATCATCCCATGTGGATTTATTCTCCCAAGGCAGAGTTGGATATACCCAGCTTCAGCAGAAGAC
Organism: Phainopepla nitens; assembly: GCA_013400175.1. NCBI lineage: Eukaryota > Metazoa > Chordata > Aves > Passeriformes > Bombycillidae > Phainopepla > Phainopepla nitens. The sequence continues at coordinate 31,061 of VXBQ01012830.1, read as the reverse complement.
TGAAGAGGCTCTTCTGTGCAGTACTTCTGCTCACCCCATCCTGATGTCCAGCCAATGGCTCATTTTCCTTTGCAGCTGATCTTCTATTTGTTACACATTTTTCTGTTGCAAAAAGCGTGTTTTCTTCCCCCAGAGCAATGTTCTGTATCACTTTAAGAGACCTACTTATGCTGTTGGCAGACATTTCCACACCTCTATTTTTCCCCTCCTGTTGGCAAAAAAGCAAATGCAAGCCAAAAGGCATTTCTAACCTCAAAAATCTTCCACGAAACCCAGCACTTTAAGTTACTGTATTCATGACAGAATTGTGATTGTTTTTTAGGTAAGAAGTAATTTCCTCATGAAAAATACATTCTTGACTTGTTAATAGCGAAATCATTTTGAGAAGGCAAGTTTTTCAGCAATTCTGCATCATTTTTCAGAATACAAATTCTGAAGCAGCAATGGGAACTGAAGGATGCCTTCACTTTGCAGGTCAGTACCAATCCTGCAGTGATGATTTGAGAAAGCCATGCATAAGCAAGTTATAAAAAGGCTTTAAAAAAACCCCTAGATTTACAGTCATCATTTTAATAATCCAGGATGAGTACCTCCTTTTACAGTTGTTTCCTAAGTCACCCAAATGTGTTTGCAATTTAGAAGTAATTCAAGTGACTCATAAAAAGATGGATATGAGAAATAAACTGGAAACAAACAAAGAGATATTTGAGAGGTTAGATCTTGGAAATTGCTTTTAAAAAAAAATATTCCATAGTTAAATGAAATTGAATAACTTTATTCATTTTAGAAAAGGGATAAAATAATTTAATGGAGTACCAAATTATTTATAGTTCTTGAACAAGTTATGGTGAATAGTTATAATGCCCTTAAAATTCACCAAATTCATTTCCTATGGAACACTTATTGCTTTTGATGCTGTTCAGATTATTTTGCTTAATAACTTCGTATCCATTTATCCTCTGGTAATGAGGAACTGAAGTGTCTGAATGTTAGTGTTCCTTCTTTACCATGAGTTACAAAACTGTAATGATGACTGCTTTGCTTTTAAAAGGTTGAAATACCCATTGCAATGTGTCTCATCTGCAGAATTTTTTCGCACTGTGCTGAAACCAGCCCTTAAGCACAAAGTGCAAGAGGTGAAAGAGAAAGGGAAAAGAAGAATCAAGAAAAGTAACAGTTTTGCCTTTATTTTTACACTGTAGTCTATTGTCCAAAGACTCATGACTGGATACTCAGGTGAGTTTGGGCACAGCTTAGCATTTAACAATTATTTGCTTTAAAGTTTATAAATACAATTATTAGAAAAGGCAGAGTAAGCAGAAATATAATAATAAATATTTCATTCCGTTTTAGTGTGAGGATTCTGAATTACCATCTATGGCACAATATACTTTGTCCTTATTAATTTCTTTGTGTGTGTTACTTGCATTGTATTGACTCCTGTAATAGTAAAGAAAGCAATTAGGTGTGCTGAACTGAGCTCATCAATTATCTCTTTCAAAGAAACCATGAGGCTTTTACATTTAACAGCAAGGGGAAACTCCAGCCATTTTTCATAATGTTATATAAAGAAAGTGAATGTTAAAAGAGAGTAAATTATGAGCAAATGGTTTGCTTTTTTTATCTGAGAAGAATGAGTTATCTACTTCAAAAGGGCTGCAGAAACACATAGCGAACACAGGGAACCTCAAAATATATGAGGTATTCCTCATATATTTGCCAAAGACAGCTGCAGAATCTCCTTGTGATAGCAGCTTTGTGGAATAGGATTACCCTGAATTTAGGACAGACCCTTTACTCAGACTGAAACCAAATCACTCAAGGAATTTTCTTACTTAAGAGCATATTTATATGCACTATACTCACAAGCCCAAACATTTACCTGCACATACAGAAGCAAGAAGAAAAGCCCCAGTCAATGCACCTTTGAAAAACACTTTTCCGAGCTACCCTCTGTAAAACAGTTTCCTTAGATATTTCTTATATTTAGCACTCAGAATCTCTAGTGAATCTAAAAATGAATTACATAAATTTTGACGCATATGGAAAATAATATCATATGCTGCAGAGATCTTGAGGTGTAGTAGACACAATATAGAACCAACTAATTATGTATTTGCAGGTGCACATTCTGCTGGTATCCTGATGTTCTGCATTATAAAAATCTGCACTAGTCACATTTGTGTAGGAGATTTGTTTCAATATTTGTGCATGATGAAAGAGGTCAGAGACCTACATTTTGTACTAGTGAAAGCATCAGAAAGATAAAAATTTCTCTTGATGCAGTACCATTGTTTTGAGGGTTTTTAAAATTATATTTCTTTTAAGACATTAATAAATCGATGTAATAAATTCATGCAACTGTTGCATGCATTTTTAGTAGCTGGAATGTCCGTTTTTCTTTAGTATGGTTTGTGCTGGGGAGTGCTTTGCCTATTAATAAACAGTTTTTTTCCACTTTTCTCCCGGGAAATCTTTTCCCAAACCAGGTGGGGGAGGGGCCGCTTGAATTTGCTTTCTGGAGGAATCCCTTTGAAGGTTTTATCCCAGATTTGCCCTAAAACAGGACAATGGTGAAGAAGAGCAAAACTTGTAATTTTTTAGTGGTGAGAGTTGATAGTACTTTGTGCAGAATTCCTCATGACCCCTTTCTAGTACATGCTGAGAAGAGTAGGGGCTTCTGCAGAAGAGGTTGCTTACTGGGCTGCAGTCTTAATGTGTAGGTAAAGCTTTAGCTGCAGTCTCTTATTATTCTTAGAGCTTAACTTCCAGAAGTTAATGATCTCTTCAGATAAAACATTTCATAGCTTGCACATAAAGAAATTACACATACAAAATCCTCCCTATTTTTCATAGAAATTGGTGGGGAAGCCAGCTAAAACATCTGTGGGAGAAATATTGAAAAGAAATGTCTGTATCTGATTAGCTACAAAGACAACTTCAGCCTTGGAAATCAGCTGAAATGCAGGCAAATTGAGCAGCAAGCCCATACTGTGAAATTCATATTATTTATATGAAGGGTATTTGATCAAAAGTGCTTTCCTATTTTACAGGAGGAAAATGGGATCTTGATAGTGATTGTCAGGGTGGATGAATATAACTTTCCTTTCTTCTCATTATCATAAGAGGGTCCATAGAATGTTGTATGCTACAGTAGCACTTGTAGAGTTGTATAGGTGTGATTTGCATAAGCTATTATTAGGCAATATTGTTGGTGTAGCAAGAGGTTATTAGTAAGCAGTTACGCTCAAATTGCTTTTTGAAGGTTAACTCAAGTAAAATCTGATTCCTGCTTCACAAGTCAGCAGCTATGTTAATTGAGATGGTACTGTTTTGACAGTAATTTTCCAAGGAAAACTGCACTCTGTGACCCATATACTTCCACTCTGTGCAAAAGAACATTAATTCAAATCCCCTGGTGATCTGACAGTCAACATTTTTTTAATCTATCCCATGTCCCTCCTACTGATCCAATAGATTGAATTACCAGGAAGCAGGCCTAGAAAACAAACTGGAAAATGAAGTGTGATTATCCTCCCCTTGTTTTCCACCCCACATAGTGTGAATATGTTGAATAATTAAGATTACCTTTAGGAAGAACAGAGTCCCATTTGAGCTAGGTGTTACAGTACTTTCTTAATATGAAATATTTTACCCAAATGCCCCTGAGAGAAAATTGTCTGTTTGGGCTACATGGACTTTTGTCAAGTGATAATAAAGCTACTGATAATTTTTGTCAGCTTCAATATTAGCACTATTTTGTCATATCTTTCTGAGATATATGTATATATATATGTATGTGTGTGTGTGTGTGTAAAACAGAGTAACTAAAAATAGCAATGCTTGTAAATTCTAGTTTCAGGCTTTCCATACTCAAAGACTTTGGAGGACACATACAGCCATATATTCACTAAAAGAGAACAAAAGAGAGAATTAAGAATTAGTTAATACCTAATTATGTTGTTCCCACAGCTGACACCTTTGTGAAGAAATAGCACGTTTTTATACACAGTCTGGAAATTCACATGAATAACAAGTACTTCACCTTAAAATTGTCAGATGCATTTGAAAATAGGTTTTAATTACCATTAGCACTTCCAAGTTCAGTGCTGGCATCAGCCAGCTTGTTAATTCCAGCAGTATAGGAACTGAAGTCATGACCAATTTTCTTTCATGCTCTATTAAACTGGCTGATTAAGTGTAAGAAAGTTTGTTGTTCAAAGTGAACCAAATGTGGTTTGTTCACTGGAAAGAAATGCTGCATGGCCAGCAGCAGAATTTACAGGTGCAGGATGGAACAAAGTGATCAAGAAACAAGGGCAAAAATTGAGGCCCCACAGACCTTGACTGATGTCTTGCCTCTGCCACTAATTTATCATTAAGAAGTGATTACAGCTTGCTGAGCTGTTTGCCTTTGCCAGTTGTGATGGCTTGATACATTTAATTGACACCTTATTTAAGCCATGATGTCTTCTAATCTATTTCTGTAACACAGTGCCATAAGTGATTGCAGTCTTGTTTGAAACAATTAGAAGTCTGACTGGCAGTAAACTGTAAACACTTAACTAAAGACATTTTGATTACAACATACTCTTTTTTTTTTTTTCTTGGCATATATTTAAACTTTTTTTTTGCAGGATATGTTAGGCTCTCATGTGTTCCAGCATTGCATTTTTAGAAGAGGATGAATTACTGTTGAAGCTAAATGAAAATCTGGAAGCAGATAATAGAATTCATGGTTAAAAGCTAGACAATTTAGGAAAATAATTTAGAAGAATTATAGTGAGCCGACATCATAATTAAATAAGATTTTATTATTACTGGTCTGCTTAGATTGCTTTGGAAATTTATATTGAAAATGTATGGACAAAATGAAACAGCAGACAGCTCTGCAGCTGGTATAAATAACTACCTCAGATGTGACAGATAATGGCTTAGGAACTGTTTCTATATATTCATAAAAAAGTATATTATGCTGTTATCCAAGAAAAAAGTGCAGCACTATGAAGCCAAGTTACAATTCTGCATTCATATACAGGTGAAACGATTTCTTTACCTGGATCTTTCTCTAAAGCTTTTGTTAAAAGAGGCACAGACTACCAAATTGAACTCTGGACCGGATGTGCTATGCCAGAAGCAGTTATAGGGAGCTCTGCATTTGCATCAGCCTTGTAGGCTTCCTAAGCAGATGTTTGCTGAGTGCTGGAGGCAGTGTCAGTGGTGGAAATGCACAAATGCAAATTTCCCCATACCATGCCCAGAAGTGATATCTCTGCAGTTCTTAAGGTGCCCAGATGTTGCCTTAATCTATGCTGTATCACTGTATATATCTCCTCATAAATCTATGCATATCTTAAAGAGATATGTATATACACCCTATAAAATGAGATATATTATCTGTAATACTGCAGCAGCAAATTCAGGGTCTTCCTGCCCACCCTGACTGGATAAACATCTGCTAAGGAAGAGGCACCTTTTGGTTTACAGGGACATGTCAGGCCTGAGAGTGGAGGGGTAGATTTGTGTGAATTGAACTCCCTCTAGGAGGAAGGGTTGAAGTTCTTCGCTCTCTCCAAAAGAGAATTTGGCTTTTGCAGATTAATTACTAATGTAAATGGGGAATAAATCTTCTCCTAATGTTGGAGACACAGGATACTGAGGGTGCTAAGTTTCATGGCTGTGGAACAACTGTTGCAAATACATAGAAAAACATATTAAATACTATTAAATACTAAAATCATGTTCTCTGGTCTTGGGAATTCAACAAGCTGCAAATCAGGGTGAACTAGAGAAATACTTCTAGGCAAATCTCACATCTGTCTGGTTTTCCTCTGCATCTGTTGCTGGCCACATTTGGAGAAGGATACTGCTCTGATCCATGATGGTTGTTCACAGATTCTTAACCACACAAGTATCCCCAGCAGAGCACTCCCGTCACCAAATGTGCTCCATTACTTGGCTAGGCCCTTTATCTGACACACCAAACTGTGTGCCAGATAAATCCTTGGTTCTGAGCCTGCGTATCTGCTTGCTCTTTTCTTCCAGAGCAGATGCTACCAGAGTGTGCCAGTAAGCCACAACTGCATCTTGCTTCACTGGTATTTCATAGATGACAGCTAGCAGCTAATAACAAATTGATCGGTGAGAAGGGGAGAAAGAGAAATCAAAGCTGACAAAACAGATCTGTGTGATCAAAAAGAAGTGTTATTAGCTGGCCACGTAATTAAAAAACAGGTAGATTGAGACAACTTATTAGGCCAGGTTAATTCAAGCACACCAAACCCCTGGAGCTTGGCTGCTTTCTCTTCCAAAGGAAAAACACAGCTTTTATGGGACTTCACATGTTTTCAGTGTGGGGAAAAGAAAGTCAAGGAGTGTGAGGGAGAAACAGATAAATTGGCACAACTCCAGTTACCTGTACTAATGATGACTTGTGTAATTGCAAAATAAAATTAAGATCCAGCCCTCAGCTGAAATTGTCTTCTGTTTTAACAATAGTTTACCTTTAGCTCTGGAATGGTATGTACTGGATAATTAGCTTAGCCTGTAGTTTTGACTGAAGAAAATATGTGATTTTTTGTCAGAAAGTAAACACTTTCTACAGACTACTGCAGTTGACAAGGCATACAGTTAAAGAGTCTGGCAGATCTGCCTTCTAAGACATGATTTACATAAAGAGGAAAAGGCAGCATTCCAAGCATAGCAATTGATGCCTGGCCTGGATTGACTCATGCTGAGAAATTGGTTTTGCTCAGGATTTCAAGCCAGGCTGAAAACAGCTGTTGTGCTGGAGAGCCTGGAACTCTGGTTACACTTGGGCTTGTGGCAGCTGTCTTTGGTAGGTCCAGGCTCCTCAGAGACATTTCCTCCGGTTATTATGCGTGTGCCTTGTTGCACTCCTTCCCTCAGTCTAAACTCAGCATGGCATCTGCTGGCTCACAGGGAAAGCAACAGTCACATTTTAGCCTCCTGCTCCCCATGACTTCCCTCTGAGAGCAGCCAAGCATGCCTTTGAAATGTGACTTTGGACAAAAGAAAGGAATTTGCTTGTGTTCCCAGTGTTTTGAACGTAAGAGTTAAAAGAAACTTCATTCTATGTGGTATAGCTCAGAACTGCTCATATATTACCTACGTGACCACAGCCACTAAGGCAATTCTTTACTGTGACACAATTCCCATCTAAGGAGTCTTACATCTGTTTTACATCTGTCCTACATCTGACGACTTCATGTGGATGTGATCCTAATGTCTTTGAACCTGGCAGCTAATGTTAACCCGGTGCAAAAGATTGCCCTCTATTTCTCTGTCATATGTTGGATTTTTTTTACAGTGATCCCCTGAGAATTCAAAGAAAGCTGTTGAACGCTTCCTTGCAATCTGGAACGGATTACTGTTGGGGAAGTTTCTGCTTTTGTCTAAACCAGATTTGTTTGTTTAATTATTCTCACACTAGCACATTTTCTGTCATTTGTCTGAAAGCAGACTACCTCTTGACAGAGCATGGGTGCCACACTTGACTCTTTCATCACAACTGGAGCAGAGATTGTTCTGCACTTCTGAGAGCCTCCTCAACCTGTTTTTCATATTGAGGTTAGAAGCCCAGCAAGAGACATCAAAGGTAAACAGTGTTCCCACAAGATGTTTGGAAATACCTTCTTTAGAGCCACTAGTTAACACTGAGGTCTGCTGCACTTTTTTCTCCTTGCTTCACATTCACATACGTCTTTGCCTATGCCTATGCAGAAAGAGAAGTTTTCTTACAGATGCATTACAGACAATTCACAGTTCATGCAAAAAAAAATTTTTCTTACAATTCATCAAGGCCAAAACTACATTAATTTAGCAGTCTGGAAAATTACAATTTGATCTTTAGTGTTGATTAGTAGCTGGCATTCTGTCTAAATAGGAAGTGTCAGCTGTGGACTTAGCTGCTTGAAATTTGAGCATTACTTGGACCTAAATTAAAGTGTATTTTCAAAAACTGACACAATTACTAAAAATAACACAATTACTTCTCATCAAGCTAAGGTGCTATAATTATTTCCAGCGCTTTGACTGCAGGCCAAATCAAAACACTTTACAAAGGAATTATGATGCATTAGTCACTGAACCTGCATAGTGTTTAGCAGCTTAAAGGTCAAATACATTCATGAGACCATATCATCTTATGTGTATTTGATGAATGAATAAGAAAAAGGTATCCATTAGAGAAGAGGAGGATCAGAATATTGAAAAAAAAACATGACACACTTTTACATGGGTATTACAGATGTTATTCCAATGACAGATGTCTGCAAAGCAGTTTCAAGAATGCTCATGGAAACTAAAGGATATACTTCAGTCATCAGAATTTAAATAGGTATTATGCTGCCATGTGGTATAACTATTTTCAAAGCAAATGCAAGTTTTTTTTCTTTTCTGAGAGACCAGATGGCAAAGAGGTTGGTATCTAGAAGCTGTCACACTTAATTCCTCAGTATCAGTCAGTTGCATGGGACAGCAAGTAATTTTAATCTGGTAGCTTTTCAGTAGTTTATACGAATAATGTGTGCATTTCTTTCCCAAACAAACACAAAAATATATGGTAAGATCCTTGTGATCAATTAAAAATGTTTTTGTGCAGTATTGACAAGTCACAATTTGATGCACCAGGAATGTGAACTATCCCTTTTCACAAGAAGTGATCTTCAGGGACTTACAGGTAACATGTATAATGTGCAAACCTTCCTGAGACCTGTGAGAACCCAGACTCTAGCGCTGCTGACCAAACACGTTCCAAAAACATTACAGCCACAAAAATGCCTTTTATGTTGCTAGAGCAGATGAGAAAAAATTGATAGCAACACAGGTTATCACCCACAACAGATGATAAATGCTGTATTTGTGGTTTGTCTCCTATTAAAGGCTGCAGAACAAGCTACCGTGAACAGAAATTCCGTGACAAGGTGAGAGCAGACCTCAGTGAAGTTGTTAAAGCATACTATCATTTGTAATTTAGTTCAGAGCAGTAGGGAAATGAGTTCTCCCCACTCTCCTGTGTGCTGGTTTGCATCACAGAGTGCAAATACATTGGAACTCTGTCAGGATGGTTTTGCTGGGTCTCAGTGTGAAGGGGAGCTTCCTTTCTCCCAGTAGAAGGAACATGGCAGTTCAATATAGACCAATTGCAACTGGGTCATGGAAACTCCAATGGTTACATTTTGACAAATTTGCATTTCCAGTTGAATATCTATTACCAGAAAAATTAAGCAGAAAATATGGTAGAGCCTTAAGATTTTCATCAATTTAAAAAAACAAAAAAACAAAACAAACCCCATGAAATCGATTGTAGACTCAGTAATTCTGATAATTATCAGTCAATAATCTCAATTCCTTTTTTTTCCTTCTTGAAACAAAATATGTTTTCTTATGTTTCCTTTTCAGTTTTGGATTAGGCTTTCCTGGATTGGCCAATTGACATGAGTAAAAATTATGCAAGAAAAAAGAAAGAAAAACATCTAACACGGAAAAGCAAGCGATCTTTTTTAAAAGTCTTTTCTTTTTTCTGGACTAAAACAAAAACATCTGAACCAATCTGCTTCTGACAATCTTTTGATAAGCTGCTATATTCTCTTTCATTTAATTACAGCGTTACTTCTTATTAACATATTGGAGAAGTTTCATGCCTTCTTTTTTGGGTGTTCTACCCAAAATGCACACAGATAGTAAATAATAGTTTGTCACAAGAACTAGGGATGGAGCAACATTTTATTAGTTCCTGTGCTGGGTGGAGATTTGATTGGCATTTTAGTGAGCAGGAAATAACCACCCCTGGAAGTGATGTTTGCTTGTGGATTTTCCCTGGGCCCGGTGTACACCAATTGTCAGCCAGTTTTAAGGACAGACAGGGAAATGGGCCAATCAAAGGTGAAACACGCATCTGTAGGATATACATTTTTTGGACATGATTGCCGAGAATCTCTCTCTTTCCTTCCAGCATTGAACAGGTACAGAAGTGCTGGAGCTCTGGCCTGGTTCCCCCCCCCCCCGTGGCCTCCAGGGGCCTACGGGGGAGGGAGGCTGGGCCAGGAGGGGCCGGGGGGCCCTCTTCTGAGGGAGCCTGTCCCGGCAAAGGAAGAGGAGGGGGATGAGAAGGATCACCCCGGGTCCCGCCCCCCCCCCCCTCCCC
>VXBQ01012830.1:1282-20769 GCA_013400175.1 Phainopepla nitens | reverse complement strand
TGAAGAGAACTTTTGTTTTGGACTAGGAAAAGGCATTCTTAAACTGTACCCTAATAAGCTGATGCAGCCCATGAGCAGCTGTGAGAGAGCTGTCTCATGGGAGGGTGCTTCGCAATGGCAAATCCCCTGGGCGGGCCTTTTGTGAAGTGTGTGGCGACGAGAGAACTGGTATCTTGTGGATCTCTATGGTATGCCACAGAGACTCTGCTCTTCCTTGATGAATTGGGGAATGACTGTTCAAGGGGTGGTTACTGACTGAAAATCCTAGGTTTTGCCTCTTCATGTGGTCAGTGGGAAGGTGAACAGTTGATGGGGGGAGGAGGAATGTTTTGAAGGTTTTATTCTGGTTCTTGGTTTTTTTTCCTTCCTTTTTAGTGTTAGTTAATAAATTTTTTTTCTATACTTTAAGTTTGAGTGGCTGTGCTCCTTTTTTGGTCCTATCTCACAGCAGAAGTTGGGGAAAATATATTCTCATGGGTGCACTGGCACTTGGCTAGGGCCAAACCCATGACAGTTCCTAACTCCCCTTTCTGATTGCAGTAGAACAGTGGTCATGTTCTACCTCTGTTGCCAGGTGGCCACAGAACTACAAAAGCTAACAAGGGATAGAGGTTCCCATATGAAAAAGCACACTGAATAATACATTGTTATTGCCAGAATAAATTTGATTGCAAGTATTACAACTAACCAGAATACAGAGAAAAATAAACAAACCTGTAATATGGCAAACACATAATTTGAGCCTTTTTACTTAATAGCCTTTAGAAAGAGAAAAGGTAATCAAGTGCCTCTGAGGAGGAGTTTTCACCAATTCCTTGTTTTCACTTTTATTTTTACTTCATCCACTACAATGTATTCTTATACATTCTAAAAGGTCCTTCATCTTTTCAGTTTTGTTGTGTTCCCCATTATATCCCCTAAGTTTATTTTCTGTTGGTCTATTTATAAATTTAATCAAACACACACAAATAGTTACTGTAGAAAATGCAGTTGAACTTCGTTAAAAAACTGGAGGAAGTTATAATTGGATTGTAGTGCACCAGAGTGGAAAGACATTCAGTACTGCTCTGTATTGCTACTTTTCTGAAAACATACTTTTTATCCTCAAGTACATCCTAAAATATCATATCCATTAATTGTATATGGGTTTATGCCTCACAGGCAATTAACTTGTTTACATCTTTAAATTCAACCTTGTACTTAGACTAAGCTCTGCATCTAAACCATCTTTAGGCTTTAACAACCATTCTGCTTCCTTTAAATCAGATCACTTATTGCAAAACTTCAATATTACCTACAGAATTTTATCCAAGAATTGTTCAATAGTCTGAATTGTGGCTAAAATATATAATACTTGTAAAAATATTTTTCTGGCCTTAAAAAGCCATTTAATGCAGTGCAATAAATATTTGGTGTATTTACCATACAGTCATTCAATGAAAGCCTCATATTCTAATCTTTTGATGTAGATATTCTGTAGAAAGTAGAAATACTCTTCAACATGTTGGACACAAATGACAGGTCACATCATGAGAAGGACCCCTGCCTTCTCACTTTCATTTGCTTGGAAAGAAGCCAGGTTCAGCTGTGGACAAAATCTCTGTCTGTGGGACAAAGTCTAAGGGCACAAATGTCTAAGTGGCCATTTTTTCTGCTTGTGCTTGAGTGCTGTATGCAGAATGGGCACACAGTGCATTAGAACAGATAGCTGATGTCCAAAACATTGCAAGACAATTGAGCCAAGCTGAGCTACTTCACAGCTGTTTCCACACGATTCTTGTCTGAGAAATTCTAACCTCTTCTTCAGTGTAGAAAAAAAAACCAGCTTTCCTTGATGGGGGAAAAAAAAAACTTTGTCAAAAGAATTTTTTGTAGTGACTTCATTTCAGACAAAGTAATCTCAAACTACAGCCTAATCTGTCCATTGCATGAGGATGATCTCTGTCTGTGAATGACCAAATTACATTTGTGCAGGACTGTTGTGCCTTTAAGACACAGCAGTCTTACAGGTGTCCTAACAGCCCTTCTGGGCATGTTTCTATCAAGGCAGCAAAGTTCAGGTGCTGCTCCAATTCCCATGGCTTAGTCTTTACGTCTGCACTAAGGGATATTTTTTCCTCCCTTTTCCACATAGGAGACAGCAGAAATCTTAATTGCAACAGGCTCAGCTTTCTATTCACCTGAGGAGCTGAAACCCCTCAAGTGGGCAGGGCAAACAAAGCTGATGCAACTGCAGCATCTCTGGAAAAATATGTGGTGTTGAGGCAAAGATGAAGCTGTCAGGTCAACTGAGGCCTGAAAGGTCGTGAAAGCTACAAATCTTCTGAGCATCACTGGCAGCTATTTTAGCTGAACAAGCCAAGCAGAGAACTGGGGGTTGTTTATAACATAGCCTAGCACAAGTAGGGTGACACTGACCACAATGACTCATGCAGCCCTGGAGCCTGGGAAGGTTTCTCACCCTGCAGCACAGGAGCCTGGAAAGACTGCAAAACTCCTTATGTTTTCACCAATATTAGGGGCCACTTCTGTGTTAAATATGCAGAAACCACAATATTGCTTTTCTCTAAACTGGAACTTTGCCCCTCATATATTGATTTTTTGAGAGTGACCACCAAATTCTGTTTCTTTCTTCATGAGAAATGACAGAGGTAAGACTGCTGAGCGACTGACTGTCTTTCCTTGCCAATTCAAATTAAAATCTCATTTGCAGTATTTTATTATTAGATTTTTTTCCCACTTTATGTAGGTTTTGAGGGTATTAAAGTGTTCAAGTGAAATTTTAGAAGAGAAATCTGAACATACCTTTCAGTGAACAGTACAGATGCATTATTAATTCAAATTTCTCAAATTAGGCAGTGAAATGACAATCTCTTACAGGAATTAAATATATGGTCAAGAGTGTTCGTAAATTAGCAGCCGCTCATCCTTATTCTTCAGTGCACTGTGCAATGTTCTGCATAAAATTAGAAGATTTGTCTTTCAAAGAGATCGAACCATTTGATTTACTTTATAAAATGGCCTAAAAGAGACAAATTTTACAATGCTTTCCCATAATTTTTGATTCAGTCAAGGGGAAAAGCATTATTTTTGGAGTATATAATATCTGTTTCATATATATCTACTGCTCTGGTTGGGTCTGACGAGAAAAGATCTCTATAAATCAACAATACAAGGGTGACGTTTAGAAACAGCAAATCTGACAGAGAAATATGTTGCTGTTCTATTAAGGAGCTGTACTAGCTGCCAGCTCCTACAAAAACTGGAAAGTTGCCACTTCACATGCTTGGTACCATACCAGCATTGAAACAACTTATATTGGTGCTAGAAAGATCATTGAAAGTGTCTCTTCTGTCTCTACTTAATTGTGGGTGAGACCAACAATGCCAATTATGAGACCACACTGATCTCTTGAGACTCTTTAGAAATTCAAAACAGTTTTCAAAGGTAAAAACTGAAAGAAATTATCAAATCATATAGGTGAAGCTCACAGAAATAAATTAGTAAGGCAATGCTGACCCAAGTAACAAAATTTAGATAATGAACAGACTTCTTGAGTGTTTGTATGCCCATACCTTAATCTGGCATGGGAATAACTTTCCTTTTGATTTAACTGTGCATTCAGACTAAAAAAGGCAGTTACAGCTTTGTCATGATGCAGTGATCTTCTCAAACTGAACATTTGGGAAATATCTGATTCATGTTTATCCTACTAGACTTCTTTATGTTATGTGCATGAAAAACTCAACTCCAAATTAAAGATGTCCATGTACAGCAAAGTTAAACAGGCAGTAAAATAATCTCCCTCACTACTATCCCCCTCCCTTTTTCTGTTCCCCATGGTGCTTGAGAAAATGACTCAAAGCCAAATATTTCTGTGGGCTTTGCTGGTGATCAGACTGTTCCTATCTAAGAGTCCTATCTAAGCTTGACAGCTGCTTTTGGTGACATCCCTTCATTTGCTCTCTTGGCTATCTGCTCTGCCTTGTAACATCCTGTAGAAGAAAGGAGAAAGGAAATGAGAAATTACTCATGACTGTGGGCTAGAAAAGCAATAGCTAGAAAAGCAATAGCAGTCATGAAGTGCTTTTGCATGATTGAACTATTAGACACTTCTGTTAGCAGATTTCACTTATGGAAAGTCTGCTTGGGTCAAAACTTCTCCCAACACATCTTGTGAAACTCTTCTGAAGGCAAAAAGGGTGCAGAGATGTAATTCTGCTCAGAGAGGAACCCTTTCTTTCTTGACTGTGAGTGGTTTTTACTACCTCTCTCAGTCCTCATACTACTGAAGCGTTTGTTGAAAAATAATTTTGCACTGAGGTTACACAGATCTTGTTCACCACATTTTCATTCTTACTGGAATTGGCCAGAATGTGATAATTCTGTTTGATGACAAATGCAGAGATTTTGTTTCTAGAGTGAAACCAGAAGAAAATATGTGTCTCCTCGAGTTTCTCCAATATGTTTGGAGTGTTGTGGGGGAGCAGAAAGAAAGGCAAGATAGTGAGAGTGATCATTAGTGCTGTCTGAGTATAGTCATTGACATTGAAACCCGAGTAGTCTCTTGGATATCAGATTCAGAATTCAGATTTTAAAAAAAGTACCTTGTCTCTGTTATATGGAGGGGAAGAAGGGGTGGAAGAAGGGGGCATGTCTGCTCTCACTGTAGGACACTGATTGCATCCTATCTTCTGCTGCTCCTAGCCTCACATTAACCACTCAGTCTCCTACTCTCCCCAGTGAAATCTCCTCAAAAGATTTTGTTGAAGGGCTCCCTATAATTTCTTGTTGTTCTTCATGTAATTTCTTCCATGCCATATCCTGGTCTGGCCCTGGGATGGGTGGTGCCAGGTCATTTCTTTGTCATCAGGGGAACACATACAGTCTTACGAAATCTCATGCCAATATCATATTGCCTATTTTTAGCTCTGCTATATAAGAAAAGCACAGAGGTGTTGGTGCTGTCACTTCTGTGAGATTTATGCACCGTCACCAGTTTAACAAATTTATTTTTACCTACCCAGGGGATCACATGAAGTCATGATAAAATCATTTTTCCTTCCTCTCTTTCTTTTACTTAGCTGCAAAATCTCTGTGCTGCAACAGATNGAGAGGAGAGGAGAGGAGAGGCGAGGCGAGGCGAGGCGAGGCGAGGCGAGGCGAGGCGAGTGCTAAAGGAAAAAGCTTCATGGACACTGCTCTACACAGTTCTCCTAATCATCAACTGTCCAGGTGCCCTTTCACCTCTCAGTGCTGGCTACAGATCTGCCTTGAAGTTCATTTTTAAAGGAACCATGCCAAATTTCCTCTTTCATGGAGGCTGCTGTGGCTTTGTTTGGTACACTGGCAATCTAAAGGGCCTTTGAAGTGTATGTGATTATAAGTGACACCCTTTAAGGCCCCTCTACACTGTATAAAAGAGCTTAAGTGTAAGTTAACTGTTTTCAAACAGATACAGTATCACTTGCAGTAGTTGCATGTGAAAAATCTTTGCACTTGTTTTTATTACTTAGATTCAAAGTAGAACAAATTTATAAAAGTAAGGGGATTATGTTTCTTTAATGCTTAATAATTTACAGAATGATGAGCTTACTGTGATTCAAGGAAGCTTCTTGCTGATAATACTTCAGGCTACCTATCTTTGTGTCCTCCAGACCTTTTTTGTTAATTAATGTGAGGTCAACTTCTAAGCAAGGTTCTTTGCTGTAGGCGCAAATTCTCCTGGAAATGAAAGTGCTTCATTTCCTGGATGAGAAGATACGCCAGATAATTCTACAAAGGTGCCATCCAATCCTGGACCTATATATAGCCTCTGCCACATGACTTACTCTCCATCCCCAGCAGCATCACCATCCTTCCTTGCGCATTCCCAGAACAGCAGCCTAGCAAAGCTGCCTGTTCCTCTGAGGAATAGCCACAATTCCCCAGCAGTGTGTCCTCAGCATCATTCCCCTGCTGGAATGTTCAGCAGTATGGTGCTGCTGCCCCTGTAGCATTTCTGAGCACATTTGTCTGTGTGTTGACCATAGTAATGTTTCTGTGGATGCCTCTGGCATGGTGCTGCTCCCCACCAGGAAGGGACAGTCCTCACTGAGGTATTTTCTGAAAATTGTTTGAGTTGTTAGTCTGACTCCATTCCTGTTTAGTGATAAATCTTACATACTTTCCAGGACAGAAAAATACTTCTACTTTTTAAAAAAGCATCTCTATCTAGGATATTCTTTTTATTCATGTCAAGTGGCTGTGGGACACATTTCATCTGTCCCCAGCTCAAAGACAACTAACTGCTGTGAGCATTTTGGTTTAGATGTTTTGCTTTGGTTCAGACAGATCCTACCTTTTTTTCCTCAGAGTTCGCCTTTTAATCTTCTCATCTAGTATTCTGGTCTTCCTGTCCATGGAAATAAAATTCCAAATAAAAGTAATCAGGGTTCCAGCCAATGCTTTTTCAGAGTCATCTGAAAACTCCTCAAAATTTCTGAAGGTTTTCTTCTAAAACCTCTGTGCATTTTTACCAAATTAGTTTGCTCTACAATGTTTTTACAGGCTTCATCTGTAAAAAATTCTTCTGCTTACCTAGTTCAGCAGCTCTGACCTCAAAGTGTTGTACTTGACTTGGGATCTATGAGCTCTATGTACAAGTCAAACAGTCAGACATACAGGACCTTCCCCAGTAATCTAAATAGCTGTAAAAACTGGAAATGGTTTTACATCCACACAGTTCCACTGAATATTCTTAGTTCACCCTGTATCCTCAATAGAACTAGGTTTGGGGCCAACATTTGAAAGCACTGTGGTAATCCAGGAGATTTTAAAATTCTGTTTCTCAAGTAAACGCAAGTCCCATTAGCTCCTTAATTCCTAAACTGATCTTAAGAATTGGCTTGAAGTCTCTCAAGCCATCTGTTGGGCAGCTCCTCTAGTTCCCATGTGCATCACTGTCTAGAGATCCCAATCTGTTTCAGAGACTGTGCGGGAAAAAGCTTATACACTGTAGTCATCTGTCTTGTCTGATGTAGGAGGCCAGATGCAAGTAGGAAAGTAAACATCCTTTCTGAGTCAACAGAACTAGAGATGTCTACCAGTTTCTTTGCTGAAATATGTATTTGCTTCAGAAGGAGATTTATGAGGTCATTTTTATTGACCTCATAGAATGGATCCCAAGGTATTTTGTTGCGTAGTGAAAATTTTCTGTGGTTCCCACTTTTCAGCCATGACATCTTGAGGGGTGTACTTTTTCATTAAGGATGACAGACATCCAGTAGAATGATGTAATTAATGTATGACTTTTCTTTAAACAAGTAATTTTTATTGAATGATCTCCACTGGTACCCAGAGGTGTCTGATGAAACTTAGGTAGTAGCCACATTTTTATTATACTTACCATGAAAACATTTCCATTTGGATGTTCTCCCAGTCACAGAAAGGAAGTTATGGAACTTATACAATATGTTATAGGAAGGTATGTGTGAGTTTTCTAGTTTGCCCTGAGGAAAAACAAAACCTCCCTTCTGCCACTGGCCTGTTTTTTAACTTCTATATTGTTTTTCAGCTAAATGACTGCAGTGAGTTCAGGGCAGTACACCTAATCCAAAACTGGACATTATTTTGTCTGCTAATACATCTACTCACATCTTTCCTGACAGAATAACGTTAGCTTGTTCCCATTGATCCTAGTTATTTTATTTTGCTCATCCTTGCAGCTGAATATTATGCCTGGCATTTTGATTCCCTAACACTGAACCAGAAAAGAAAGGAGAAGACAAGATTAAAGGAGAAGGGAACAGATTTTCAGCTGCGTCAGTGTTTTCGAGGAAAGCAGCAAGTAAGCCTCCTGACTTAGGTGCTGGGTGGCTTTTATGCACACTGGTTCAGGGATCCCAGAACAGCTGAATTAAGGGAAAAATCTGAAGGTGTTTCCAAATAACATTAGATTTCTTGCCCTTTCATGATCTTGCCCTTCTGTCAGTACAGAAGTGGGGAGAGCAGTGTTTCTGTGTTGGAGCTGCAAGGTACTCTAAATTAGATGCTAGAGAAGGGATAAGGTGGCTGATGATGTCAGCACTCCACACGTTGTAATGGAGGTGTCACTGTCTGGAAGGGCCCAGTCTCAGCACAAGGGACATCCTGGAGGGTTACACTGGGAACATATCATCCTGTTGACTCTTGGACACAAGGAAGCTCTTTCTTCATGAAGGCTTCTTCATGAAGGTTGCTCCTCCAGGAATAAAATTTAAAGTAAACTCATGTAAATATAAATTGATCAGGCTGCTGAAGATAATACAAGAATGAAAAAGTCATTGTCAGTCTGTGCTTCAGCCCTCTTCTTGAGCTTTTCTATCTTCCTCTTTCTAAGATGCTTCTCTGGCCCATGGTCAGAGCTGGCCAGAAGAGCAGGCGGGGTGTCAACACTGGTGGACTCTCCTGCACAGGGACATTCTTACCATGTAATTCTAAATACATGCTGATGGACACAAATCTTTGAGAGTATTTATTCAATTACATCTCCTTCAGTCTACGAAACAACACAATGTGATGGCTTATGTAGCCTGTAAGCATGGCATGGAAGCCATGCTCTCAAAAGAGAAATAATGAAAAACTGCACAGTTCACCTTTAAATATCGTACAAAACAAAGCATGTCAGACCTCACCCCCATGCAATGTTTGATATGTTTACTAGTGATAGAGTGATATTTAACACAGTAGAAATAAGGAAGTGTCAACAGGCAGGAATTGTCAAGAATAAGAAAAATATGAACTAGACCTCCTCAGCATTGTAGAAATACATGTTTCATCATGTTGGTAGAGTACTTTTATCCTTACCCCATCACTAAGTGAAGCCTTCCTCTTCCTATGCATGATATCTCTAAGAGCAGCCCTCTATTTGTGAAAGACTTCACTGTGAGGTGAAAGACAGTGCTGAAGGAAACCAGCAGATCCTGAACAATGCTCACGGCTTAGCTTCTTGTTTGGAAATGCTTTTATATCTCTGACATTTGCATTCTTTTCTACTCTGAACAAGGATAAAGGTAATGACAAGAAAAGATTGTCAATGTTCAAGTTACATATCTACACAAACATGGTGGTGACAAATAAAGGTTTCCCTGAAGAATTTTTGTTCATGAGCCAAAATGATGAATACAACAGAGTGTTTAATACAACATAGCCTTGGCAAAGATCATTCTGGTTGAGTTAAATAGAAGAAAAAGCATATATCTAATAAAAAAGCAAGACTGTGACCTGTATGATTTTGATAATGCAATATTATTCATTATCCTAACACTTGCATTTTAATATTTGTCTAATTTAATTTAGTTAGCCTAACTAATGAATAGGTGGCTCACACACCCAAAAAGCTGAACCTATGGATTTCTTCAAGCACCTACCCATATTGATGGCATTCTTCACCCTCTTGTTTAGACAGGACTGGATTTGTTTTTCTGTACTATAAGTTAGCATCTGAGATCTTTAACATGAATCACAAGCATGTTAATTAACATTAGAGAGAGTCTCTGCTCCCTGTGGTCTGATTTCTCACTCAGGATGCTCAAGCACTGACGTGCATCCTCTATCCAAATAAATACAAAACATAGGTGGTGGAGAGGAGAAGGAGAAAGAGGGCAAGAAGAAAAGATTTGTAACAAAGGCCAGTTTCGAAGCACTTAATTGTTATTCTCACTGCTGGTATGCTTTGTCTTTGAAGCAGGTGCTTTTTGTAAGCTCAGACTAACAGGGACCTACCTCAAGTTCTGCCTATATGGATGTTCATTTCTGTCACCTCCATCAAAAGCCTTCCTCATTAGTTTGTTTATCCCCTGTTGGCTCAGTTTGTGACCAGACAGCTGCGCGGCAGGGAGCTGCAGGTGTCTCCTAAGAGCTTTTAAAATATTTTTGATCCAAACAACACGTATATGTTATCAGAAGAAACTATTATAATTTTCAGGATTTAAACCATGAGGTTTTATATAAATAATACAATAACAGCTAACTCTTTTATGAAGGTCTGTGTTCTATACCAGCAGTTTTCCTTTGCCTTCTGCATGTGTACCTGTGTTTTTCCTTTTGTCCTGCACATAAACATACATGCAGATGTGCATATGCACTGATATTTATTTACCTTCCATGCTGAAATTTAGCCATATCAAAGCCTAAAGAATGTTTTAGTAGTATGGTTATCCAGATCAGTGCACATTAGAGCATTTTGTGGACTATTCTGAACTCTCAGCATTGGAGCAACTCCTCCAGTGTGTTACTAATACCACCTTTTCCAAGCAAAATGAGGATTTTATAAATAATGTGCAGGTACCATATGCCACTAGAAGGTATTTCCTATTATGTGACTTCACAATTAAAAAATATCTGACATAATGTGGCTACAATATGCAACTGATCACAGTAGAGCAAAAATCAAGTGTTTCTGCAAAAGTGGACATTTTCATCTCCTGCTGGGAATATGATTATGCCTTTTCAATATGCTAATCTGAGTCACACAAAGTTAATCTTGCAAAAGGCTTTTAACACTCTTTTTTTTAGTCATTTAGAAATATGCTTTGCTAGTTTTTCTTAGATTATGAAAAAATAACCAATAGACGTTCATTAAAGCTTTTATTTGAAAGGTATTTATTACAGGGGTTTTGTTGAACTATTTGCTAAAACTGAGACAAAATTTGAAGTTTTATCTACTGCCCAAATAGATGTTTGGTGCAAAGTCTTGCTTGATCTTATGCATTCACTACATGCTTATATCTGCATCTGCTATTTTCTGTCCCAAATCTGTCTATCTGCATCAGCATTTTCCCCTGAAAACCACATTGTTTTCATTTTCTTCTTATGTCCTAATATGTTCTATTGTGTGGGTGTTCTCCTGCCACAGAATGTTCTGTTCTATTATTTTCTCTTTTCCGGTCTTTCTGTCTCTAGTTCTCCCCATACCGTTTCCCATTTACTTTTATGGTTGTATATATACACACACTCCCTACACAGCATCAGAATTAGTTATGAGGGGGGAAAAAGCAGGGATTCATATGAAAGAGAAGCAGAGAGATCAGCTTTTTTTGTCTCTCTCTGTTTCTCTTCCAATTTCTTCTCAAAAAAAAATGATGCCATAGAAATTTCAACAGCAGATTAGTCTATTGAAAAGAGGTTTGCCATTCAGCTGAACAATCATTTGTTAGTTGTCAAGATGGAAAATGCATCTTCTGAGGATCTGAGTGAAGTCTTTCAGCAATGACCCTGCACTGAAGGAAGTCTGATCTTTCTCCTCCTTTGAAATCTTCAAGCAAGGTCATTAAAGTGTTTGCTATATTTTTAAATTTCTTTTTCTCCCATCCTCTGATTCTCTAGCCTTCACATTTACCTTTTTTTTCTGACCTCTGCTGCTCTCCTTTGATCATTATCCTCAAACCAATCTTTTTTGAAGACTCTTGCATTCCTCTGTGCCTACTGAAGAAAATTCCCTTTGCCCTTATTGCCTGCTTACAGTAGCTTTCCCACTTAGCTTGGCCAGAGGGATAGTGCTGTAGATATAAACCCTGGAGGTTGCTCTCTATTGTAGAAAAAGACTCACCACCTGAGAAATAGGTTTCTTAACGGCTCCACTGGAAATGTGACTGGCCTCTGCAGCAAGTCATATGCCTGATGTGTCTCCAGGAGGCATAGACAACACCACAGCCTTTTGTGCAACTAGTAAGGACGTTTGAATTTCAAAAGGGAGCCCTTAGATACTGAATACAAAAAGCATACTCGGTAAAGCATGCAGCATGTCGAGCTCTGTCAGTGGGCAGAACTCCTGACAGTGGTAGATTTTCAACATTTGAAGTTGCTTATTGTTTTCTCTTATTTCCTCTGAGTTCCAGTTATATGTGTATTACTGTAGAGAATTTGTCTATGGAGCAACAGCCATCCAAAAAAAGCAGAAATAGCAGTTTGTATGTAAGTCTCTGTCTCTCTCTTAACTGGCATTAGAAGAACAAGTGTTTTTAATTTTACCATGGTTCTGTAGCACAGCAGGGATTACAAAACTAATTCTGAATCAAAATGCTGCTGTGGAACAAGTTTCTGTTTCTGAAGTCCAAGCCAACTTTTCTTGATGTAACTCGAAAGAGGGACAAAGGTCGCTAATTAACCACATAGTGCATAGCTTGGGACAGCACCCTGGCAGCTATGGGGGCAAGTGGGGTAGGATCAGGGATGTTCTGAGCACAGACTTGAAGACCATGCTTCCCAGTGCTAGATTTGGCACAGATTTGTCTCTTCAGCTTTAGGCAAGCAAGCTGGCCTTGCTGGCTCAGTATCCATGCTGCCCACTTTCCCAGGCAATAAGGACAATTACCTCTTTGTAAAGGACTTCAGAGGCTTACAGGGCCCCATAGCTGCTATGGCCTGAATTCCTCGTTACATACAGTCATTTATCAATGCTTAAAGGTGCCTTTATGCAGCCAATCATGTAAATATCCTTTATCTAAGTAACAGCTGATCCCTGTGCATCTGGGACACTGTTGTGTCCCTGACACCTGTTACTGGAAACTATCATCAGGGATTCGGCTTTCTTCTGATGCAAGTGTCCTTCAGTTCTGTGTGTTGGTGTAGCCCAATTACCAAATGTGTTCTCTTCCTACTGACATCTTTTCTGCAAGAAACAGAGTAGCATAATCTATTTTCAAAGTCAAAGCCTATTAAATGAAAAGGTCTCCAGCTCCCAATCATGGGCTAGAAAACATTCAGCTCAGAATGTCCATTTCCCCCTCCCACTGTAAAAGCAGCATGATTTTTTTCCCAGTGACTAGATCTGCTGCCATGGTTACAGCTTCACACAGAGTAGGGTCACCTTCCCTTTCAAGAAAAATCAATGAAAAATTTAATTTACACTATCCTCATACCAGTCACATTTTACACCAGTTTTTACTGCCTTAATGTTCCATTCTCCAGAAATGAAGAAGCAAATGGGGTGTCAACAAACAGTGGGATGGA
The DNA here is from genome assembly GCA_013400175.1 of Phainopepla nitens. Classification (NCBI taxonomy): domain Eukaryota; kingdom Metazoa; phylum Chordata; class Aves; order Passeriformes; family Bombycillidae; genus Phainopepla; species Phainopepla nitens. Next base: position 7,797 of record VXBQ01012830.1, on the reverse strand, counting down.
GATGAGAGAAGCAGCTGTCAGGTTAATAAATAGATACCAGCACTAATTAATTAAACAGTTCTGCACGTTATCGAAACCTTCAAGCAACATTTCCTTTTCTCCCCCTCCAAAACCTTGCACTTTTAAGCTTGCAGCTATTATGGAGTGTAGTATTTCCAAGAGCCAGAGCTGTTTTGATAATTATAGTGAAATTTTTTATACTAAGACATATTTATAAACCTGTCACTGAAATTGGCCTCTGATGTCCTTGGACAGCTCTGTGCCTCCCACCATCCTTAATTACAGAGGACAAATGTGCAAGCCCAAAGCCTCTCTACCTTTTTCACTGGAACATGCTTTCGTAGCATACCAAGACTGCCCACAAAAGTGACCTTAAACCCAGTTTTTATAGAGTTTTTTTTGTTTCAGAGGAAAGAAAAGAGCGAAGTGTGGTGGTGACTGAGTAGCCACCCATGCTGCAAATCAGGTTTGCAAATGCTATTAAACTGAGAAGGGCATTAGGAGCTTCTAATATCCTCAAAAATATACTATTTTTCTTTCACCTATGATTTCATTTATAAAGCAGGATGCTTTCACTACAACTCTCAGGTAGTTTTAAGTTACCTCAGCCCCACAAAATAAGATAGGCGCTGATTGTAATAAGCTTAGTGACTTTATTTCCAAGGTGACATTTCTGATTAAACTTTTGCATCATAAAGGCAGTCACCAATTGATGAACAAATGCTGCAGAGTAGATTCTACCCTAAGAAATACTGCAAGGTATTGGACATTTTGGAAAAACAGTCTATTTTTAACATGGCAGAGAGAGGGAACCCAAGACTCACCAGTTGCTGTTGAGTTGCCTTCTGATCACTCAACAGTAGCAAGAGAGGCAAAATGATCTCTCCAGACCCTTCTCCCAGCTCTGGGCCCCATTTTTTTCCTTTCTGACACCTTTGCTTCTCACAACATGAGCAGCCAGGTAGGTCTCTCCTGACAATGCTTCATGCATAGGATTTCAAATTTTTATTTTAGTCACGGTGCTGAGAAGCCCAGTTAGCTTAGGGAGGAAAATTTACTCTGGAGGCCACTTCAGTTCATGACACCTCTGGTGCAGCTGGACAGCAAAATGCCACCTGTGAAGGCTTTATGTATAACATCTCTCCTCTGACAGCTGGTAGCCCATTCGTCTTGGTTTAGCTGTCCATCTGCTTGACATAAGCAGGTTGAGGGACACTACTCCACCACACATTTAAAACATTAAAAAGTGGAAAAATCATTGTTTCTTAATACTGCAATCTCAAGCCAGGAGCTTTCTTCCCACAACATGCTTTCACAGTGAGGACTGAAGAAACAGGTTAAATTTTTAGCTGTTTTATCTCTGAAACTGAAAGATGCATTTCCTGAACTAAAGGCAGGCATCTTCATTAGTTTTTTGTAGCTGAAGATGACCCTATAGGGCACAATGCAGACTACCCATAGGTTGACATTGATATGAAAAAGAATGTAAAATCACATATTTTGATTGATCTTCTAGCACTATTTAAACACTGGGTTTCGCACTGGTATGTATATAAGGAATGACATCAGGTGTCCCAGTTTTTACCTCTGCAAAATCTGTAATCCATTTGGAAGCATATCTTCTCATATCTAACAAGCTGAGCTCCCAGCATGAGTCCAGAACACAAATCTGGCTTTAAAGACAACTGTTTCATCATGGCTTTTGCGGGTAGCAAGAGGCAATCAAGACTAGAAAAAGTTATGTAAGTTTCTTAACTGAAGATACTCTTCACTTGTTATATTCCTTTTGAGCTTAAACCTTCCGTGGTTGCTTTGTCTTTGCTCAAGATAACTACAGTTTGAGAGTAAGGTCTGTTCCAACATTTTGCATTTTGGGAAAGAAATCCAGGACAGTAGGCACTTTTGCTAGTGTCAGAGAGGAAGCACTGACCTGGATATAAATGCAGGTAGGAATAGAGGTATTGGAAAGAGCTGGGAGCATTGCACCCAAAAGCCAAAAACATCCATGCGTTTTTATCTTGTGTTACAAACAGCATATGCCAGGAAAATGTTGTCATTGCTAGGCACAGGTCACATACTGCCGAAGGAGTGTGATGGTGAAAGAAAAGCAAAGGCCCATCTGCAGAGCCAGAAGCTAACACAGAGTAGTCATAGCTTTCTTTATGAGTAAATTACACACTAAGCATGCTTAGAGACCCAGACAGATGGACATCTGTTGACATTTGAATTTTTATTCTGTCTCCTGTGTCATGATAGGCAGGCACCAATTTAGCATTTCCAAGTGAGATTGTTACATTCAAATTAAGCCTGGGGTTGCCCTGTGGCCAGCTCTGCTCATCTCTAGAGAGTACAGGAAAGAGCAGCCCTACTTCTCTATAATGTTATTGCAAAATGATGCCAGCATGTATCTGAGCTTGCTGTTACAAGTGACTTTGAGGAGTTTAATCTTCGTTAATTTGTTCTCTTGAAAGGGTCACAAACAGGCCAGAGTATTTCATATAACTGTTTCTTGTTTGGTTTTATTGTTACCATGTTTAAAGCCTAAAAAAACATGCATTTCTTTGTCTGTGGTGTAGTTTTTTCTGCCCTTGAATTCCAGTGATCCTTTGTGAACATCCAAGCACCCTTAAGCATTAAGATGAGCTAATATGAAAATCATACTAACTGCTTCTCTGTGCTCATGCAAACTAGAGAATAGAAATGAAGCACAGATTCAGTGGCTTGATGTCATAAGGCCTTGATTTACTTCCCAATTACCACTAACAGAAAATTGCAGTTGCTGGGAATGAAAAGCCTGTGGACCTTGACAGCATGTGCACAATGCTGTTTATAGACAACAGCCTCATAATAGCTGACCTTGAAGAACTCTGCTGGATCTGTAGCTTTGCTTCTCTCCTGATGCTTCCTGTAAACAACAGCAGCTGACAAAACCAATGCAAAAGAGAGGGAGGAGGAAAAGTACAACTTCATTAAAAAGAAATCCAAAGATAGTCAAAGCAATTTAATCTATTAAATAACTGTGAAGGCACTCCCTACACCCATCTCCCACTGACTTCAACCTCTTCTGTAGTGAGCAAGCACTGTTGATATCAACTAAATGACCCATGAGATATATTCTCTTCTGACTCAGCAAACTGAACTGTAGCAACTAATCACCATTCAGCACATGTTAAATAGAGTTTCTTATTTAATTTTGGTACAGATTTCAGGGTTTTCTGAAATCTGCCAGAGTAATATCTCTGGCAAATTAGCAGCTAAAACATAGCTTCTGTATATCATCAGCAAAGGATCTACACTATCAGCAGCTAACCCATTTTCAGAAAGATAGCCTGAGGCAGGAAGAGACAGCTGTTTCTCTGGAGTTTAAATTCCTGCCAGATTCTCTAAGCTTGCCCTGCTCTCACCTTCTGCCCAGCTCTCTGCCACAGACCTGCCTCCCTGATTCCTAGGTAGCGCCTTTATTGCCACACGCCATCTGCCCTGCTATAGCTATGGCTCTGATGCTTCAGAATTCAGTGGTCACCACTGGTCTTGCCCAGGCCAAAACCTTTTTTACAGCTACAGAGAGATTTTACTCTCTTATTTGATTTTCTCTGGCTGTGCTTCCTCCAAGTACTTGCAACACATTGTTTTATGCTACATTTATTTTCCTGCTTAACATTTCTGCTTATCAACCCTGCATGAGCTGAAGCAGCAGTGCTACTTAGCATTGCCAACAAGACAATTCCATTATGGATTTATGTCCATGAACATGAATAGTATTTTATTACCCAAGGTCAGTCTGAGCAGTCTCTATGGGGACCTGTCTTTTCCATTTGGAGCTATGACTGCAGGTGCCAAAATTTCCTTCAGCTAGATTTCTTGCATAATGAATGAGCATGCCAATACTGTTTCTTTCCATAGGAGATGTCATGGTTTGTAGTGTCAGCTTTCAAATACTTAGGGTCAACATTAACCACGATGGGCACAATACAAAAAAAAAACCCCGAAAAGTTCATCCCCAAAGCAGTTACATTTGTCCTCTCACTAATGATTTTCCAAATCTTGCTACTGTTAGGGGGTGTAGTGTAATACTGAGAGCCAAGGGTGAGAGTACTTGTAGGGAAATCTGACAGACGATGAAGTCTGACTTAGACAACAGTCTGGAAAGGCACTCAACCCTTGTGCTCTGTTTTCACAGAATTAAGGAAATTTATGTCTCCAAGGCAGACAAAGCCAGTTTTTATATGGTCAGCATTTTAAAGGTTTGAATTTCTGATAATGGCTTGTTTTGTGCGGCACTGTGGAAAAAAGATAGCCACTACATCCACCAGTGTCCCCTGAAACTAAATCATTGGCTGATATAAGGAAATGTTCAATATTCCTATTACATTGTGTTTGAAAGGGATTCATTTGTTAACTCAGTAGTTAATCAAGCCATAGAAAAATGTCTGCTAAATCATTACATCTTGTGATCTTCATGTTTGCTAGGATAGTGAGACTAAAAACATATTTTAGCATATTTAATCCATTTTGCAGTAATAACATTTTTGCTCATTCTAGTAACAGCAAAGGAATTCCAGAAAGACAGTGACCTGGGAAATTTATAATTAGAATTTTGTGACCTTTATCTCAACAGATGAAGATTAAAGAAATAATTAGACACTGGAATTAAATGTAACTTTCAAATATTCTTGAAACCTAAAATAGCTGCTCAGCAAAGCAATGTTGCAGTTTGGGATTACAAGTTATTTAATGGAAGACAATTACTTTCTTCCTCAGAAAAATCACGCCCCTGCAGTGCTCTGATCAAGAACTGTTTTCTTCTTCTTTGTTAGCAGCAGTAAGAATATCTTCTTGCCTGGTAGTAGAAGTGGTTCCAATCTCTGTTTTAGTGATTGTCTTTTCATGAGTAGCAGGGTTCACAGATCACTAAACTACCAAAAAATACTCCTGCTGCTGCTACTGACTTTCCTGTGTCTTCAGTTTGGTTACTTGTATGAGATATAGTACTGTCCTGCTGTACAGAAATGTGAGGATAGTTTGGAGTGATCGGGCAGTACAGTGATGGAGAGGCCATATGGAAATACCCAACATTTTGGGATGCAAAGTAGATTCTACTGGAGAAGCTTTATGTTGGGGTCCCTTTTGCCTTGCATCTCATGCAGTTAGTTTCCCCAGAATGCTAAATGCATGCAAATTACTGCAATCTTGATTTGGCAGCATTTTGCACCTCCTTTTCAACAGTTGCCATCAAACTGATAAAACCAAGTTGAAAACTGTTTTATATTCAGAATACTACCACAAGTATGAAGGAACAAACAGCACTGGACCTAAAAGGTTCTCAGGAACAAAACTTTTCAATTGACAGTGCTTTACTCTTTGTGGAGAAGTCAGAATTGTCTTTTTCAAGTTAATTATATGTTCCTAAGGAAAGCTATTTCAGTTAGAACATGGTTTTCAGGACTAATATTCTTAACAGTTTCCCTCCATCTCTCATGCTACTTTTATAGTAGTATTAAATATCTCCTGCCTAAGCCCATAATCAGCCGCTGCTCACTTTGAAATGAAAAAGTTTCTACTGACTTGGGATGGTATAAACATGTTTAAAGACTTTTTATTTATAAAAAGACTGAAAAACTTCTTTTTGTCTCATTCTTCTCAAGTAGTGCTAGCCAAAACTATTTCAATGCAATGCTTTTCAGTCAGAGAATACTGTTCCAAGGAAATTACACCATTTAGTGAAATGGCGTTCATTAGTGTCAAATTCATAGGAGAAACCAGCCACAATCATGATACACACACAGAGCACATTCCAGACAACAGCTTGCCTCAAACTGTGTAGTCACCTGATAGTATAGGGTTAAAAGTTTCTAATCACAGGATACTTGGGGGGGGGATAGGCCTCATGGCAGGCCTTGTACTTGGTAGGTCAGACTCATCTGAATAATCCTGATAAGTGGAGTGATTTTTTTTTAAAATTACACTTGTGTAACCAGTTTTATAACCATGATGTATAGATGATTATGTGTATAACCCATGACAACAATGATGAGATCAATAGAACAATGTAAGTTTAATAATCAAACTTTTAGTTATGTAAATGTGAGGAATAAAAAGAGATTTCTCTGTCGGGGTAGGCAGAGTTAGATTTGGGTTTGTACCCCTAACTCTCGGGCCCTAATAAAAGCACCACATAATCTGTGATTATGTATACTGTTTCTCTACGCTAACATTTTTGGCGAACCCAGAAGGGCCCCTATGAGTGCTGCTGAGAGCATTTGCGACCCAATTACGCTCCGGCTGGCACCAAGGGATTCTCGGAGGCGCCCATCGGCCGTGACTATCTCCGCTGCTCACAACGTCCCATGGAAAGAGAGGTAAGGTGCTTTTAATCTGGTGGTACATGCTGATAAGATGCAGCGAAAGCCGTGCTCGGTTGAGTTGAGGAATTCCTGGTGGTCTTTGCCTAGGCGCCGTCTGTCAGACAATTGCAAAAGCTTTTGCAGGCTCAGCATTTGTGGTTGTATTGTAGC
>VXBQ01012816.1:2465-120212 GCA_013400175.1 Phainopepla nitens | reverse complement strand
CGCCGGAGGCACTCGGGCGGATTCGGGCGCGCCGGGCCGGCCCAGGTGAGACGCTCGGGCCCCTCTCCCCCCGCTTTGCGCCACTGCCTCCGCCTCTCCCGAGCTGCGCCCGGGGGCCGCCCTCCTCTGCGGGGAAGCGGGGGACCGGCTCTCGCCGGTCCCCGCCCCGCTCCGAGCCTGCCCGGGGGGGACGCGGCTTCCCCTGGAGCCGCCCCCCGAGGGAGCGCGGCCCCCGGCTCTGCCGAGCGGGTGTCGGCGGGGCTCTGGGCAGCCCGGACCTTGGCGGAGCCGTGTTCCAGCAGGACAGCCCGCCGGAGGCGGCCGTGCGCCTCACCGCCCCGCTCCGCAGGGAGAGGAGAGCTGGGAAGCGAAGCAGCTCCTGAATGGAAAACCTGCTGAGCGCTCGTCGGAGACGCCCGTTGAGATGCTGCAGGGTTGTGCCGGAATTCCTTACAGAAAAGGAACGGGGCGATAGCGGCCGGGTTGCGGTGCCGGGTCATCCCACCATCTTGAGTGGGTGGATCTGAATCTTTCGGTGCCTTGACCGCAGCCCAGCAGAGAGCGGGCAGCAAGGTTGTGGAAGAGGAATGCTGCTGCGGGCTTCTCACTGCAGCCCGTCCGTGGCAGAAGAGCTCCCCTGTTGTTCGGCAGTTGAATATCCTGGTGGCACATCAAATGTGCTTCCTAGTCCTGTGGCCAGCGAGAAAGCTCTGCCTCAGATGAGGTGTTCCAAACATCACCCTTGGCATTCACTTAAAGGCACGAAAGAAATCTTGCGTGGCTGGATTCTGGATGGTGTTGTTCATGTTACAGGTAGCTGTGACATTGGAGTATGTGACACGTATGTGTCAAGACCCATCCATTCCACGCAGTTGCCCAAAGCGATTTACTTTCTTAGGAGCAAAGTAAAGTCTTACTTCCTAAGATGTTACTGTCTTCCCTCAGAGAATTTGCACTTCTGCTGGGCATAAAGGCAATTTGGGGATAGTTTTATTCATTGTAATGCAATACTTCAGCAAAGTACACTGGCTATTTGATCTAGCATGGTATTTCAAATGCTAATTCTGCTTGATGAAGTGGAGAGGGGTGGAAAAGTAGGAAAACCTGCTAACAGACTGCTAGAAGTGATTTGTTAGCAAAAACTTGCCAAATACAAACTGGCATTTGCAAGCGGAAGTTTGAGTAACTGAGGCAGATTTTCAGTAAGTTGTGCTGTATTTGTGCTGACTTATGCACTGTGTGAATTTGCAGCACCTGAATGCTTGGCTTCTCTATGTGGTACTTTCAAAGGCCTTTTCAATGACCAGCAAATACAAATATTTAACAATATCTACATTTTATTCTGTGTAAGAATATGTGAAGTGAGATCAGAATCTACAGGTCTTTGAATTATCAAAAATACTGCAGATTATTTTTGCTGTGCCTGTCAGTCTGTAACACAAAAGTTCTCTCTGAAAGCTCTGTTCTTTTCTGTGGGGAAAAAATTAGTCTTAATTTTGTGATCAGGTGGCCAAGCCTGACATTCAGAAATACTAAATCACCATGGACATCAACTTGAGAGAACAGGGAAAGAGAAATTAAGGCTACAGTGGAAAATGGCTGCTGGCATCAGCTGACTGTTCAAAGGGGGGTTATAGTCTTGTGTTGCAATAGTAACACAAGATCTCTGTTTCCTGTAAATGCTGCCATGTCATTTTCCAGATCAAGGATCATTTTCTGCAGGTAGTGCTAATGAGGTTGAGCCATGAGTGCTTCGTGTTGCTTAGGTTTTATAGAGCATTAGCTTAAATTTAGCTTTTATTTTGGTCCAAATATATATTAGCTGTTTTATGCCTCATTGACCCTGATTTACAAAGTCTGTGGGCCTTAAATGTCCTTCTATTGTCTAAATTTTTTTCCCTGTATGTCTTCATGCATTCATCTTCCAGACTTGCATGGGTGCTGGTGTTACACATTGTCATCCAGAGCTGCTGTAGACCAGCAGGTTACCAGATGATTCCCCTGCAGGTCCTTTTAGAGGCACTGTGCTTTCTCCCTTGTGTTTTGGTGCCATAATGGTGTGGCTTTGGGTTCTCAAGCCCTCAAAGTTCCTACTGATGGGTTTCCCTCTGCTTTTAAATTGCATGTTTGTGAGCTATGGCTGCGTTCCTAAATACTCTCCTAGAAATAGTAAAAGGATTACAGGATAACCTAGTTGGGATCTTTGGTTACTTTGATGTTGACTGTAAAATGTTGAATGCTGCTGCTGACCAAGTAGTAATCCCTCTTTTTTTTTTTTTCTCTGTCTTTTTAAGAAAGCCCTACAAAATACAAGCCATGTATCAACCCAGTGCTACATTGCCTGAAATATATTCTTTTCTCCATGCTTGTTTCATTGGTTAAAAAGTGGGGGATTTCAGACTTGGAAATATTGAGGCATTGTTGAACAATGGTATCCACATGATTTTTTTTTTTTTTAGGCTGGAATTTTACCAAGGAAAACAGACCATGTAGTCAACTGGAATATCATGTTCATTCATTCTCACTCAGCATCTTAAAACATGTGACTTCTTTAGTCTTCCATCTGGGCAGAGAGAAATGGTGTTCTACTCTAGGAGAAGGAGCAGAATGAATTTAAACTTTTCAGCCTTTTTTTCTTGTACAGAATAAACCAATAAGCACCTAAATGTCCAACATGCAAAACTGGCTTAGGCTGGATCTTCTCTTTGCCACTGTTGTACCTTCTTTTATGGTATAAAAAGCTTTTTGCTTGTCTTTGATGTGCTCACTCCATTCTTCCCTTTGGGAGTGGACAGCTAAGCTTATACCAAATTCTTTGGTTTGGTCATCTCTCACAGTAAGTTCTACACTCTCATAAATGTTTTTTTTTTGTTTGGTTACTTTATTTCATTTCATCCAAGCATTTACTTCTCCTGTGTTTGTCAAGCTCTCAAGTTCAACACCCCCATGTCTTAAAACATTGACCATTTGCTGCCAGCTTTTTAGACATCCATACATTATATGGCTGTTTTAACAGACTTTTCAGTAAAGCCAGGCCTCAGAAGGCAGTGATACACTTACTTTGACAACCAGTAAGATGTGTATGGATAGATCCTGAAAGTCTCACAGACCTTGTTACTACCACTTAACTAAACGGCAAATAAAGACCAGTTTTAGCTGCTGAATTTATTTTCTTGCTTTATCAGCATGACTACTCCTCTTGTGTAATGGTAAAATTTAGTGTCACTGCTCACTCTGCTCAGAAATAATTTGTGTGACAGTGGCCCCTCTTTTAATTTTGTCATAGTTTACAACATTTTGGGGAGTCTGGTATATATCAAAAGTAATCAGCAAGAACCAAAACTAGTATGGGAAGCTGCCCCAGTTAACTGAGAGTCATTGTGCTGAACAGGTAAATGAACTAAAAAGCCTGCTGAAAATAGACCCATTGCAGATACAAGTGCTTGAGAGAAGTGGTGTTCTAGAGGTCTCTGTAATATAAAAGCCTTATCTTTGTCCTTTCTAATCAATTGAAAAGTGCTTGCATCCTAAGGATTCTCATAACCAAGTTGAAATGTCGGTGCTCTGGTGAATTTCAGCTGACCAGTCTGCCCAGCTGTGTTTCTGCCAGACAGCACTCACTGAAAAATGCCAGCAAGTGTGCTGTGAAGGTGCTATGTCCCATCTTTAGGCTGCTGTAAGCTCTGCTTGCTTACCAAAGTGGTTTGTGGTGGCTCATGTAGAAGAGAGGTGGTTTGCGTGGCTGTGATGCCGATCTGTGTTCTGTGCCCTAAAAATGGAGAGCACTCCTGTTGTGGTTGGGATGGTTGGTGTGAGGAGGTATAGAAAGGATGTGGGAAAAGCCATGGACTTCATGGAGAGACAGCTGTGCCTTTATGGGAATAATTTATTATAGCTGGACAAAAGCCTTCAGGTGTGCAAGTTTTGTGTAAGAGACTGAAGAAGGACTTGACAGTTCTTTAATATCCAAGCAAAGAAACTGCATCCTCCAAGAACTTCAGTTCTTGGGACAAACGTTGGTCCTTGTTCGTGTTACACTGTAGCATTACGTTATTTCCCACTCCAGAAGAAGCCCTATGATGATATTTCAGACTAACTGCAGACTATATTGGTAAAGGTGTCTAAATAGACAATTCTATTATGTGAATTGCCTATAGATCCTTGAAATTTTGAGGATTTTTGTTTTTCTGAGATAAATTTGCATGAGCTGGTAGATATTCAGACAACCACCACAATATGTAGTTTAAACAGTGTTAAAATTTAATATGTTGGAAGGCCTCTGGCTGTTTGAAAGAAGCTGTAAATACTTCAGGTAATTGAACATAAAACTTCCAAATGTGGCTTGACTTGCTTTAAAACATAATGATGCAGTTTTCCATTACGGGGAAAAGTCAACCTCAGCGTAATTTCCTTTTACTGGAATCAGGTGCCAAAGGTATGCTGTGATTCCAGCCAGGTGTTTCATTATACCAAAGGTGCTATAAAAGAGTACTTTTATCTGCTAGGGATGTTGGATCTTTCTCAAAGACTTTCATGCAGACTCACTCCTGGTTCAGCTCTTCAGACTAGCTCTCAAATACCTTGCATAATAAACTGAGGATTCTATAATATCCTAACTTTAAAGGTGATCTGAAACTTAGGTGTAATGATGAAATGCTTATTCCAAACTCATGCTCAATATTTTAGCCATTACACCCGAGGAGGGGAGAAGGGGTTAGGCAGTAGTGAGACTTAGAGGAGATGATATGTTTTAATGAGCCTGAACAACTCATGTGATTCTGCATGTAAAACTGAGCCTGACTTAAAAAATCTGGCAACAGTTGTTTTGTCAAATTGCACGCCTTTTGTCTGTTGAGGTGAGGTCTTCAACTCTTCCAAAGTGACTCTGCTGAACTGTAGTAAAATTTGCTGTTATAGTTGCTTACAGCTATGTATTAATTTCATTTTAATGTTTGTCATCTTAAAGGGTAGAGCAACAAAAAATATCTCAAGTAACACTGCCAAATACACCTGAAAATCGAGTCATTTTTACTTAATAAAAGCTAGGGTAGATTTTAGATTTTTGGCAGTAATGTTAGTGAGGTTAATGAAAACTATTCATCTAGAGGAAATGACTGAGCATTGCACTGAGCAGATGGCTGCAGAACTTTTCAGCCCTAGCAGCTAGATGAGAGGATCAGGATAAGAAAAGAAGGTCGCTATGGAACACAGAAATGAATTTTGTATTAGTGTTCTGTATTATGGTTTGGATTTCAGTTGCATTAGATCTTTCTTTTGTGTGAAAGTCTATCAAGCCAAAAGGCAGAATGTGTAGCAGGATGAAAGGAATGTCAAATTTTTCACAGTTAATAAAATTGTGAAGCAGTGTAGCAAGTATGAACTAAGGAGAGGCTCAATTTCCTCCTCTGGAGAAGCCTCAGCTGAGAGGAAAGAATTGGTATAGAGAACCCTATTATGGAAAACTGTAGCATATGAGTCAGTTGATGAACATTTTTTCACGTGGACAATGTGGTTTTCTCTAGTAACAGGAATATTTTAATGGATTTAGCTGGGATCTTTATCAGTTCTAGATATAGCATGATCGCTGCCTTTGATGTTTGAAGACTGCTTATCTACTAAGCTGATCAGATCTTCAGTGGGTCAAAGCAGTTATGCAGTGAACACCTTGCCAGCCTTTCCATCTAGTTTTATTTTTGCTGCTGACTTCTTGGTCATGCTCAAACAACTTTATTGTGGGCTAACTGAAGGAATTTCCCAAGCTGCTGAATAAAAGCTTGAATGCTTGAGTAATGGTGGTACATCTTGCATGAACAGACTTCATACCCTTGCTTTAGGAATATATCCTTTTTGTATAGATGTATCAAATATAAATATATCGTTATGTCTTTAGCTTGGATGCAAAGCATGATGTTTGTTTGAAGTATTGGCATGTCCACAGCTAAGTCCCCATCTGTTTTTAGGAAGAGGACAGTAGGAGCTTGTGGTGAACTTCATGAATTCAGTGTCACATGGTCTCACTTTGTAGCCATTGTGTGCTGCAAGGACAGTGGCAGTATAGTTCTCTTTCCTGTCTCTTTCCTTGAATACACATGGATTACGTGTACATGTGCTGAGCAAAGCAAGCCTCATGTGAGAGGAAGGGGCTTATAGAAACCCAAGGAACAAGTTATGTGAAAGATAAATGGTCTTGTAGCATTGCAGATGGGTCCACAGTATGTAGCTGAGCATCACTTAAACAGGTTCTAGATTTATCTAGAGCAGAGGTGACCTCAAAGTGCCCTGTGACAACTGAAATTGTATGAATAACTGAATGGAAAAATGTCCATATTGTTGAGTTTAAGAAATAATCTTTCTAGCTCAGAGCTTGTGGCAGGAAGCTTACTGCTGTGCACTTGACAATGTCTGAGTCAAGAGAAGAGCGAGCCACGTGGTTGTGTTGAGCACAGGACATGACTCCTGCCTGGATTCATTAGAGTGTAGATGGCACAGTTGGCAGGTGTGTGATATCGCAGAGGGTTGTGCTGCTCACAGAGGGACCTGGAAAAATTACCTGATCGGAATCCCATGAAGTTTGACAAAGGGAAGCGCCAAGTCCTGAACCTGAGGCAGAATAACCACATACCCTGCTACAGGCTGAGGACTGACTGGGTGCTGAAAAGAATGGGTGGTCCCCAAGCTGAACATCCACTGGCAATGTGCCCCTGTGGCACAGGCAGCCAGCGCTCTCCTGGGCTGTGTTTGGAAGAATCCCACCAACAGGTTCAGGAAGGTGATTTTTCATCTTGGTTAAACTTGATGGAAACCATGTCTAAAGTGCTATGTCTGGTTCTGGATTCTCCAGTAGAAGAAAGACATGGCTTGATGGTGTGCATCTAGAAAAGGGTCACAAAGACTGTTAAGCATTTGGAGGTAGGAAAAGCAGATGAGAGAGCTGGGATTATGCAGCCTCAGGAAGAGAAGGCTCTGAGAATCTTATTGTTAAGAATAACACCTGATGGGAGGGAGCAAAGACGATGGAGCCAGACCCTTCTCAGTGGTACCTGCTAAAGTAACATGACACAATGGGCACAGACTGAAATACAGGGAATTCCCTTTAAACAAAAGAAAATGCTTTTTACTGCAAGGGTGTCTGAACGCTGGAACAGGTTGCTCAGAGAATTGTGATGACTTCATCCTTGGAAGTAATCAGAAGAAGCTTGGATGTGGCCCTGAGCAGCCTACGTCAACTTGCCTGGAGCAGGGCGTTGGAAGTAGATGATTGCCAGAGGTGCCTCCCAAACCTCAGTAATTTGGTTATTTGGTGACTGAGAAATCTGGAGTAATTTTCCCTACTGTCTTGTAGTAAAATTATAACTCTGCATACTGTGAAGGAGGAGGTTTCCTGAGAATACTGCTGGGCTTCCTTTCCCAGTGACCTGTGTTAGAGTTCTGGGCATGTTGCTTTCTGTGGGACAATATCCCAAATTCTAGATATGAAAATGCTGCCAAACTTCTGCATTTGTCTAGTAATTCAGGCACTGTATTTTTTTTTATACTTCCTCTTAAAGATGTCATCTGTTAGAAGGGGAAGTGTAAACTGTTCTAGTTACAGGAAGTCTGTGGCAGTGATTATTCTGTTATTTATGAGGCCCTTGAGCAGATCTTCATGCAGCTGGACACTGGGATTTATGCACTCTGCCAGTCTGCTCAGGTGAACACAGTAAATGTCAGCAGTCTTGAATCTGAAGCATCACTCCAATGTGACACTAAGCTGATTGTCCAGTGTGAATGGTGATCTTTACTATCCTGTAATGTCCAGGTTTTTATTAATAAGAGGAGGAGATATTATTTTCTTAGGAAAACTCTTTGGCTGCATTTTATTGTTCATGCCTGTTAAGCTTTCCTGTATATCAAATGTAAGGGTTTATATTCTGACTCCATTTTTCTACCCTTGGACATCAAAACACATTAGTCCATTTCAGATGTTCTAAAATCTATGACCTTCAAGTTCAAAGTTATGCTAGCAGAATGGTTCCTAGCACTGATGAGTTACTGATGTAATGCTGCTACTTCCAAATTACTGATTCTGTGCTGTTTACTACCGTTTTGGTTAGAGTCTAAGCTTTTGTGCTAATTTGAAATGTTGGTAATCCTAGAACTTGCAAAGATAGACTCGAGAAGTTGTGAAGACTACAGGGAACTCTTCAGCTTCATGCAGGTTCTTAGGGAGAGATCACACAGTTGCTCATGTTCTGTTCAGCATATGGGGCAGTGCCTGTCAATCTCTGGAAACAGATTCCATCAGCTGTCACTCAGGGTGGCACAGCTCTCTGCTTTGTTGAGGTGCTGGATGTTGTGCAATTGCTTTAGTGCTTCTGCTGGCCAGGGGAAGGGCTGCTGAGCGTAAGGAAGCCCCACAAGACTCCTGGAGGCAATCGATACTGTTCAACACGCTCCAGCAATTAGTACTGCGGTGTGTTCAGCGCCTCCCTGTGCAGTCTGTTGTTAAACAGTTGTTCTGTTAAGCTCTTCCAGAGCACAGCACACACTGACATGGCTGGATGACACAGGAGGGCTGACAGGTGAACAGACCCCAGCAGAAAAACATGCACCTCTTTCAAGGATTTTGGAGTAGCTGTATGCACCACTCGGGACATTGGAATTCCCGGCTTTGTAGTAGGCCCTTAATGCAGACGCCAAAGCCTGTTAATTTCTTCTGCTAGGCCCTGTGGAGTAGGGAGGGCACAGATGAGAGTTCAGCTGGGCTCGAGGTGGCTGGAATTGCTATTGCGGCATTCCTCGGTGCTGGTGGGAGAGAGAGGGAGAGACTGATGACTCATCAAGTCAGGTGGTTGTGCCTCTGCTGTGTGTCAGAAATTTCTTTCCCCTCTGCAGCAGGCTTTCTCATCCCTCTGTGTAGGGGCACTGGAAGGACGGTTATTTCGCAAGCAGTGATGCTTCACTGCTGAATTCTAGCTTTTGAATTTGGCCTGTGGGTTTTTGGTACTCCCTGCTTCTGCAAAATAAGGTAAGGATCTGTGTTTATGTGATAAAATTGTCATAGATTTTCTTCCTTGCTGCAAGAAGGCTCCTTCTAAAAATCTTACTGGAGTCTGAATTTTGAAAAAATCTTTGTTAAGGCAGTTCATTGTGTAAATTCTGCGTCTGATCAAATGTTAGATGCAAAACCCAGGGACAGTGAAGGGAAACGGGTTTCTCCAACATTGAGAGCAGGCCATTTACATTTTTGGGGCTACTGTGTAACCAGATTACTGTGCTGAGGAGAAACCAAGATGGAAAGCTGAGATTATGGGCGCTTTCTTGTTTAATTAGGACTTTAAAATCAGTGTAATAAATCACCTTTTAGTCAGAGAAGGTTCTGCTGCAAGTAATGCTTTGATTTCTGGCACTCTTAATCCGAATATCTCTGCTAGAGATTAGGAGCATGTTTGAAATCAATTGGTGAACTGTTTTAGATAAAGAAGATATAAATTGTAAAGGATACAAGATGAATCTTTACTCATCAGGGAATTAAGCTGATATCCTATGTAGGTGTGCTAGTGGACTTCTGTAGGAGAGAATTGCATATAGTGCCTAATATCCTGTGTTGGCAAGAGGTCTTTTAAAGGCCTCAGGGGCTCTGTAGATTTCTGAAATGGTCAGCTACCATGGCTTCTGGGGTACATATATGCTTTAGGAAATTTCATTTTCTTCGACTACTGGCAATGAAAACATCCAAGAGGGCAGCATTTTGGCCCTCAAGGACTTTTCCATATAAATTGAAAATCTGTAGTGCTAGTACACAAGTACAAGAAAATGGTGCAGAGATAAATAACAACTTGATTTTTGATTTTTTTTTTCCCCTTAATTTATATTCAGTGTTAAGAGATGTGTAGCCCCTTAAAAAAGAGGTCAGCCTGGCTGTATGGGCACTGGCTTTGTGTAGACTGTACTTTGGAGGTATAGCAGAGGTGAAACAAAGGTGAGAAAGAATTCACATCTTTTACACTTGAAATACTTAATAGGTATGTGTTTAAATGCTGTTGGCACAGATACCAGTGATCATGGTAAAGACAGGACTTCTTAATGTGTTGCTAGGTTGTCTAGTGGAGGAATCCCCCGGTCTTTTACTTGACTTGGCCAGTAATTTGGAAAAGTGGCTGTAGGAAGAGAGGGAGCAGAGCAGCCACAGGAACAAGAGAGGCAGGTGCTGGCTGTCAGGATGTTGCCATTTAACTGCAGAATGGCTATTCTGAGGTTCTGACTCGCCTCCTTAAAAGATAAACAGTTGCTTCAAGCAGGTTTTGATTATGAAGAAAGTTAATTTAAATTGAAACTGGCCCAGTGTTCCTGCGTTACCTTGCCTTTGGAATTTGACCCTTTCTTATGGGATGTTGTCCAATAATTACCAAGCTGTGTCACTAATTCACTTATGAGAATGAGCTTTAACTGTACTGTGCTTTTAAAGATGTTGGTAGTAGGACACTGGGCGTTGTTCTTTATGCTATATTGAAGTAAATGTTTAACTTGGACTCATAAGAACAGCTGCTTATATTGGTATGAACTGCAATTGTGCTTGCTTGAATTTTGCAATGTTTTAGTTGTTAAAAGCAAAAAAGATGAGATAGTTGTGTTAGTCACATCAGAACCAGCTCATACCGGCTGCTCAGGAACTGCAGATTGCTTTGCGAGGACCTCCCCTCTGCCATTTGTCAGAGGAGCATTTGAGAAAAAAGCAGTGAAATTGAAATTGTCTCCTGGATCTGAACACTAGCGTGAAAGGTAACCTATGGTTATAGAGAGTAGAAGGATCTAGCTGGGTATCTGGCTTAGCCTTTGGGCTCAAGACTCCATTAGCAGGTGGGTCCTAGCTGGTGGTGGCTGAGCCATGATCAACTGTTGTGGTGGCTGCTGTGGAATGAATCAGTGGCAGCCATGATAGACAGTACACTCCACAGAGACACGGAGCCTGGAAGAAGCTGTACCTTCAGGATGAGCAGGGGTTTGGAATCGTGGGAGATGTTTTCCTTACAGAGCAGTGCCACTAATTTAAAACTTAAAGATCAGTAAAGAGGGTCAGGGGCAGAGGACTTGTATTGTATTAAAAAGCTGAAAAACAGTTGTAGGATTTCAAGAATAGCAGAAGTCAGCTACTGCTCCCAAAGAATAGGCAAAAAAAATTCCTTTAATTGTGCTGGAAGGGGTGGCAACAGAGTTGTCTTGCTTATTGTACATGGGGCAGATTTTTAAGCCTGAGTATGCCTTTGTATTTGCTGCCTTGTGGAAAATGCTGGGTTAGATTAGGCTTCTCTGAGAGATTGAGTGTGAGTGTCAACAGATGCCTCCTAGTTTGTGTCACCAAACCAGGGGCCTTGCTGTCAATTAGCACAGGAGTGTTCTGTGCTGGGGTGCCCTAGTGCACCTTTCACCAGTGCTGTGTCCTAAGTGTGTCTGTACGGGAGAAATGGGAAGAGCGTGGCCTTACAGTTCTCTAACACCCATCAGTTTCCAAGGTAACACGCAGCATGATAAAGGCTCACAAAGCAAAACCATTAAATCCTCTGATCTGCTCCAGAAGCAGGACAGCCCAACTGTCAGCCGCAGGACAAACATGGATGGAGGGAGTCTGGTGATAAAGCGGCTTTCCAGTGCCAGTTGTTTAGATCCACTAAACAGTTACTGGCTAGAGATGACAGCCTGTTGTTTAACTGTTGCAAGGTGGGGGTTTTGGCCATTATTCAGCACAATTCTTCTGTAATGCTCTGTGGGTTTCACTGAGAGCAAAGACTGTGTAATATGTTGCTGTGAGACCCACAGAGAGGACTCACATGTTTGTGTGCTGGTGCTTCTGAAAGTCTGTGTTTCTTCCTCCAAATACTGTGATTCAGCACCTTAAGGTAGCAAAAATTGAATTTGCTCAATTAGTATTTGTAGCATTGCATTTTAGAGACTGGTGGCAGTAAAGCAGACCCAGAACATTCTCTTGCTCACTCAGAATTGTGGAAAACTCCATATTTTGAAGGAGGGTAATGAGATGTGGAATACAAAAGAGGTTTTCTGTTGTTTAAATATCCTATTACCAAGCTTAAAAACGGTGCAACAGTGTTAAGGCTGTGTTACACTGCATGTTTTTCATTCAGTAGCATTCTGTGGAGCATATTATGGAGTGATGTTCTACCCCTGTGTTTCTGCAATAAGGAATTTCAGATCTTTTGTTTGTTTAAATCAGTTACTTTTTCAGTTTTTACAGCTTTAAAATCATAGTGGTTAAGGTGCTTCAGGCTATGAGTTCAGAATTCTTTTTAACTGAGAAGTAAGAAGAAAGCAGAGGGAGAAGGAGGAACTTACTACATGTGTACATTCTTCAGGACTGACTCTTATATTTTTTTCTTTTGTTCAGTTGAACAGACAAAATGGACTTCTCCAAACTCCCCAAAATCCGTGATGAGAACAGAGAGGCTTTCGTTGGCTATGTTTATGGAGTCTCAGGACCTGGTAGGTACTATTTTGTAAAGGAAGTCATAATTTTGTTTTATCTAGGATCTTGTTAATCTTCACTTGAAAGCAGAGAAGAATAAAAGAGGTCTGGGTGGTGCTTTTCTTTTTTTTTTTTTTTTTGTGGGGGTCTTCAAGAAGGATTACGGATTTGTAGTCTCATAAACTATTAAAAAAACTGCTCACAAGATGTTATATTAATTAACCTTTTTAAAAAATGTAATGAGCAGAAGCAGGCAATTGAATAAAAACAATAATAATAATAATAATAGTAATAATAATAATAAAAGGTAAGCTTTCTGTATGAGATAAAGCCCCATGATTGGAAATCTGCAGGGCTCAGTGTGCTAGGCTTCTCTAAAAGGGTGTGAAATACATAGTCGGTTCTCACTGAAAGTTGTGCCCCTGTGCTTTCTGAGATACTCAGTCCCTGTCAGTGTCAAGCTGCTCTGTTTTCTGCACTGTGGGCTGGGGGAGCTCAGCAAGGAGCCACAAGAGTCAGGGAAGGCGAAAGAATGTGCTGATAGTGCAGCTGGGAGAAGGAGGACTCTTCCTTCATCTTTATCAGCTGAAATAGTTTAGGCTCTGATAGCAACAGCTTTTGAATACATGCAGACTCTGCTGGCTTTTCTGCTCCCTCCTGCATTCTCTTCAAGAGCTGAAGGAAAGGTTGGGAATGCGAGAACAGAAGATTAGCAAGTATTTTTGTTAATGCAACGTGTTTAATGAATAAGAAATTCCCTACCTAAATAAGCGCAAGTTTTTAACTGCAAATTCTGTAACTGTAGAAGTAGTACTTGGAAACAATTTTAAACTGACACACCTTTCTTTCCCAAGAAGCAGAAAATGTATTTTTGTGTAAATACGTGAATCCTGTGTGCTTAACTGTGATCCTAACATACAAGACATAATAAATTTTGTTCTAAAGCAGCCAGGACTCCATATATGACCTGCTGAAATCTAACTCGAAGCAGCAGAAAGTTTCAGGCCCAAAACATGCTGTACAACAGTCTTCATCTGTTGAAAGTTAATTTAAGTGCCCTAAGATAGACATCACTTTTCTACAAAATAAAGCAAAAAATAGTGTTTTCTTAAAAGCTTTCTAGGCATCACTTTAGATGCAAGGGTATTTAGCAGGTGCCTTGGCTTGATCTATCCATGTTTATGCCAGCATAAGGTAAACAGAAGTTTAAGTGACTTGAAAATGCTGGCCCCCAACCACAGGTTTCTGCAACTACCAGGTATTGGGCGATCTTGTGTGTTCTAATTTAGTCAGGTGAGAATGAGGCCCAGCTCACTGCAAGGGAGAAGTGCCTATAAAACTTGTTTGTCAAAGTTCACAGCATCTCACACCCTCAACATTTGCGATCCATCAAGATAGATAAGAGAAATTATGGCCTGAATTGTCCTGTGAATTGCTACATTCTCATAGTGTCCTCTTATTCTGGGTAAAGGACAGAGTGAAAACTGTAGGAAAACTTATTCTTTCGACTGTTAAACTAGAAATACCAGGAGTTGTGGCATCCTTTTGTGAGGTCAAGAGTGTGTGTCTCGTATGGGTGAACACCAGGTTTATGCTGTGGAGTTCTTACTGGCTTGTGATGGGTAGATTTCCTGAGCTGCAGGAAAAAATAACTCACCGATGTGCCCGTCTTTTGCAGTGGTCACGGCCTGCAACATGGCAGGTGCTGCCATGTATGAGCTGGTACGGGTAGGACACAGTGAACTGGTGGGGGAGATTATCCGGCTGGAAGGGGATCTGGCAACTGTCCAGGTGTATGAAGAAACGTGTATCCTTTTCACTGCTCCCTCTGTGCTGCCAGACCACACCCTTCCAGAGTACTGGTCATGAGGGTAAAGAGGATGGAAAGAAGCCCTCGATACTTTGGGTCCTGGCAGGATATCTGTTCTGCATGTGTTTTGTAAATTTTGATGGTTTTTGAGGTGAATCATACCTTGTGTGGCTGTGTAGCAAGGAGACTTTTTTAAAACTGGAAATCTAAGACCAAAATACCTTGTATTGTAAGACCTGTACTTTAGAATTCAGGTGCATTTTTAATGCCTCTTTGTTCAGGCAGTTGACAAGTGTCAACCATAAATGGCAAAACTAAGCAATATTTGGTGCATCTTTTTCTTTGCTTTTGATAAATGTGCTAGTATATTGCTTAAGTAAGAAATGTCACGTGGACAGGATGCCAGTATTTTGCCAAGCATAACAGATTACACTTTTTCTTCTGCAGTGGGCTTACAGCATCTTGGTCCAGCTATGATGCAGCATATATTTGAAAATCAAGGCAACTTAAAATATATTTTTATTAAATATGTATATATGAGAGAATGTCATACAAGAAGTCATAAAATGAAGCCAGGCCTCTTTCCCCCTCCCAAGGGGACTGTGTGTATCTGTAGAGCCTAGGAAAATGGCTATGCTGACTCCCAAACCTGGATTCTGAGGAGCTTGCTGGTAAACTGCTGACTAGGTATTTATCATTTTAGATGGCATCATTGTTACAGTATCGAGTAGCTTTCCATCAGTACATGGAACAAGTTTGAGTATAGTTTACTTTTAATTTCCTGTTGAGCAGAGATTCAGTCATAGGCATCTCTGAAGTCAACTTGTATTTAATCTCTTGAGTTTTGTATAAGTTTTGGAGGTTTCTTTTGTATTGTAGCAGGCCCTTCTGCCAAGGTGTTGGCTGTTTGCAGAGAAAAGTCCATTGTGCATCTTTGGAATTTAGGTAATGCATAGACCTTACAGCTTGATGCAAGACAGGAGGGCAGTAGTGCTGGTCTTAGACAAACTCCTTTTAAAATTAGGCTGCTGTTGAAAAAAGCTGTGTAAGGCGCTCAAGATCAAAACAGTTGTGCTCTCTAAACAAATTCTGAAGTGAAAAATTCCATATTTCATAACATTATCTGACTTAAACAGCCTAATCTGTTTTCTAGGTTTGAAGCTGTAAGGAATGTGTGATGATTTTGTCATCCCACTGCCTAGCACTCCAATGAACTCATCATATTAGTTGACATTAGTTGCCAAAAACAGTTGACTGAGCAAATGATTGTAAAGCAGAATATTTGCCGCTACTTTGCCTCTCTAGAGGATGATTAACTTTGCTGTTTGAGAAAATTCAGAATTTAGTATAAAGCCTACATGCTTCTCAAATGCTGATGTGTAACATGGGAATAGTATTACCTTAAAGTCAGAAAAGGGATTTGAGAGTATGATGTTGTGAACCTGTTGACTTCTGCCTGGTTTCTTTCCCTAGTTCTGGATGAACTTTTCCTCAGCAAATCTTTAGCTGGTGTCTCTGTAGGAGATCCTGTGCTCCGTACTGGGAAGCCTCTGTCAGTGGAACTGGGGCCTGGCATTATGGGAGCTATTTTTGATGGTATCCAGAGACCTCTCTTGGACATCAGCACTCTGACCAAAAGTATCTATATCCCTAGAGGTATCAACGTGTCAGCTTTGAGCCGAGACGTCAAATGGGACTTCACACCTTCCAAAAACCTGCGGGTAGGTTCTGACAATCCTGTGTTCCCCTCTTGCTCCTCTGCCCCCGAGCTTAGGCCTGGAGCAGTGTGCTAGGGCTGTGACTCCTGGGACCTGTGGTTAATGCTGCACTTATTGAAGTTTGCAAAAAGGAGTGCTAGGAGCTGGTAGTCATGTATGAGACTGGATGGGGATCCCCAGAACTTACTTGATATGACTTAGAGTGTGTTGCTGCTGCATATAAGAAATTTGCAGTTTCAATGTATTTCCCAAGCCATAGAGGAACTTGTGGAATTGCAGTAAGCATTAGCAGGAGCAGGCGTTAGCTGAGCAAAAAGAATGACTGCAGCACACATTTTGCACATGGTGAAGGTAGCCTCAGAGCTGGAAAATGTCATGGCCTTTAGCCCTTTGCAGCATCTTTTTTCCAACCCTGCAGGTTAGCATGTGCTATCCTTTCTCTTCTTAGCACATTAGGTTGAGAGGTGGAAAAGAAATGAGGAGAATTCCTTTTGTCTGTCGGTAATTGCTCCTGTCTGAGCCTTGAAAGGCACTTGAGCACAGGTAGTGTTGCTAGCAATGCTGTTGGAGTAATGAGTTATGTAAATGAGCTACTGTGCTGTAACAAGGAATTTTTAAAAGGGGTAATCACAGTGCTAGACTTAATAGCTATAGTATTTTTTAGTTTGTCAAGGTTCTTTTTTAAAAGATATGACTAATAGACCCGTTCTGATTTTAGGTTGGCAGCCACATCACTGGTGGAGATATTTATGGTGTGGTGAATGAAAACTCCCTGATCAAACACAAAATCATGCTGCCCCCACGGAATAGGGGTACAGTTACATACATTGCTCCTCCAGGAAACTATGACACTTCAGTAAGTCTCACAAACAGCAGTTGCTGGTATATTCTATGTCTCTTTTATAAGATTGATGTACTCTTTCTGTTCTGCATGAGGCCAGCTACAAGGTGTCTGAGTTAATGATCACTTCTGCTACCCTGCCTGCAGAGGTTGCATTATTATTTTGTGCTGCTACTTTCTATGTATATGGCTTCCCAACAGCACTTCACTATGCCATGTTTGATGACCTCTGTGGGCATATGCAGTATCTTATGAATATGTAAAATTAAGTTGCTCTTCAAAAGCATATTTTTAATGTGTGCTGTGTCTTGCACCATTTTCCCCCAATGGCCTTGAAAATATGGGAAAGAGCCTTCCCTTGGGAGGTTATGATTGCATGTTGAGGTTCTAAGAGCTCTGTGGTGTTACCAAAGGCCTGTGCAGAGTAGTTAAAATGAGAATTTGTGTGCTGGTCCAATGTGCAGCTGTTTGCTTACTTCCTGTGTCTGGTGCTCTCTGTTAGGATGTTGTGTTAGAGCTGGAGTTTGAAGGTGTGAAGGAGAAGTTCACTATGGTGCAGGTGTGGCCTGTGCGTCAAGTCCGTCCTGTTACCGAGAAGTTACCAGCCAATCATCCTTTGTTAACTGGCCAGCGAGTCCTGGATGCCCTCTTCCCGTAAGTACTTCCTTTGTTTTCTACTGTGTAAGAAATCTCTCTCTTGGGGGGAAGCAGAGCTTCTAGGGAAGGAGGCCCTAGAACCTTAGTTGTTCTTAATGGTAAGCTTTCACCATATGTCACAGCATAATCTTAAAAAATATTTAGCTGAACGTCTCATTTTTACTTGGCAAGTGAACTCACTGGTGGAAAAAGGAAGTTTAATAAAACTGTTCTAGTGCATTAATTTAGAAAAGACGGGACATGCATAAACTTAACATAACCATATCACATCTGCAGAAAGGCTAGAACTTTCAAGCTTGCTATCTTCATTTGAATGCATGATTAGGATGTCTTCCCACGGTCTTGAGGATGTGTTCTTCCAATGATTTTGAGGTTGCCACTTAGGAAAACTGTTGCCCTTAACTGTAACACAAACTGCTCATTTAAGCAGCTAATTTCTAAGACACTGAATTCAGTTATTTTGGTCTAAAATATTGTGCTGCTTATTCTGTAATGCACAGCTAAGTACAGTTGTTCTTTCCTTAGCATTTGCATTCCATCACCATTTCCAGCTGTGAAAACTGCTACGTTTCGAGCCCTAAAGTCATGCTGTTGTGTCAGTGTAAGTCACATACCTCAAGGACAGGAGAAGAAAAGGATGGTTTCATCCCTCGATTTTTTCATTTAGTGAAATACCTCTGTGTTTCTCACCCAGAACATTGAGTGTGGCTCCTGTCATTCTGCTTTGGATCAGGGAGTTCTAGTGGAAAATATATTCTAAGGTGGGAAAGAGCTGTTTTTTAGTTCCTTGCAAATCAGAGTCCTTTTTCTTTACTCAGGTGTGTACAAGGGGGTACAACAGCGATTCCTGGGGCATTTGGTTGTGGAAAGACTGTGATCTCACAGTCTCTTTCAAAGTACTCCAACAGTGATGTCATCATTTATGTAGGCTGTGGAGAACGAGGAAATGAAATGTCTGAAGTACTGAGAGATTTCCCTGAGGTTAGTATGGAGATTTCATGGAGAGTAAACCTTCCTGGGAAGACTTGCTATCGTACTGGTATTGTAACAGAGTAAAATATCATGTTGGTTGAGTGACTTGAAAAGATCATCTTGCCTGCCTTGAAGCTCTGGCCAAAATCCCTTTTGGCTTGTTCAAGAATTATTTCAGTGGCCCCTCAATAAACATCTGGGTGTAGTTTCTGGGTGTACTTTCTAAATTGTTTAAAATAAAGCCAGAATGAATGTCAGAGAAGAATTTAGCACAGTTGTAAACATCTTGTTACTGGTCACGTCTCTAACTTGACCGTGCATTGAAGATGCAGCATCCATTTACAAGTTGCAGGGTGGTGATATAGTTACCAGATATTAGTTTGATGTGTTAAGCCTTGTAATACCTTTTGAATGAAGTAGAAAATAATACCTTGTTAATAAAAAGAAAACAACAAACAAGAAACAGATTTACCAATCCTTGTACCTATTACTGTGTTTTAGTGAAGTTGTTATGCCGTAGTCAGATAGTATGAAACTTCACTGCCAGAAATAAGGGGTAAAAGGCTTGGGTGTGTTGATTGGTGACAAGGTGGGAAAGTCAAGCTGAGGTGGCCTTGAAGAAGGTAAATCCCAGGGTATTCATAAGTGTAATTCTACACAAATGTCAGGGTGTGCATTCTGTTGTTCAAGTGCTTGTGAGGCTTCACTGAGATTAAAAATGTGGTTTTATGTCCAGTTGTCAGATACTGACTTGGCTTCTTGAAGATGGAGGGAAAAAGCTCTCTGATTCCTAATGGACTTATGACAGGAGGCTAAGAATTTTTAACTCTTTCAGCCTCGAAATCTGAGAGAGGACAATGTGCTCCCTTGTGCAGTGTGTTTGTCATTACTTATTTGTATGGGAGCAACAGGGATTTGGCAGTACCAGAAGATAAGGTGAGGCTGAAGCACGTACATCAAAAAGTTAAGCTGTGTGCAGTCTGAAAGACAAACCAATGTATCCTAATTTGAGTCTCATCTCTGCTCTTGGTAGAATAGCTGTGGGGAAGAGTATCCTGATCCAAAGCAAGTAAAACAGTAAAAAAAAAACAAGCAGTGAAAAATTAACAAAAAAACTTGCTCCTGTTACAGTTTATATGTTTTTCCTTTTCTTGCATTTTAGTTAACAATGGAAGTTGATGGCAAGGTAGAAAGCATCATGAAGAGAACAGCTCTCGTAGCAAATACTTCCAACATGCCCGTGGCTGCCAGAGAAGCATCCATCTATACTGGTAAGTTTTACAAGAGGATAGAGAAAGTTGTGTGTGTAAAGCAAGCCAAGCCATCATGCTCTAGCATTTTCAGTTCCTGAGATGGCCATATCAAGAAGCCTGTCTAGTTTCAGAAGTAAACCCTTTCAGACCTTGCCTGCACCAAGTCTTGGTATCTTAATTGAATCTGACTTGCTTGCATATAATTGCCATTTCTAAATATTGAGTAAATTTTGTTTATAAGGTGAACTTACTGTGCCAGGACGTGTGTAGGTTTTTTGCATGTATTAATTCTGTAAGCTGTAGGTTTTGACTAGCTTTTTACTGACAAGTACAACCACTTAATGAACAGGAATAGTATTCTCTGAGTTGGCAGACTAATCTTTCCTTTGCAGCCTCTTAAAGGCTTTTTTTAAGTTCTTTTTTTATGAACAGTTGTCAGATAATTCAGATAAAACACGACCTTTTCTCACTCTTGTATTCTGGTGGTTGGAAAGGGAAGGAGACATTTTACAGTAAGAAGAGTCTTTGTTGATGGTTTCAGTGAGGGAAAGAGTAGCATCAGTGACATTGCAGTGTCTCTTCAAAGAAATATACATGAATGTAAGGTGAATCTGAGTGGTTCATAAACAAAAATGAGGAGAGTGAGAAGAAATAAACAACAACAATGGGGACATTAGCAGGAAGAAAGAGTAATTTCCACTGTCTATTTCCATCAAAATGTCAACTCAAATAATTTGGTTTGTTTGCTTCTTTCTGACAACATGTAAGCATAGAATTCCTTTCTGAACTGTCTCCTGCAGCACGCTGTTGTCTCTGTTACAGGAATCACCCTGTCCGAGTATTTCCGGGATATGGGCTACCATGTCAGTATGATGGCAGACTCGACTTCTCGATGGGCTGAGGCTCTCAGAGAAATCTCAGGGCGACTGGCTGAAATGCCAGCTGGTGAGTAGTCTTTCCTCAGTCTAGTCTTGTAACGGCAGCCCTTCGAACTCTGAGCCTTTGACTGAGTTTGTGTGTGTTGGTGTTTGCAGACAGCGGTTATCCAGCCTACCTCGGTGCCCGTCTGGCCTCTTTCTATGAGCGAGCTGGGAGGGTGAAGTGTCTGGGAAATCCGGAGAGGGAAGGCAGCGTCAGCATTGTTGGAGCGTGAGTGTTGCATTGCTTTGCCTCTCCACTGGCTGCAGTTCTTCCTCACTGTTTTTGTATGACACGATACCTTTGTTTCAGACAAAAAAAGTCTCATTGCTCTGTGCAGCTGCAGAACTTAAAAATACGGGAATGGGTAGGTAGATACTTAGTCTCTGTTCACCCAGAACTCCTGATAAATTGTGCGTAGGGGCAGAAGGAATGAATGTGGGCAGGTAGCTCTGTGAGGTGTGGAATCGCAGGCACAGCAATTGGATCAAGTGGCTCAGGGAATAATGTCACTAGAGCTCTCTGCAAAGTATGTCAAACCATGCTCAGAGCAGGAAAGAAGGGGCAGTTAGAGCAGCAGTGTTTGCACTTGGGGGCATAATGAATCATGACTCTCCTGCTCACAGTGTAGAATTCCATGGAGCAGCATATCTCAGGCTGTGATGTGCTGTGAAAAGCATGTTGTCCACAGGCATTCTCTTAGGTGATACTGGTTTGTGTATCCTACCCTGGGCAAAGTGGATTCCTTGTGTTTTCACGAGGGCCTCTGGCATTTGCAAGAACACCCAGAGCTAATTTTTTGCTCTGCTTAGTTCTGCTGTTCACAGCATAGATACATAAGGGCTTTCTGGTTTTGAGACTGGAACACTATTTTTTTTTCATCTCTGGAAAGGCATGTATTGGAGTGTCAAGCACAAATGAAGTAGTTACTCTATAGGTGAATATCAAAAATAACTTGGATATTGGGACATTGTTTCTTGTATAATCACTGCACTGTGTATTTGTGATGTTCTATCAGCACTCTTGCTGAATCTGTTCCAACTGAGACAGGAAGCTGGAGTTACTACCTGGAGCTAATGTGACTGAAATTACACCTTAATGCTGTCAATCAGTCACTGATGTAACTATTTTATGGTATGCTTGATACTACCCCTCTGTGGGTATGCATCAAGCACTTTCTGCAAACATATTGCAATCTGTTATTTACTTGAAATCATGTTGACTTTTCTTGTTTCTCTGCACTGAGCTGTGCAGTCAATCATATGTTCAGTACTTCAGTTTGAACTGTGAAAGCAGCTCTGATAACCTGTTCCTATTTCTTCCTGCTCAGTGTCTCTCCTCCAGGTGGTGACTTCTCTGATCCTGTCACATCTGCTACCCTGGGCATTGTTCAGGTACGTCCCACAACATTGCAGCTCTTCTGTCCACTTTGTTAGACTCCAGATGGTTTGTACTTCAGCACATCTGTGCCAGTGGCTGGGGTGAGAGAGCTTTGATTTGACAAAGGCAGCATTGTAGGGTGTTTTGGAAAATGGCCTAACACTGTGAAAGGTGACCTTGTGAGATGGTCTCAAACTGATGTGTTTGAGATCCCTTTGGAAGAGGGAGTCAAGGCAGCAATTTCTTGCAACACTGCCAATTCAGGGATACCCGTGTGCTTTCTAAGTGCTGCCCATTGAGCTGCACTGCAAATGTATCTATTCCAGCTGAGACGGAAAGCAGACCATTCTTAATATAGGTGCATTGAAACCACAAACAAATCCTCAGAGGAGCTGACTGGGAGTGTCTTGCAACTGTTTGCAGTTTTGGGAAAAACAGTTACATCTATTCTGTCTCCACTTTACTTAGACTCCAATATTGACATTGCTATGGCTGACTGCTCCCTCATGAGCAGTCTCAAGCTGAATAAATCTGAACTCAGCTTAAAAGTTGCATCATTTTTTGAGAAGTGGTGTTTGAATGTCACTGCTATAGTTAACAGGCTCCCAGGCTTCCATTTGTGAAGCCTTTGCCATGCTGCATTAATTTCAGCTTGCTTGACTGCTCTGTGTATTTTTTTTTTTTAAATTGCCCTCAATTATTTTAGTGCACTTTTGATTTGGAGAGCTGATTGACCTTTCTGACTTCTGGCAGGTTTTCTGGGGCCTGGATAAGAAGTTGGCACAGCGCAAGCACTTCCCATCTGTGAACTGGCTGATCAGCTACAGCAATTACACACGAGCCCTGGACGAGTACTACGACAAGCATTTCACAGAATTTGTCCCTCTCAGGACAAAGGCCAAAGAGATCCTACAGGAGGAAGAGGACCTTGCAGAGATTGTGCAGCTTGTGGGGAAGGTGAGTGACCAGATGTGGTGTCACTGAGCCATCCTCCATGTCCTTATGGTTAGTGCAGGCTTTTGACCATGTCTTAGAGCAGAGGGATACTGGATTGCCCACAAAAGATCACTGGGCGATGTCAGACTCTCTTACCTCAAATTGTGTTTTATTCCAACTTTTCCTACATGTTGTTTGACTTCTAAGGACAAATAGGTTTTCAGATTTGCTAAACCTTGGCTTGGTGCTGCTTCTCTCATGTAAATGAGATTGCGGGACATCTACTGCTTGCTTTAAACTTGCTTCTAGTATTGCTGAAATGCCCTTTGCTGCAACTTAAAGTACTATTCCATTGGAAGCAGTCTTTGTAGAGAAATTTTGCAAACCTGTCTTTACTGTTGAGTCATCTGAAGGGTTACAGTTTATTAGAAACCATGTTGCCAGCTGCAGGACAGAGGTGTTGGCATTTACAAGTTGGCCTGTGGAAACAAAGTGAAGTCTGCTTTTTGAAAATTTGTGATTATATTTGTGGTTTTTGGAAACCTGTGACATGTAGCTCCATTTTGAAGACGTTCCTTTATTTTCTTTCTTCACTTAAATGTTTTGAAGAGAAAGCTAAACTTGGACAGGAGAATTTCTATTGAAAGCTCTCAGAAAGGACCCAGTGAAAACTGTGCTTCAGCTTAGCACTGTAAATAGGATAATTGGCAGGTTCCTGGCACATACTTGAGCAGTTTAGTTCTTTGATATTCAGATGAGCTATTATGATTTACAGAGCTTAGTAGTGTGTAGTAACATGTATTAAATACAGTTACTTGAAGGAAGTTTGTTCATGGTGCTGTCTCTTCACTGATGTTCTAGTCCTACCAAGATGAGACCTTTCATTTGATCTTGCCTAGTAGAGCTTTCTTCTCATCATGTGTCTTTCAAGAAAAGAAAATGGGGTCATAGGACTTTCTGCTTTTCTCTTTTTACAAAACCATCATCTCAAAGACTGGTTTGCAAAGCAGGGTAGGATTGGGTCCTTGGTGTGGAAGGGATATAAGCCAGTACTTGTGACTAGGCATTGTTCTCATGATAGAATTACTGGAACTGGTGATTTTTTTTTTTTCTCAGAGATGTTATCTTTGACAGTTCCTTTCTGTCTGGGCTTGGCTAACAACTGCAACAAACCTTAGAAAAGGGGAATTGTAGAAGTACAGTCAGTGTATTTCTTTTCTTTTTAGCTCTGAATTCTGTTATTCTCCTCATGAAAGAAGGTCCAAACTTCCTGTCTAGAAAGCAAGTTGGGCTACTTAAAGCTCAATCAGGCCCCTTTAGCAAAAGGATGATGAAGGTGGAGAAGAGCAATCTGTGATGCCAAGAGCAGCAGTGTGCAGCAGGGTTGTGGCTGCCCTGTGGATTATGACAGGCATTGTCATCAACTCTTTTTCTTTTCTTGAATGCCAGGTGGGAGAAGGACATTGGTAACAGCGTAGACTAGTACCAAATCCTTTAGCTTGCTTCTTGATCTAGCATGCTGAAATCTAGACTTTCTTCCATAAGGATTGAGGAAGGTAAAAATTAATTTCTCTTTTATGTAGGAAGGTGACTCTTCCGTGGATCTCATAGCAAAGCCGTGAGCATTTTCTGTGTCTGGTGGCTTTTCCATAGTCTTAAACAGTGGGAAGGAAGTTCCCTTTATCACCAGATAGACCTAAAGCAGACTTACCAACTGTTTGGCTCATCTTAATCTGGCAGTCAGTTAAATTGGCTGTTCTATAGCAGGGAGTGAGAAATACCCAAAAGACAGAGTTCTGCTTGATGCTGTCTTAGGAGGATGGGAAGAGGACCGGTACTGAGAGACAGCTGTTCTTGGCCAGGACATGCTGTGTCTTCATGGACTTGAGTACTAAACTAACTGTTTGCCTTACTTTTCTAGGCTTCCCTGGCAGAAACAGATAAAATTACCTTGGAGGTTGCCAAGCTGATAAAAGATGACTTCTTGCAGCAGAATGGTTACACACCTTATGACAGGTGAGATCTGACTGGCCACTCTGCCCTCTTAGTCCTGTGCAGTCTGGATTGATAGAGTTACTGCATAATTATTGAGTAGGTTGGATCCATCAAAAAACCCCTTACTGTCTGCCTAGTAAACTCTGCTTTTCTTTTTTCCATGCTGTCCTTGTGTTTTAACAGCCTGACAAGGGGCCTTTTTGTACTTCATCTCACTCCCCAGCCCTGGTAGATCAAGAAGTCTCAAGTACTTCATCACTGAAAATGTAGACATCCCTCATTTTTTAAGTGTGTGCCTTTGATCAGGTTACTAGGCCAGGTATGTGTGTATGCTATAGGAAGCACAGGAAGTAGCACAGAAATAATAATGAGGTATCTTTTATGGCACTCACCTACCCATTACAAATGGAACTGTATGAAGTGTTCTTGTCATAGAGAAACTCCCTTTCCTGTGAGCAAAGAAACTTGCAGAGCTGTCAGCCCAGGCTGTTAGGAGGAAGCGTGCTCCCCTGATGGACAAAACAGGAAGGAGGAATTCTGTTGGCTGCTCATTGTTTTACTTTACTTGTTAGCATTGGCCCAGATTGAAATGTGAGACTTGTAGAGCAGCAGTTCCTGTTCGCTCCTGTTTTGTCTGAATGTTTGGTTACTGCTTCAGAAACCTCAGCTTCAGTCAGCTTGAGGATAATTGTCATGGCCTGCAATTTGACTATTTAAAAATGCAGGACCTATTTGAAGCAGACCTCTCCTTTGGCAGTATACATTAAAAATCCCTGGAGTAAAGCAGGCTGGTACTCTTTCTGTCAGGGGAGAATGGTCTTTACTGCTCTAAGATGCCTGACAGGTCCTCTTCTGTCCCATCAGGTTCTGCCCTTTCTATAAAACAGTGGGAATGCTTTCCAACATGATTGCATTTTATGACATGGCACGGCGTGCTGTAGAAACCACAGCTCAGAGTGACAATAAGATCACGTGGTCCATCATCCGAGAGCACATGAGTGAAATCCTCTACAGACTTACCTCCATGAAGTTCAAGGTATGTTTGTAAGGAAGTGGGTTGTCCTGCTTCCTGAGAGCTTCCAGGGCCACTGACT
This sequence comes from Phainopepla nitens, assembly GCA_013400175.1. NCBI lineage: Eukaryota > Metazoa > Chordata > Aves > Passeriformes > Bombycillidae > Phainopepla > Phainopepla nitens. Next base: position 94,181 of record VXBQ01012816.1, on the reverse strand, counting down.
CAATGGTGTTGACCAAAGACCTCTGATAAAGGTTTGTGAACAGAGACTCTTTGCCATCGTTTTGAAGACAGTAAAGAATTGGTTTGTGAGTGCAGGAGGTCAGTGCAGAAATGTAGTTAGGTGATGCTGACTGCACAGCCTTGGCAGTCCCACCTTCAGCAGTCTCTTTTGTGTTACATATAGTCGTGGTAACAGTACAAGCAACTTTTCCTGTTTGCTTTGGGAGTTTTGTGATAAAATGCTGTAAAAATATAACATATTCTAAGGAGACTATTATCAGAGAGGAGCAGCCTGAAGTCAAACATGGGACATATCATATACTATTTTGGGAATGTTTCTTTCTTTAACTTCTATTTAAAATACCTCGGTTAACATTTCTGTCATTTAGTTTTTTCTTTTTTTCAGTTTTAATGGATTTAAACTTCAGACTGCTTAGACTTGTCTCTAATATAAAAGAGACCGCTGGAAATGGGGAGAGGAAGGGAGGAGTAACTTTAGCATGGGCTTAAGACAAAACAAGTAGATTGGAGCACATGCTCTGGGTAACTTCAGTGGCTGTCATTTTAGGGTACAGCTTTACTAAAACTCATCCAGAGCATGTGCTAGTGTAACTGCTAGTGTAGCAGTTACTGGTAGGACAGTAGTAACCTGACACTAACTAATACCCTCTATGAAATATAACACTTACTCTGTTAAAACTCATATAAGTCGATAATCAAATCTTTGGAGAACAAGTAGCATTGGATTAAATATGTTTAGAATTAAATGTTCTGCCATGCCAATGTATTCTGTTCCTGCAGGGTACTGGCTTGTTTCTGCAGTAAGTGGGTTCCTGGTATATATTCTCAAAGCATCAAGAGCATAACAAGATGCCCTTGGGGACATGAGCTTCTTTGAAAGCTGATTATGTAGAGAAAGGATAATTAAAACACTCCCTACAAACCCTGGCCCACCAGCAGGCACCTGCAGTACAGCAGAGCAGTGGACATCATGGCTGAAAAAGGGAATCCAGAGGGTGAATATATGTTCAGTGGAGCTGGACCTCTAATAGTTATGAAAGGAAAATTGTATTCCCCAGGTAACAGTCTGACAGGTGTAAGGATTCAGATGTCCTGCATCCTGTGGTTTGGGTACTTTAGAGAGACAATGTAAGAAGTAGTGCATCCACACATGTAAGTCTTCTGTGTTTACCAAGAGTTGCACTGACCCAGAGGATCTTAGCACTCAGAGGAGAATGGTGAAGATGTTGAACAGATTTCACAGCTTGAGAGTAAATGCTTCTTGCGGAGAAAACCTTGCAGCCTCAGAGCAAAGCCAATAGTTACATTTTTTGCCTTTGTCTTTCTTGAAAAGCGTTCTGAGAAAATGAAGCTGTACAAAGATATTTTCGAGATTTTTATGATTACACAATGCATTTTAATTTGATCCAAACAACCTCTAAGTAATGGCAGAGTAACTCTTCCACTTACTGGGGATGCACTGCATTTGGTGTGGGGATAGGAGCTTGTATTCTTCACTGCAGCTCCTAAATCACACAGCTTTGACCAAGACTCTCAGTATTTCTGATTGCTTTCCAAATCAGTTGCTTTTCAGTGCAGTAACCAGTGCTCATGGAAAAAAAAAAAATCTCTTTCCAGTACCCACTCTGCCTGCTCACTAATATGGGAAGAGAATGAGATTTAAACCCTGTGGCTGCTGGTGAGACAGACAGGATGCAAAGACAGAGCTGTAATGCCTGCTCTGCAGTTGGCAAGTGTTAATCCTGAGGTCAAGAGGTTACGGCAGTGGCAAACCAGGACTTTCCTAATGGATCTGTTTATTTGCTGTGTTCTTTCAGGACCCTGTCAAAGATGGTGAAACAAAAATCAAGGCGGACTATGCTCAGCTGTTTGAGGATATGCAGAATGCATTTCGCAGTCTGGAAGACTAGACTCAACCTCTGTGACTACTTCAGTTTGTCCTCTCAGTTCCTCATCTCAGCTCCTCTGCTTCCCTACCTTACCAGAATGATGCAACAGTACTTGAGTTGATAAATAACCCTATGTTTCCCCTGTTCATACTCAGAGAGTGTCTTTACAAAAAACATTCCTCTTAGTTTGTATTTGGCATTGCTTTGTGCGTCTGAAGTGGTGAGTGATGTGTGAATGGGCCTGGCTGAGTGACGAAATGCTGTTGTACACTTCTAGGGTGGGAGAAACTTCACCTTTCCTCTCCCAGCTCTCCTGGTAACCAGTCTTTCACCTCGGGGTGTAACTAGTTGAGCTGCACTGGCAGAGGAGGTGTAGGTCTTCATGCAGTCATGCGGTACATTGCGAGCTGGCAGTGGGAAGGGCGTTTACACCTGGCACTTTGATAAGTGACTATCAGACGTAGAACTCTTTGTTCTCAAAACAGAATCTTTGACCATATTCTGATGACATGTTGATAAAATTCTTCACTACTCTGTCATTTCTGAGTCTCTCAGCTGAGTCTTTTGGTATTAAAATGTGGTAGTTCTGGTCCTCTCCAAGAAGGGACTAACTAGAAGATGAGCATATAGAAGCGACTGGTATAATTTTGTACACTGGAGAAATACAATTTTATCTTCCTACCTAATACAGATAGGACTGCTGGACTCAGCATCAGCTAAAATCAAAGCCATAGGTGCTCAGCTTCCAGCAGAATTTTACCTTGTTGGCTCCCATTCATCCCATAAAATTTCCTGACACTCAGCTGCTTTACTCTGTGAAGCTTGTGACTGCTGCCATGTACTGCAGGGCAGGTTGGCAAGGTACAGTGATGCCATACGTGCTGCCATAGCGTGGTCCTTCCTTGGTGGTGCTCTGCCAGTGCAGTTGCCCCCAGTGCAATGCCCAGGTTATGCCAAGGAAAGGAAAGCACGTGCTTAGCCTTCTTCCTCCACCTGTGCTCACTTGGCCTGTTGGGTGGTGGCACAGAAGGTCCCCAGTTCTTGTGTAAGAGGAATGTACAATGCTCAGCTGGGGGCGGGGGATGAATGGGGGAAGGTTCACGAGTACAAAATGTATTTAGTCCTGCCTTGTTGATTACAATGCAAGAGAAACCAGTGGCTCTGGTCTTCTGCTCTGTGCTCTGGAAGCACTCTGTCAAGCAGCTGAAACTGCTGCTTTTTTTATTGGTAAAACTAGACTGAGATGAGGAATGAGCAGAGCGCAGCCTTTCTGTCAAACTCCCTGAGCCCAGCACTCATCCCATTGCTCCAGAGTGCAAGAGAGAGAGATGCTGGCATCCTCTCCAGTCTCTCCCTCTCAGTTGTGTCAGGTGGCACCCTGTGCCCAGGTGGGTTCCAGCTGCCACCTACTGCTTTGTTAGTCCTGAGACAGCACCTGTTGTTGGTGACACCGTGCCTACGTGAGCGCTAATTCTGCACTGAAGTATTTCCACCGGCGCCAGCTTTGAACAGTAGTCATGCAAAGGGATCTTGTGCTACGGACCAAATGCTGCCACTTCCATTATGGTATCAACCCACTGTTTGTCACGGGAGAGCCCAGCTGAAACTTAAAGGGATTGACTATTTTTGGTTCTCCCGAAAAGGAACTGCTCCTCCAGCTGATATTCTGGTAGTGAACGCTTAAGTTTACAGCTCACTGAATTTTTGGTGTATGCTGCTTATTTTATCAACGAGCATGTGTGAATGAGTAGTCACCATCCAAGCCCTTGCTGGGCTCATCGTTTGTACCCTTCACCACTGTACAATGTAGCATTTCATGCTAGAAACCAGATGTTCTTATCTCTTTAAATAGAGGATGTTATAAACTTTACAGAAGATGTCTAAGATAATGCAGTTCTAATATTTATTGTGCTGTACCTGGCCCTGAAGTGTGACCAGTTCAAAGTTTCATATATATTTTTGTCCTTTTTGTTTTGTGTCCGTTTTCAGTGTTGAGATTCTGATGTTCACTGTGTCCTGCAAGTCTTCCTTCCACAGCTGTGGGAGGAATTACAACATGGGCAGAACCCTACCACCTACTTTATCTTGTATATTTCATAATGTATGTTGCTGGAAATTGTGTAAAAAAAATAAATTAAAAAAATTGTTCAAGTCAATGAAAATAAAATTGATTTAAATTAGGTTTTAGCTGCCCTATTTTCTTATGTCAAATCAAACCTATGCCACAGTAGTGTACACAGCAGCCCATCACAAAAGGTCACAGCTTGCTTAAAAAAAAATACTTCATCACTTTAGGGATTTCTTTAAAACTGTAAGCAGTAATTTGGCATGGACTCTTTACTTCAGTTCTCCCATTCCATTACAATCTCCTCACACATTACATGAAAGGGTTACAAAGCAGTAAATACTCTTAGGGCAGGTATTTATAGGATTACTTTTATTTCAATAAAAGTGTAACTGTAAGGTTGCCTTTTGCTGCTCCCATGCATGCAAAGCAACTGTAATTGTACCATTTTAGGGCGCTTGGCACTTTGGATCAGAAGCTGAGCAACACTGCTGGCCACAGCAACTCCTTTTGAATAAGGAGTTGAGACCTGTAAACAGCAACACATAAGTGAAGAATAGACTGAAAACAGCACATTTGGCCCATTTGGTAGATCTGACCACTCTGTAACACCTCTTTGAAGTAAGTGTTCTGATATTTCGTAGAATATGTTATGAGATACAGCAGGCTGAAGGTGTTCAAGTAATTCCACCACCTCACAAAGGGGTAGCAGTCATAAGCTCATTTCCTGGCAACCACGGACTAGTAGTTCTCGGTAGATGTTAAGAAATCCATCAAGTGAAGCGGTGAGTTCCGGTTTTGGCAGTTTGGAAGTTACCAGCTGGCAGTGTCCTCACGTCATCCACTCGACTTTTGTGGATCTGGAAGGCGGGTGTCACCCAGCGGCCACAGGAACACTGGTCCCCCTTCCAGCTGAAGGAGCCCAGCTTCGATGTACATTTGGGACACAGAAGCTGCAAGAAAAACCCAGCACTCAGTCTAAGACCCGTGTTCATGTGGATCTAGTTAAAAACAGGCCAAAGAGCTAAACTGGAAGGGCTCTTTAGCCCTGGGGTGTAGGAGGCAGCTGTGCTGGCAGAAGGGAAGGTGTGGAAATGCAGCTGCAGGGACCTGGTGGTCCAAGACAGTTTTACCAGGCTACAAAAGACTCAGTCAGCCTGAGACTACAACTGGCTTCTGAAGTCCCACAAATCTTTCTTATAATAGAAACAAACAGCAGATAAACTCTGTCCAACATCCTGGCTGGTGCTGTCAGCTCAAGTAGATCACCAGCTCATTTCCTCGTTTCCTTGTAAAAGATTATTTTTACATTTAAGAATCTGCCATAAGCTGCAAAATTCATGCCAGAAAAACTTGGAGCACCTTGCATAGCAGTTTTCCTTTCAGGGAAGAAACACAGTTCTGCCTTTGCAAAACAAAACAAAACAAAACAAAAATCAAAATCAAAAATTCAAAGAATAAACCTTCACCTGTCCTTCCATTACTCCAAGCAATGCTGGCTCCATCCACTGCACGGGCTCGATGAAGTACGAGGTGCACTTTTCCTGGCCATTCCCAGAAAGCTGTGCAGAGTCTGTTATCCTCTTGTGGGCAAAGGCTGTCGGTCCCATTCCTTCCGAGTGAGACAAAATGCTGGAGCTCCGGAACAGAGCGCGTCTACCCCCCGGGACATGGGAAAAAAAGAAGTAAAACAAGCTTTTTTTTTAACTGGCCAATCTACAGACAGTAGAAAATAGGGATATGGGCTCCTGACTCTGAATAATTAAATAGGAGTACAAATTCTACATTTTTTTGATTAGTCTAGAAGGTTCACAAGCACCACTCCAGGGAAAAAAAAGTTTTGTATTTTGTATTTTTGATTTTTTTTATTTTGCAAACACAATATGGAAACTTAGGCAACAGCTAATCCCTGACCTGACAACAATGACATGCCCACTGATTTACACAGGTTATTTTTCTCCTGAGTGGATTTCACAATGATGTTTTAAGGAGAAATAGAAAGTATTTTATATAAAAATACGTATTTTTAACTAAAGTACCTGCATTTCCTGCATCTGTAGAGAACCTCTGTGTTCAAAGTTTGACATATAGTGGTAGGATCAACTGCAAAGACTTCTCGGGGCAAGTCTTGAGGTTCTGCAGAGGGGTCAGGACCATGATGTGAATGAGACCAGCTCAGCCACGCTGCATTCCCGGGAACAAGACAGGACTGTGCCTCTGCCCCAGACACCACCTGCAGGAGCCACCTTCTTCCCTTTCATCTGTTGTCTCACCAATTCCAATAGATTAAGCTAAAAACAAAACAGCCTCATCCTGGCATGCCTAAGACTGGGATTTGCTCAAGGCAAGGAACTGGGATCCAGACTATGGCCTCAACCATGGTAAAATAATGGTATTTTGCTTTACGTTCTTGCTTCAACAGATAGTAAAGAGGAGGTTTCTGAGCAGTTGTGCCAATGTTTTAGTGCCCAAAATACAGAAAGTCAGCTTGCATATGGGAACTGCTAAGGACAATGACACATAAAGGGCAACAGCAATGTCATGCTCAGTATGCAACACTGCAAGAAAAGCTACAGATTATTATTTTATAATAAAATTACACCAATGCACATGTATCTTCTGCAAATTAAAGTACGAAAGTTTACTTCATTACCTGAATTTCAACTTTATCTCAAGTTTTGATGCTATTTTTTTCATAACATTGATATATTTTCTGAGGATGCTGTTTGCTTTGCTAGGGATGTAAAAATCACAAAAAGTATCAAATTGACCTTTACCATTTTTTGCACTTTGCTAAGGAGCGCGGGTCCTTACAGATCTTATCTCCCACGCATCTCTTGAAGGCACTTCTTTTCCTCCACTGATGAGCTGGGATTCTCTAGGGCTGGAATAGCGTGAATGCTTGCCCTGGCCAAGTCCAGGCTCGGCTCCTTTGAGGGCAACACTCGAAGTCAGCCCTCTCTGACAAGGCGGCCGGCTCATTCTGCGTTCTTTCCGGGACAAAGAATGAACATCCCCACCTTGGGAGACTGCCCCGCGCTTCGCTCCCACTCACCGGAGAACCTCTCGCTGAGCATCTCCAGCCGGTACCGCTTGTAGAGGACGCTGCTGGTGTCCACGGCGCACCCCATCGCCTCGTAGAGCTTCAGCTGCCCCTGGAAGCCCGGGTTCACCCTGCGCCGGGGGCGAGAGGAGAGCGGGCTGAGGGGGGCGCCGGCCGGGCGGGCGCGGCGCGGGGGCGCGGCGGGGCACTCACTGCGCGTCCGGCTTGGCGGCCCTGACGGCGGCCAGCGCCTCCTCCCAGCCCAGCCCCTGCGTCTTCATCAGGTAGGCGGCCACCACGGCCGCGCTGCGGCTCNCAGCACCGCCACCACCCCCGCCGCCGACAGCGCCTCCGGGGACGAGCACGACTCCGCGCCGCCCACGTAGAGCCCCGGCAGCACCGGCACCATCCCGCCGGGAGCCGCCATGGCGGCGGCAGGCGGCAGGGAAGCGCCGCCCCCGGCACGGCGCCGCTTTCCGTTTCCCTTGCCGGCACGGAAGGAATAATTTCCGTAGTCATGGTCGCGCAACTGTGCCTGCCGCGGCGATTCTTCTCGCTCTGGCCACGGATGTCTGTCGTAACTCGTCCTTTTTCCCCCCACCCTCTGTCTCCGTACAAATGCTCAGAAAACAAATAAATATCACAGGATCGGTCGGATTGCAAGGGACCACAGCGGGTCATTTGGTGCAGCCTCCCTGCCCAAGCAGGGTCTTCCGAGAGCACGTGGTACAGGATTGTGTCCTGGCGGTTCTGGAGTATCTCCAGTGAGGGAGACTCCTGACCGACATCACAGAGAATAGAAATTTTCCGTTCCCCTTGAAGCTGCTAAATAGAACTTAGTAACTAGCAAGATAGATAAAAGAGTATAGTAGACACACGAGATGCTAAAAATAGCTGCAACCAGTGGATAAACAGGTAAAGAGGAATATAGTGGCTTTTGTGGCAAAGCCATGTAACAAGAAGCAGCAGCGCATGCCCTAAGAGAAGTTCAAGCCAAGGTAATCTGCGTCATTGGGGGTGTCAGGAAAATCCACAAACGCCAGAGGTTTATGTCCAAAAAGGAGACAGAGGCGTCCTGCAATTTAATTCGAGTAGAGGGAGAGTCCTCTGGGGCACACAACTGCGGGGTTTTCTCTCTCGAGGTTTCGGAGGGCACAGCTGCCTTTTATCCTAAACTCCCGACCGCATATTGCGCTATTCCTTTCCCCACTGGCTGAGGTACTCGGAAAGTACAGACTCCTGAACTGCCTACCACATATTCCCGCCTTGAACCTACCATTTTACCCCAAAATTCAGAAGTTCAGGCTTGTACAGACTCATGTCTGTTTCAGAAGTCAAGCTGTCTGGGCTCTGCTACAAACCTGCTGCCCAAAGTTGTCGGAGACATTAAGACCCATTTCAAAGACTTTAACACCCATACCTTCCCCCATCAAATTGTTTGTAAAGACATTAGCTTTCCTCGCAGGGGCACTCAGTGAGTAGGACCACTAGAGACCTCTTTGGATGATCCTCTGGGACCATAAAGGACTTCCAGCAGGAGGTGGATGCACGCAAACTAGTTCTAGGAAAAGTGATGTTTCTGTATTAGCTAGGAAGTACACTGCAATGAATATGTAGGGTCATGATGGAATCTGGACACACCTAAATTAGAGAAGTACTGGATACTTCTGGATGTCTAGCATGCTCATAATAAAGAATCCCTCCTTTCTTTAAATACTTTAAATTGTGTTAGAATATTTGTTTGCCAGCTGTTTTCTGTCTCACTCCACAACCTCTCTGGACAACTTGTTCCAGTGCCTGGTCATCCATGCAGTAAAATTTTTCCTCATGTTCAGGAGGAACTTCCTGTGCATCAGTTTCTGCCTGTGTCCTAGTGGCTGGCACCAGTGAGAAGAACCTGGCTTCATCCTCTTGGTCCCCTCCCTCCCCTGCAACCAACCCCTACTTTTTTATCATGGCAAAATGCCAAATTTCATAAAGAGCTGTGCTAAGGCTGTCTCCATAGCTGGGACAGAGAACCTTACCCTGTCTCCACTATTATGGGATAAAAGAGCCTAAACGCCCTAATTGCCATCGCTGCAGGGATTGTTCTAGTGCAGCTCGATGGGAGACAGCTGTAGGCAAAACTCTTGCAAAACCATCTGCAAGGGCCTCTGGGATCCTTGCAGGATGCTGGCTAGTCACGGAGAAGGTGAGACTGGCAGTCACCTCAGACCTGATAAGGTGAGACTGAAAGTGAAGGGAGATTGTTTTCCCCTTCCGGCAGGAGAGGCGGATGGAGCTGGGGTGCCACAGAGCAGCTGTCATGCTGCAAGAGGGATGGGCCACCACAGAGATGCTGCTGAGGATGCTACCCACGAGACACTTCCTCACCAGGGCCAGCAGACAGCATGCACCAGTTGCCAGTCTCGCTGGCAGATGGGCAATGGGACAGCAGCTTCCAGAGCTGTGGAGTTTTCCGTGTGCTGCTGGTGGCCCACTGAGCAGGCTGAGATGATTCTGTGTAGTTGAGATGGGCCTCAAGGTTTCCAAGGGTGCAAGGCCACTGCTTAAAGTTTGCTGCCATCCTGCCTCACCTCCCATGCTTGCCCTGGTGCCTGTGTGATTGTGTGATTGTGCAGCAGTCCAGATCCCCTCTTTGGATGGATCAGTTCTAAATCGCATAAGCGTGACCCAGAGGGCGTGTTTGGGTGTCTGAGTATGGAGAGTCTCTGATAGCTCTCATTTAGATTATTTTAAGCTACATAAATGTGCAAAATGTCCTCTTCCAGTTGCCATTGCCACCAGCGAGAAACCAGAGGTTTACTGAAAAAGCGTTTAAAAATGCAGACAACTTTCCAGTAACAGCAGGGAAAAGAAAAAGCTTACTGAAAAGAAAGACGGGTGGAAATTAAAAGCAGATAAAACTGTGTATGGCCCTTTACTTGTGAAAGCAGATAACAATTGTAGCAAACTACCATGGGGAAAAACCAGATTATTCATTTCTTGAGTGATTTAAAAAAAAGTCTGCAGACAGCTGCAAGTTACTTAAGGGGTATGAGTTTTACAGCAGGTTTATATTATCCAGATATTATGTAAATACTAAGGGGTGGTTAGAAATCTCTGTTAACCTTCAAATCTGTGAATATGCAGGGGCAAACAGTACTGTCTGCAACTAAAACCAGGCAGGGCTTGACACAGGATCCCAAGAAGTTGGTCCAGTGGTAGTGTTAGCACTACAGTCCTCCACACTGCTTTCTAAAGCCATGGATAATGAAGGAATGTGAAAAAGATGTGATTTCAAAACGAAAAGTTATAGTGGGCATAAGTACTAAGTCCTTGGGGCAGAACCCACAGACAGCTTGGTATCTAATGGCTTCACACAACTGAATCTGCACTCCCTAAACCTCACTGTTTCTCTGCACCCCCCCTTTGCTGTGTTTGCCACCTGCAGCCTGAGGCGGTGTGTCCTGAATTTGCTCATGACTCCCAAATTAGAGTAATTTTTTTTTTTCAGTGTGATTTGCAAACCCTTGTCCTCCCCCCACCTCCACCTCCCCCCAGCATCTTCTCCTCTACCACCGAAAATTGTGATGTTCTCCCCCAGGTTCCAGGAAACCGTGTGACTAATTAAGCAGTTGGGGTGAGCTCAGGTGCACAGAAAAATCCAGTCAGATGATGGGCTACTGCCCCCTCTCCAGCAAGTGCATTCCATCTCTGCGTGTGTCTGCCCTGCTGCTTCCAAAGGGAAAGGAAAATGCCAGGCTTCTCTGGGCTGCCTGCTCTGCATCCTCACAGCACAACCAGACCGGCAAAACCGATTTTCCTACTGTGGAAGCAGAAGTGCCAGGGCCTGGGCAGAGGCATAACACCCTCTTCCCTCCTAGAAGAATGCGTCTGCATCTTTCTTCACATAGTGGGGCGGCTCTGTTCCTTCAGGCTTTTGGGTAGTTCGGAGCCTGTACATCAGAGGATTTGTGAGAAGAGTCTGCAGCCCACAGCCCGGGTTGCCAGGGGTGGCACACAGCAAAGTAGTAGGGACATCTTCAAAAAGCCATTCATGAGAGACAGCAGCTCTGGATTTCTGTGTCTTCTTCACATCTAAATGCAGCAGGAACTTTGCTCAGGTCCTGCTGGTGAAGGGGCCTGGTACCATTTCTTGCCTCTTAGAGAAAGGGTGTTTTGCTGAGCTCAGAACTCTGTGGGAGCTGAGATGTCCTTGGTAGCATCCCATCCCTTAGAGCAGGAACTTTCCAGCAGTCACAGTGCTTCTAGCAGCAAATTTAACTTCTGATTTTTTGAAAGGCTGCTGTTCCCTGCATAACTAGACTCTGTGTGTGTCTGTATTCATGTGTTTGCCTTTATCCATGTATCAGGAAGAAGAATTGCTTCATCTCTCAGCAGGAAACCTCAGATTTGCAGAGGCAGCTAGAGAAACAACAGGGAAAGAGGCTCAGTCTTGATACTCTGCAAGAGGATTTCATCATAGCCCTGCGTGGGTGGGATGTTCCTACCTGTCTCCACTCTCTCGGCATCTGCAGACATGCAGTTACTCCACATGTCAGACAAAAAAGAAGAGTTTTCCAACTGCAAATCTGATGCTCAATTACAGAATGGAGCCTGACAGCTACTACTACTGGGTATTAATAACCCTGCTTCATTTTATGGCTTTAACAGCTGTAGCAACCAAGATTTATGATGACACATTACGATCAGCAATGCATCACTTAAGGAAACTAATCTGACAGTGCCAGGTCACTGAGCTGACTTACAGGCTTTTGAGTGAGTTTCTTCTGCCAGATTTGCTGCCCTATTTACTGGATAAAAATGAACAACTTGCACTGTTTTAATATAGCTCCATACTTCCCTCTGTTTTGGCAGCTCACAGACTCTTTTCCCTTTGTCACACTGCCTTCCCAGGAGCCAGCTGATCCTTCTTCATTCCCCATCCTCTGTCTGAAAATCCTTTGAAACATGTCCAGTGCTGTGTATCCTGAAGAAGGGTACACCACAGGAAAGGGGAGGAGGGAGGAAGCTGGGAGCAAACATGGAGCAACAGGCAGAGATGAGGGATGGAGCAGATATGGGAGAAGGAGGAGATGACAATTGTCCGAGAGCAGAGGGGCACAGTGGCTGCCAGCACTCGTGGTCTTGTGGCAGGATTTTATCTGTATCCCAGTCACTTCTGGAGAAAGTATGTCTTGCAAAGATTGGGATCACCCATTCCTTCTCCCTAGATGTAGAATTAGAGCTGGCAGCAGGAAAGTCCTAAATAACTGCTAAACATTAAGATTGTACCCTAGACCTGTGTCTGGGCCTGTGTCAGCCACCTCAGCAGCCACAGCACCTGAGCAGTAGCCCACGATTTTTAATCTCTTGTCTCAGCAGTGGGCTGTATATTTCCATGTTTTCTATCCTCATGGCACCATAATCCATGCACAGACACAGGTGGATGGGTAGCAGAAGGCAGCTTCTCCTCAGGGGTAAATGGGCTCGTTCATTACTTGAAGATGCATTCCTCATTATTCCTGCAATTTACTTGGTCCAGTTGGCTTTAATGGCATTTCCAATTCCCATCCCAAGGACCCTTTGTGTGGCACCTGTGAAAAGCAATTAGAAAGAGCAAGGAAGTCTATTATCAGGAGGTCTAAGTTCACTGCAGAGAGTACTGTGCAGCATACTGTTCCCCTGACAAATACTCAAGGTCTCCAAGTCAGAGGATAAAGAAAAGCCTTAAAATAGAGTGGAGATACCTCTTTGTGTTTATAAATGTTTTTTGTGGAATAAGAACTTTAAAACAAATCATGTAAAGTATGTACCTTTGATTAATACTTCAACATCTGTTATAGCAATATGTGCTGCAGTTTGTCTTTGTCTACATTGGTATCTAATAAATATTCCCAATAGAAAATATTTCTTAATAAGTACTTTAATTGCTACGCATCTGGCAACAGAAAATATACTGCCCAAAATCATCGGTTATTGTCAAAACACAATATTATGTGAGGCAGAAATCTTGCTGAAGAAATATTCTTAAGAGGTGAGATAATTCGCTGTTTTAATCTCCAAGTGAGACATTTCCTTACAAGTGGTTATGCCTCTCTCATTTGTGCTGCTACTTCTCTTTGAGTTCCCTATTTCTCTTTCTAATTTTAGAAACATAGGGAAAAAGTGTTGAGAGAGATCTGGATCCTCATGTCCAGCTCCATACCACTACAGGCAATCATATTAGATATTTTCTTTTCTAGCTTCATCTTAAACCTAGTTTTATTCTGTTCCCTCCTGCATGGCTCTGAAATTATTATTATCTCATTGGGCAACAAGATGGTAACTTGCCTCAATTCTGATTCTTGTGTCAATGCTATCCTTTAATTTAAATAGGTCATTTTGTTTCCTGTTATTTATCCCAGTGGGGCAATATTGGAGTAAAATAAATAATTGTCTAACCCATTCCTATTCCTGCTCAGCTTTGGCTTTGTTGGTGAAACAGGGCAGGTCTGTTGTGTTTGCTAGGCAAAAAGGAGCTTTCCAGTTTCCTCATTCAAGGTCAGCTCTTCTCCATATGTGGGCAGGTTTGAATTCATCTTTCTTGACTGTGTATGGCCAAACAGTATAACAGATGTAGTGGTGATTTTTTTTTTCCAATGCTTTGTAAGTACTTTTTTTACTTCTACTAGGATTATGTCAGCTGGCCTGTCCCAGGTTGTGTTGATTTTTCCACCTCTTCTATTGAGTCCTGATTATCCTACCAAAAGGCAGATACCCCTGTATTTGATGAACCGTTTTGTTCCCAGTGGAAATTGTAACTTTTACCCCCAGACCGCATGATCTCGCACCCTGCACTATGAACCACCGGTTGACTTTTATGACACTGCATCTCCAAGTTGATTCCTGTCCAGTCATTCCATCATCCTTGTCCGTGTGCGCAGAGCCTCCCACAGCCCATCAGCCACAGTTTCCAGGAGCATGCTGTTTCAATGCTGCTGTAACATCCTTGTGAGGCCATCCTTGTAGGTTCTGGATGAGCGCCTGGTTTCGCTGTTTCCAACCAAGCACCACAGAAAACTCTTTGGCAGAGCTAGATGTCTGGGATCTCTGCTGACAACTGTTGTCTGGGACAAGGTGCCTTTGGGAAAGCCCTGTTGTATTTCAGTCGGCTCTTCATCATAGCCCACAGATTCACAGAATCACAGAATCAGTTCAGTTGGAAAAGACCTCTGAGATCATCGAGTCCAACTTATGACCAAATACCACCATGGCAACTAGACCATGGCACTGAGTGCCACATCCAGACTCCAGAGATGATGACTCCATCATCTCCCTGGGCAGTTCATTCCAATGTCTAATCTCCCTTTCAGTGAAGAATTTCTTCCTAATGTCCACCCTGAACCTGCCACAGCTTAAGACTGTGTTGTTTCCTGTCACTTGTTGCCTGGGAGAAGAGACTGATGGCCACTCGGCTACACCCTCTTTCNTGAGGTGAGCGGCGCGGCCGGGGCTCCTCTCCCCTCTTCGGGGCGGGCGCGGGCGGGCTCTCCGGGGAGCAGGCGCTCGGCAGCGCTGCTGCGGTGGCTGTGGGCGCTCGAGGCAGCGGACGCGGGCTCCCCGGTTACGCGGGTTCCTCGCTGCGGGGATGAGCGAGCGTCCCGCAGAGGGAGCCGGACCTCCCGCCCTCAGCGCCCCTGGGCCCCGTGGGGACAGGCCCCTGGACTTTTTTGGTTGTTGTGTCAAGTTATATGTCTTATTAGGAGAAAGTTGCGGCTGCAGGGTAACGCACCTCGTCGTGACCAAGGTGAAGGGGTGTAGTCTTCGCTCTTTTTTGCCTCTGATTCGAGTGTGGTATTCAATACTCTTTACACTCGGTGTTAAAGATAGTGTCTCCTGCCTCTGTAGTGGTTTTCTTCCCAAGGAGAGAACATCATCAGGTGTCAGGTTTTGTGAAGGGAATAGCTGGCAATGAAACAAGAGGCATGTGAGCTGTTAGCATCCCAAATACACTGGAGTCGCTAGGAATCTGTTGTCACTAACATAAACCTTGCCGAGTAGGTAAACACAAGTGATTTTGGAGTGGGAGGCTTTGGAGGTTGACAGCCTGACAATTGAACTCTCCACTGAACTGGAAATTAAATACTTTGTCTTCCTCTCCCCAAGGGCAGTAATGTGCATTATTCTCCTAGGTGAGGGTCACCAAGCAGAACCAAGTGTGTGTGGTGGGGTTGGAAGCACTGGTCCAAGTCCTTTCTGGTCACTGAGTGAGTGAGCTGCGTGTGTTGTCTTGGCTGCAGAGAGGACTACGAATGGGAAGGAGGAGAGGGAATAGTTTCAGAGGTAGTAGCTCAAAGCACTTGCAGCTTCAGCTAGAAGTCATGGGAAATCTCTTGTGTTTTTAGTGATCTGAAGGATTCAATGGAAATACGGTGAGTTTGCAAAGGAAATAGACTTTATTGTGCTTGAACTGCCTAAGAGCAACTGCTGGCAGGCTTGATGCTTTTGTGTTTATGCTGTGTTGGAGCATTAAGGATCGAGATTGAAGAACCTCTTGTTTGTCCTAGATTAATCATCTTGCAAGTCACAGGTTTGTTTTGTGCCTGCTGGTGCTGATGTGATCCATGGCAGCACAGTTTATAATGCAGCAGCTCATGCTCAAGCTACTTCCCCAGAAGCATTTTAATCTCACTGTGTGTTTGGTCTAGGATTTGACTCTCTTCATCTGAAGAGGTGGCAGGTCAAATGAGTTGCTCAAAAACGAAAAGCTGGAGAAGGGGAGGTCTGAGATGACCATAGCAGTTCTTTGAAACTTGCTTAAAAATGTTCCATGCACAGAGCTGTTGCACGCTAGGAAACTCTAGGGTTTGGTTTTTCATTCTTGGCAGGCAAGAGTTAATTTGCTTAAGTTTGACTAGTCTGACCTTGGCAGCTGCAGTCTTCTGGAGTATTTGAGGCAGAGGAAGGTGAGGCCTTAATTAGTCTGTAGCTGTCAGGAAGCACCTGGCTACACAGAAACCTGGAACACTTAGAAAAAGAAAAAGATATTAACACCAGTTTGAGTTGCATGACGTAGAACATCTGTAAGTATCTACATGCTACAAAAGGCAAGTGACTTAAGAAGCCTTGTCACAGCTAATCAGATCATTCTCTTGTCCTTAAAATGTTTGGACAAGGCTGTGACCAAGTCTGCTTAGTGAGGTTCTGGGTGTGAAAAGAGTAACATGAACTTGATACGCATCATCTGAATTTATCCCAGATCTTACAAGCTTGTTTGCCCTTCACAAATGAGCAGAATTTGGGGCAAGTATGAATATATCCGGAAAAGTAGTTTGATTAGGCAGTGTCTCTGAGGAAGGGTAAAGAATTGCTTACAAAGACTGGCGTGCCCATTGAATGCTCTTACCTGACAGCTGAAATTCTGTCCAGAATGTTGAAGAGCTGCAGCTTTTTGCAGGAGCAAGATGTACTTGCCCTTTATCCTGATAGATAGGTGCTGGACTGTTCAGAAAGGCAGGAGTTCTGTGAAAAGGAAGAAACCTTGTGTCTCTGGCACAATTTAAGAGTTACCAGTGGACTGGATGTCTAAGCCCTGAAACTAACACCTGAGAGTCTTTGACAGTTGTGTTAGTTTGAGACAGCATCATGAAACACTTCAAAACCTAACTCTCAGAAGTGCTTTGCAGCTCATCTCACTTCAGCTAGTGCTGCTGCTTTTAGCCTTAGGTAAAGCTCATGTCCTCTTTGGTAATTTCCATTTGACACAAACTACTTTTCTGAAGTAACTACCTCACCAAAAAGAAGGAGGACTAATTTTTTTTTGCCTGCACCAATAGAAAAGCTGTCTCCTTTCAGGTGAAAGGATTGCTGATAATCATTAACATATAGAGTTATTTCTTTCTAGTTTGTGTCTGTGTGAATGGACAGCAAAACAGAGCCTAGGAATAGATCTAGGAAGCACAAACAGAAGCTCTGACTTGTCTTTTTCTTTTTCTATTCTACCTCCGTAGAGTTTCTTTGGAGAAGAGAAGCCCTAAGATGGCAGGCAAAGGAAGTAGCAGAGCAGACTCCATGTCCTGCAGTGTACTGAACTGGGAGCAGATCAGCCGTCTGCACGAGGTTCTTACGGAGGTGGTTCCGATCCACGGGCGGGGGAACTTCCCCACGCTGAAGATCACTCTGAAGGACATTGTTCAGACGGTTCGGAGCCGGCTGAGCGAGGCAGGCATCGTGGTCCACGATGTCCGTCTGAATGGCTCTGCGGCTGGTCACGTCCTGGTCAAGGATAATGGGCTGGGATGCAAAGACCTGGATCTCGTTTTTCAAGTTTCTCTTCTGAGTGAGGCAGAGTTTCAGCTAGTTCGAGATGTGGTCTTGCGATCCCTCTTGAATTTCCTGCCGGAAGGAGTAAGCAAGCTGAAAATCAGTCCCGTTACACTGAAGGAAGCCTACATCCAAAAGCTGGTCAAAGTGTACACGGACACTGACCGTTGGAGCTTGATATCGCTTTCCAACAAGCACGGCAAAAACGTGGAGCTTAAGTTTGTAGACTGCATACGACGGCAGTTTGAGTTCAGTGTGGACTCGTTCCAGATCATTCTGGACTCCCTGCTCTTCTACTACGACTACTCAGAAACCCCCATGTCGGAGCACTTCCATCCGACTGTGATTGGAGAAAGCATGTATGGAGACTTTGAAGCAGCTTTTGATCACCTCCAGAACAAGCTGATAGCTACCAAAAATCCTGAAGAGATCCGAGGTGGTGGGCTACTGAAGTACAGTAACCTCTTAGTACGAGACTTCAGGCCCATGGATAAGGACGAGATCAAAACGTTGGAGCGCTACATGTGCTCCCGATTCTTCATAGACTTCCCAGACATCCTGGATCAGCAGCGCAAGCTGGAGACCTACCTCCAGAACCACTTCTCCAAAGAAGAGAGGAGCAAGTACGACTACCTCATGATTCTGCGCAGGGTGGTGAATGAGAGCACCGTCTGCCTCATGGGACATGAGCGACGGCAGACTCTCAATTTGATTTCTCTGCTGGCGCTCAAGGTGCTGGCAGAACAGAATGTCATCCCTAATGCCACTAATGTAACCTGCTACTACCAGCCAGCACCTTATGTCAGTGATGCAAACTTCAGCAACTACTACCTTGCAAGTGCCCCTGTGCTGTACAGCCAGTCCTACCCCACTTGGTTGCCTTGCAATTGATCGCTTCCCTCCAGTGCTCCCGGGTGGAGGCTACTGAAAGCCACGATGCTGAGTGTAAATATAGACAAGCATTAACTGTCAGTTGGATGTTCTCTAATGGAAACATGACTGTATCAGACTGTCCATTTCCTGGTGTGCAGTGGGATTATGCAGCCAGGTGACCTGCTATGAACCTTTCAGTGTAGCTCTACAAATGCCCAAAAGCCTTATTACCTCTTCACAGGGAGAAGAGAACCTGCAGCCAAACATTAAGAGGACCCGTTAAGAAACTTTTGTACTAGCTGTGGAAGTGGCTGTTAACATGTGATCTAAGTGGAGTATTCAGTAAACTGAGTTAGTAAATTGACTGTAAAATGTCGTAAGCAGAAGCTGCTCCTGGAGTAGCAGCAAAACTCTGCTTTCTAAACAGCAAAACTCTACTTTCTATTCCCTAACCTCATTACTCTTCCTCAGTCCAAGTTCTGGCCAAATTTCTCTTGAGCTAATTGTGCCAAGACTGGGCTCATGTTATGCTTGGGTCGCTTTTACTTTGTGTCTGCGTAGAGCTGGTAATAGGATGGATACTGTCTGTCTTGTAGAGGACATAAATGTTGTTTCCTATAGTGCCTATGGATATGTGGTCTTGCCTTGAATTCAGGATTAATTTCTTGGAAGTTGAAGATAGTTTAGTAAATCTACTCATAAAGAATAAGCTGGTTAAATTTTTCTTGACCACAAAAACTTGGAGGGTGGCATTTCTAAAAACACGTCAAAACACAATCTAAAACTTGGTAATGTGAAAAGTCCTTTAAATGAGGAATTGAAGCTTAAAATAGAATTGGAGCCACAATTTGAACTCTTAACTTGGAAAAATATTCTTGAGTCCAGCATAAAGCTAAAGCCTTTCTGACTACCTTTCAAAGCAATTTTGGCACAGTTGGAAAGTGGCACAGCTCTTACTTTGGGGTTGAGTGGATTTTCTTCCTCACAGGTCCACAGCAAAATGAACAAAAACCCTAAACAAAAATCCCAAGCCACTATAAATTGCAAGATTATGTGCACTCCTGCCAGAATACGAATTCTGAAAATGCCTCCTAAAATGAATTTCTTATTGTATAACTTCAGGCAGGTCCTGAAAGTTTGCCTTTCTGTCATCACTGAAGGGTTGATCTTACTGGCTTGTCACTATCAACTGGTCACTGTATGAAATGGCATTTTGAGTGGTTAGGGTAAAATTCTTCCTTTTTACTGCTCTTAACCCTCACTTGAAGAGGTGTACAAGCCCTAAGCGGAAGGCTCCACAGAAGCTGTATGTGTTGAAAGTCTGGGCCTGAGTTCAGAATAGCCTCTGAAGGAGTATGCACTCCCTTGGAGGTACAGGGGGCTGATCTTCCTCAAGGGTGTGTGCTGAACTTGCTGCTTTGAGACTCCTGGGCTTTATAAGGAAGGTTAAATGTTGCTCAGTTAGTAATATAGTGGTCTTATGAACTGGATGATTTCCACTGAATTATAATAGTAAAATACAGCAATGATCTTGAGTTTCTTTTGTTTAACCAGAGACGTAGACTAGAAAGGCAAATCTTAAAGCTATTTATTATGTGCTGGTGCAATGTTCAAGAATGCTTGTTCATTGAATCTTTCTTATTACTTCTATAACTATTTATTACTGTTTCTGCAAGCTTGTAAGACCAAAGTGCCTGATCCAACAAATGATTAAGGCTTAGAAGGTAATGCAGAAAGCAGGTGGAACACCAATGTTTGGTTGCTATTCAAGGTGGCAAACAGCAGCAGTGCTGTGCTTAAATGACAGTAAAAATTGCCTGCTCTTCATAAGACCAACAAGTTCTTTCCACTTTTCATAACTACTTCATAAAGACTGTCTCAACAGAGCAGTGAGGCTACTTCTCTGTTCAGACTTCCCCTTCAGGCAGGGAATGATGCAATCTACAAAGTGCATGACTGTACAAAGCCATGCAGGCTTTAGCTAAATTTCTTGAACAGTTTTGATAGCAACTTTGGTAACAAAAAGACAAATAATTTGGTGGATTATATTGTGGATTTTTTTTATTAAAGGCTTCCTGATTAGTCAGCCAAAGTAGCTAAACTTGAAAGCAAACCCCCAGCCTTTTTCATTAACTGTGGCTTGGACCTGGTGTGGTTTACAGACAAGACATCTGTCACCCAAGACTTTGACTTTTTAAAAACTAACATGATGCCAGTGTTGTCATATGTGTTAAACTTAGTGCAAGCTTACTGCTGGAATGCAGTCCTAGGCAAGAATAACTCCTGCATGCAAAGCAATACTTGGCCTAGTATAGAGTGTCGCTAGAAAGAAGATTTAAGAGTTTGTAATTGGTGTCATCTCTTGTGTAGATGTGCTTGAAGCCAGCCTGTGCTATAGCCACTGCAGAAGTGAACCCTTGCCTAGAGGGGCTTAAACTCAGGTATCTGCCTTCTGTGATGTCATGGCTGATCTTTAGGAACTGTTTTTGTGCATTGGCTCGCGTGGAAGAAGGGGCGAGATGCTTGGGAGGAGTCCTCACAAGCTGGAAACACAGACTTGTTTTATTAGTCTTTAGTGCCTTGGCTGCTGAACATCAGGCCAGGTGCATCTCTTGGAAGAGGAAATGCTAGAGAAGGAAAAAAGGCTGAATTGGATTCCTAGTGAGATAACTTCTCATAGTTCTAAGTTTCCTGCCATAAGTATTGTGCTTTTGCTGATGTAACTTGATGCTGAGGCCTCTGAGGAAGCTCCACATTGAATTGCTGCTCTCTGAACTGCTCAGTGCCTGGATTTGAGCTTTGCAGGTTTCTTGTGTCCCCTGTCTAGTTGTGAAGATGCTCTAGCACGTGGGAAATATGATGCTTTGTAACCTGGCTCTTAGAGACTGAACTCTAAAATGGTTAAATTGTATCCTGAAGCTGCACACCTGCTGCATTGACCCTGGAGTACCAAGGATTGCTGGGGCAGTGCTTGTCCCATTGCCTTCAAAATAATCCTGGCTTGGCAGGTAAAGCTGGTGTACTTGGTAGCTTTTCATCACAGTGCTGTGAGCAGCCTACCCCTTTCTGTTCTGGGTTGTCCTGGCAGCTTGCTGGTGCAAGTGGCAGTGGCTTAATTTGCTGTGGGTTAGCTGGCTTGAGTTCAGGTTTATGGTGACCCCTATAGCAAGGGGTAATTTGAGGATAAGCACTAGGTGAAAGTGATGACCTTAGGCCAAGTCTAGGATGCCTGCTTGATTCAGTCACCCCTCAGCACTAATAATGCTTCTGCAAACCTGTTCTAACCTCCTGTGTGTCATGCGGAGGTTGGAGAGAGACTACTGTACTCCAGACTGTTACCTGATACCTTCCCTCTGGGCAGTGACATTAAAACAAAGCTGCAGTAGCACTCAGTGCATCATTCCTCAGGATCAAGCTTCTGCTAACCAGGCCGTGGCATAAAATAGCTCTTTTCTTTGTGCAGCTTAAAAGCACTGCTGGACAAAACCAGTCAGAGGTTAAGCACCTGTTGACAGCATTTATTGCAAAGTTTCCCTTGACTTGCAGTTTATTGTTGTGACTTCCTCACTGTAAGATAGACTTTTTTTGATAGAGCTGCTACCAAAGAGACCTGGTAGAAAACTGTGTTTTAGTCGCTTTGGTAAAATCCCTGTGCAGATCCATGGTCACTGTGACAAGTTGTAAGCTAAAGCATAGTTCGTGCTTACTCTGCTGTAGATTTAATTATTGTTGTGTTTGTCCTCAGCTCAGTCAGTCAGTCACTAAGCTGGGGGTTTAAGACTACTGCTTGCTTCTGAATAATCATTTTTCAAAAGATCCTCATGCTTTCACATTAATCACGTCCTCTACAAAGCAGTAAGTAGTGTTGAAATCTAGTCCAAATACCTAAATCTTTTTATTGAAACTTAACGATCCATATTTTGGACTTAAGTTCTGGGGTTAAGCATTTGGTATGTGCCTAGGCTTTGTGGGTTCCTGATTCCTAGAATAACCACTGATGTTGATGGTGATCTCTGCTTGTCACTATGTGAGTAGTTGGGAAAAGGCTTCTTAGAAGAGAACCTGGACAAATTGCCTTAATTCTAAACTGTCAGGGTACTGATGGTACTTGTTTCCTCTTCCTCTCCCTCAACTCAGTCAGAATTCTGGAATTGTTAGGCATGGGAATAAGTAGGAAGTTGACCATAGCCACCAGCAGCTTGGTCCAGTTTGGGCATTGGGAGAGCCAAATGAATAATAAAACTTCTAGCCCTCACTCAATTGTTTCTTGAATACAATTAAGTGTATTTCATAAATGTTCTTTATTTCCAGTGAAGCTGGATATAGAGTGGGATGCTGGTCTATAGTAGAAACTTTAGGGGGGAATGGCTGGAGCACTCTGGTTTTTCTCACTTAAATGTCTGTATTGGGCATGTCTCTCTGAATAAAATTGCACTTCCCATTGAAATTTAGAATGCCTTTTTTCCTATGTTTATCTTATTATTTTTTACTATTAAAAGAAATCAGGTCTTGAAAAACCTGTCTCTTTGGAAGAAGTGATCTGGTTTGTGTTTTGTTTTTTGATTGTTTTTTTTTGTTTGTGTGTGTGTGTTTTTGTGTGGTTGTTTTTGGTTTTTTGTTTGTTTGTTTTTCTTTCTCCCCCTCCCTCTTCTTTTAGCTGGCAAAACAGGGTACTAGAAATATTTGGATTTGTGATGAGCCCAAATGTGAGGTTGGTCACAGCAACTTAGTGTCTACTGTTCTGCACTATGGTGTTCACTTGTGATCCTTGGAAATTGGGGTTTGACCTTAATGATGCTGAAATACTTATGCAAATAAATTTATGCTAAACATCCCTTGCCTCAAGCTTTTTTTTTGCCTCTAAATAATGCTGACAAAGTATCTGTAGAGTTTATTATACAATGGATGTGCAGGTGTGCTTGTGAGGAGCATAATAGTGAGGTGTACACAGTAATACTTGCTTTAGATGTTATTCAAGGTACATTTTTTATATCTGCCTCAATTTATTGAAGATTAATCAATTGAGACATTATTAATCTTCCACTTTATTACAGAGACAGGGGAAAAAAATGGTTCTCTAGAAGCTATCTGATCATCATCTGGTCTCAACTTTAAGACATGGTGAAGCACAGACCTAGACCTGTTAGGTAAGGTCTGGTCTGAACTAGACCATTCTGTTCTGTGACGTGCTCAGCATTTTATATGCTGCTGCAAACTTCACCTCACAGCCCAAGGGGGTGAGAAACAAAGTCAGCAGTTGTTCAGGTTATTTATAGGTTGAAAGCCTTTGCTTTCATGCTGTCCTGAACACTGATGCTGCTATTAACCAATGGTCAGTGGGAGTTGAGCAGGTCAAAGCTAGGTTGTGTGGCAGTCCACTTGCTGCTTCTGCTCTAGAATAAAGAATAAATGCTCTTAGAAAGTGTGCTTGCTTCTACCATGAGCTCAGACAAACTCTAGCCTCAGTTAAGTATTGCTGGAGAAATTCCAGTCTTCAGGACCTTGCAACACCTGCAGTGGAAACTTCTGTGGAATTTAGAGGTGTTGCGATCCCATGGAAATAATCACGGACCTTGTGTAGTCCCTTTTCCAGATCTAACAGCTTCCCTATGAACTTAAATAGAGAACTGATAATGTGTCTGGGCAACACAAACCATCTGCTTGTTGCCTGGAACTCTCTTACCTTGACTCCTTTTTGTCACACCGTGAAAGCTTAGGAGTTATTTTGGGTACCACCCTTATGTTTCTAGAATACCAAGCTCAGCTTTGCAGGGTCAGACAGTGAAACAACAAAATAGCTGTGCTTAGGCAAGTGGTGCCAGAGTACTCTGTATGTTCCATATAGAGCTTATGTAATGGTAAACGTTCAGAGGAACTAAAGAAAGATGTTTTTGCTGTATTGCAGTTGTTGTTAGTGAAAATAAGTATCCTGTTCTGGTGTATCTGCTAGAACTCTGGCTTCTCTGTGCTGTGCAAGATGAGCTCAGTCTTGTCACAGGCTGTGAGGCATTAAACAAATGGTGTTCTATATTATTGTCATTATTCTGTCAGGTGTACTTATTTTCTGTTTCTGTGATGGAATACTTAATATTTTTGAAGTCAGAATATTCGAAGTGCCCTTACAGAGACAGAGTAGTTGGTCCTATGAGAGGAAAAAAATCATTGCACTCCTGCTTATTTAACATTGCTTATTACATAATTGTATATTTAGTTCATTAATACATTAAATACCTGCAGTTGCTATTTTCAGCAACAAAATAGCGTTTTTATTTATCCAGCACATACCACTTGAATATGGGTATAAAATAAAGCAGTTGTGTTTTGCTGCAGTAGCAATGCTGTGATCTGTTCTGCTTCATCTCAGCAAGTTCCATATCCTATAGGCAAGACTGCCCAGCCAAGGCAGTATTTAGCCTGCCAAACCTTAGTGATTTTCCTCCTAGGAAAGGCTTGAGTCCTCAGGCTGGTAAAAGTGAGTCTTGACAAAAACTCGAGTGTGCAAAGCAGCTGCTAGAGCCTAAGCTGGTAGTTTGTGTGTATGTTAAGGAATCCTATACATGTGTTAGTGCTATCCCATTGACCCTTGGCTAAGTGGTTTAATTAACTAGCAGAAATGAGTTGCTTAGGCTGTGCTGCAAAATGCTGGACTGTTTTTGTCATGGGCAAGTAGATTAGAGGATAATCCATGTCACCCCCCTGCTTGGAGAATGGAGTAGTGCAAACTCTGGGAGAAGTCTGGCCAAGACAGAGGACTGGCTGGTCTAGTCTGTGTCAATAACCTTTTGTCACTGAGAAACCTCTGTAGAAACTCCTGCATACTTCAAGAGACTCCCAAGGCTTGATTGCACCTCAAGCAAAGGCAAAATTGTCCTCCTTTGCAAGACAAGGGTTGGAGTGTGAGAATTTTAATTTGGTCACTGCCCCCAGGCAGCAAGACAAATCTGAGTGTGCCTTACATGTGGAATGGGAATTACACCCACAGATTGGTCCCTTTGTGGGTGTCCTTCTTGCTTCAGAACTGACTGTCCACCTGCAACAATTCCCTTCCCCACCCTCTCTAGTGCTTGTCTGAAAAGCTTATTCTGAAAGCTACATCTGAATGTTCCTCCCTGAAAGTTGGTGCCCTAAGCCTGCCCTAAAGATTGTGGCAATTCATTGTGTACTAGGAGAACCTGTTCTAATGTTTGATTGTGGTCATTACTGAGAATTTCAATTGCATTTTCACATTGGGCTTTGAACTTCGTCTTTGGTCTGTGGATTGCTGCATCCTTATCAACAAGGCTGAGAAGTCCCAGATGGTCCCCTGCTATCCACTATCTCTTCAGTTCTTGGATGAACTGCAGAAAATGGGCACTTGAAGCTTTGTGTTGTAAACATTTCATTCCGAAGTGGAAACATTTTCTTCTGTAACTTTGTTGTTCCTGTTTCTCATGACACAGCACCAACCATTGGCCCAGTGCTTTACATTCTCCCAAAAAATAGTGCTCAGATTGCTTCTCAACCTCTTGATGTTTGTGTCCACAAACTCTGCCTGCCATTTTTACCTCAGCATTATAGGATGCCGAGGATTTGTACCTAGTCAGTTATCCATGGTGATTTCAAATTCCATCTGCTGCTTTCTGAGGCAGCCTCTGCCACCTGCTATCAACGACATCTGTGCTTCTGGTTTCCGGATGTGGTATTTTGTACTTGAGAGCATTAGAAAAATATTTTGTCTGAATTCTATGGGCAAATACTCACAAAGTGGATGGATAGAGTAACTCATCTTCATTGTTTACTACCCTGCTGTCTTCAGTGTTTCATAGTTCTCACAGTTTTGCATTGTTCTTGCATACTGAAGGGTACATGATGTGGTTGTGGGCACTTTGAAACCTGCAGATGGTTTAAAACCAGCGTCAGCACAAAGTCCACAGAGGTACTGGACGCAGGTTATTTTGAGAGTTTTTGTTTGCTCTGCAAATACAGAGTAGAGACAGCAAAGAAACCTTACATTCTGTCAGTGCTTAACAGCAACTCCTCAGTCCTTTCCTCTACACCCCCACATCTAAAACTCTGCAGTTACAAGCGTCCTTGAAGCTTACTATCTAATTACTGATTTTACTTACTGTTAATAAAGAATGGATGAATAGTCAAAGAGTTTTTGGTTTGGTGCAACTGAAGTGAAGAGTTCTGTGTTTCTGCTCTTGTCATCACATGTGTAACTCATCATAGTCATCTGCCTGTCTTGCTTCTCAAGAAGCAAGGCTTGTGGGGCTCCCCAAATGTGGCACAGCTCTGACCAATTGCCAGGACTGATGTAAATCTCTAGACTCCAATGAGTTCCCTTCCACTTTGTCATCCTGGGCGGCTTTTCTTAAGGCTGGGGCAAAGTAAGTTATTTTGGGGATGAGAACCTGCCATAGGCACAGTCCAATTTCCTTGTGACACCAGTGGGAATTTGCCCAGTGCTGTGAGGGATTTGCCAACAGCCTGGCAGACCTGAATGACATGGGCTCCTGTGTTACAGCTGTCCTGCTGCCCAGCTGTAGTGCTGGACTGTGTTTCCCCACCCCTGTTTGACCAGTGGAAGCAGCATGTGCAGATGGAGCTCAGCCTCCGGCATCAAATTCATGGAGTTACTCCAGAGAAATGCTGCTTGCAGGAAAAAATGCCCCAAGTGTCTGTTTTGGAGCAGAGGAGAATTTGAATGTGGAATAATATTCCAGCACATATAAAGATGTGCATGCCTCAAATTGGTGGTTGGCCTCCCTCCTTGCAGCACTTCTCTGGTAGAAGGAATACTGTTATATTAATACTTAATACTGTTTCCCAGACCAATGGCCCTGAAGAGAGGAAAAAGCACATTTTGGTAACAGAGGGATCTGCTGGCAGGGCCAGGAGTGGGTATTTTGGAAGCCCTGACTGTTGATGGGATGGGAAGGGAAAGGGAGGCTGGACGGTACTGGGACATCTCAGAAATCAAATAGAAGGATTCTAGTTTTTAAAAAACCACAGAGATGAACCAGGAAACTGATAGAGAGATGTTCCATCTTCTTACAAGCAGGTCTAAATTCAAAGAGCAGCAGCATGCCAGCAGTACTTACAGTGGGGCTGTGTTATGCCCAAGCTTAGGATGTTCTACAAGTATAATTTGTAACTTTTTGCAATCAGCACTTATGGTGTGGCCTTCAGAATGCTCAGCCAGATTTTTGTTGACTAGTTAGAAATAAAAGATTTCTGTATGGGTATAATTGCAACTACAGCTACAAGTTTCAGTTGACCAGGACTTGAATTTTTGTTTTAGTTGAAGTACCAGGTGAGAACATCTAGTGGAAAAAAAAAAATAAAATGGAAATTTTTTCATGAATAAGAGTTCATTTACTAGCAATATGATACTTGACAGAAGTGTCTTGCTGTAAAACTGCTTGTGAAGTTATGACTTTTAATTCCAAAACAGCATCTTTTACTTTGAAGGTGCTTGCTGGCTGATTGCTGTTTTTACTTACTGCTAATAAAGAATAGATGAAGAGTGAAAGGGTCTCTAGTTCACCTCAGGGATCATTTGACTGATTTGCAGTATTATAGTACCAGATCATCATCAGAGGTTTTCTGTCCACTACAGCCAAAAGGTCCAGATCCCACACCTCATGGAATAGTACAGTTACAATGCACTATGGTGGTCTAGACTTGAGTAAGAGAAAAACTGCAGAAAAAACAATTTAAACCTGTTTTTTTTTTTTTTTTTTTGTTATGATGACTGTTCTTCAGGCTTTTGCAGGCATGCTTGATAGATTGCAAACCATGTTTAATTTGTGATAGGGACCATCTCAGAGGAGGAGGTTCATTTCTATACATATTGCATTGTAATACATCACAAGTCGGCTGCAGTGTAATAGCACTGGCTCATGACACTACTTGAAAGAGTCTGACAGCCTAAGGGGCTGAATTTTACATCCTTTGAAATGCCACTACTTTTAAAAATTGTTTCAGAGGGCTGAGAAACTGCAGAAAGGTGTTTAAGGTTCATGTGGGCAGAGCTGTCTGAAAGACAGTGGTGCCCACAGTACCTCTTGAGGAGAAGATTTCTGTGCATGGGTTGTTTTAGAGAGGGCCTGGGGTGCTGCTGACCATGGAGCAGCAGCACAGGGGCCTTCAGTGCCCTGCCACAATCTCTGCATAATGATGTGAAGTAAGTGTCAATTAAACCTTACCTCCAAATGACGTGAATTAAGTGGCAAGTTAAACCTTGCCCCCAAATTTAATCAGTGCCCGTAGAAACCTAACATACTTTTTTTATTTTTCCAGCGGTTTAATTTCCTTTTTATTTCCGTAGCAATGGATTCTTGAGAATCCAGACATGCCAGAGTGCTGGCAGTTCACCTAGACTTTAACCAAATCTTTATTCTCACAGTATTGAGCGAGCAGAGAACACAAGCGCTGAGTAAACAAGGTGTAACTGCTCTATAAATGTAAACAAATATTTAAAGAGTGGGTTTTAATGTATAGAGGACCCTAATTACTTATTTTATTTTTTGTTATACACTTATTGTATCTTTAAAGAGCTACAATCTTACTTTCATTAAATAGTTGCCATTTTCATTTTTCTTCAGATAGGTGCTGATTGTAGCCTGGCTTTCAGATATCACTCGAGATTCCCGTCACAGGTGATAAGAACAGCAAAATGTAGGTATGATGGTTATTCAGGCTGATGTTTTACTTCCAGTGCTCCAAAGTGAAGATAATTTAAAAAAAAAATCTCATGAAATATTGAACAGACTCACAAAAATCTTTTTTTTTCACAGAAGAGTATTTATATAAATTATTTTCTTTAAAAGATGCATTGAAGCAAGACTAGGGGTTTATTTTGGCTGAGGGTTCCTGACATACAGCCACCTAAAATAAGCTGCTTGTGGCATTTCTCAAAGTGTTGTGTCCTGTGCCAGGGGTTACTGTGAGTTGAGGCAGCCCCTGGTGTCATTACCTGGCTGCAAAACCTGTCTGGGCCTTTTCTGCTCTCTGGCACTTTGGCTTCAGGTTATCTGGGACCGGAACTCAGCCTCTGGTTAACCTTTACAGCATGGCTTCTTATCCCAAACTGCTAGAAATATGACAAAAATACCAGGAATTTCCTTTCAATCCCAGTGGAGACATGTCACTCTTTCTTGTGGGTCTGTTCTCGCATGCTGCTCAAGTCTCCTCTGCTCTTTGTCAAGCTGGGTGTTAGCGATTCCTTCAGCCAAAGGTCTGCAGGTGTCAGGGTGGAGGCATCTCCTGCAGGCATAAGGAGTCTCTGCATCTTCTGTCTTCCACTCTCACATGAAGCTGAGTGACCCACTTGTCCCAGCTTTTCTTTTTTCCGTGTCTGAATGTGGCAGGAAGTGCTGCAGCCATGGCAGGAGCAGAGGTTCAGGGGAAAAGTCTGACTCAGAGGCCAGAGCTTTATCACAGAACAATCCGCATCTTTAAAGCACGTTCAGTCCATGCTCTTAACCATTTTTCTCCAGCTATCTTTGGTTGGTTAAAGTTACTGTGAGTCCCACAAACTTCAAGGACTTCCTCATTTCCAAATGAAAATTACTCCAAACCATTTAGGAGCCAGAATTAGAAAACCAGCCAGAGCTGAATCTGTGCTGGTGACCACACACCTGAGACTGGTTCAGCCCGGAGGCATTCAGGGGTCTGGAAGCTGGTTTTGGAGTATCCAAATGAGAACCTTTAGGATATGAAATACAGTGTTCCTGCTAGTGGTTTGGTATATTGTGATGTGTCTCTAAAAGCCTAATATCTCAACAGGAGGAAATTCTGAGGATGATGGAGAGGAAAAAATCTTTGTGGAAAAAAAAAGGATTTTCAAAGGGGAAAAGTTCTTTAGGAGGACTATATTAGATGGATAAAGAGCTGTGTATGCAAGAGAGACGATAGCTTCAGCTAAAAGCCACCATAATGAGCCCAATGAAATTGGAAAATGATGATACCCCTGAGGTGGTGGGGGGTGGAAAAAAGGCATGCATCGAACTCATTTTCCGATGTTGAATTCAAGTTCCTATTTTTAATTTCTTTTTTTTTCCTTCTTGTTGGCCGGTTAGGTTTTCTCCCTGTCAGCCAACTTCGCCCGAGCAGCAGACACGTCCCTGTGTCCCGGGGGTGCTCCGCGGAGTGCTCAGCACCGCGGACAGCGCCCAGAGCCACCCGGCTCGCGGCGGGGACAGCCCGTTACCCCCGGGACACCCCTCGGAGGCTGCCGTGGTCACACGGGCGGGTCTGGGGGGTGTAAGCCTGTGTGAGTAGGACGTTTGGGTGTTGCACACATCCTTTAATTGAGAGGGCTAATTAACTCTTTTAAGACCTCCCTCATTTGATGGAGAAATTTCCAAAAAACGAGGTAGAGATGCTGCGGGCGTGGTTAACCAGCAAGGAGATGAGGAGGCATGTTCCATGTGATCCCGGTCTCTAGAGGGAGAGCCGATTTTCCAAGAGCTGTTCCCATCAGTCTTTCTGAAGACAGCCTTTTTCTTCAGCTCCAGATGAAGCCTCATGTCCAGTCTTTTCTGGGCTTTTCTTGTACCTGTCACCTGTCCAAATACTGTGCATCCAGCTACTCAGTGATCTTTGTGGCTTTCCAACAACTCAGGGTATTCCATGATGCTCACAGCTACATCACATGTGTAGCATTTCCATAACCACAAATGGTTAATTTCATTTTATGTAATCCTTTCACTCTGAGAGTCTCATAAGGACCAATTAATTTGCTTTTCAGAACGAGAGGAGAAAGTATTTTAACACCAGTTTTATTTCATAGAGACCTGAAAAGGGAAGGAAAGAGGAGAAAATGGAAATTGTCACACGGGAAAGTCCCTTTTTTTGGATCTTGCTGTTCTGTGTCTGTTCAGGCTCACCTCTACACTTCCCATGAAGCAGTTTTTCTTGCAGCCTGGGCTCACAAGGTTTCTTTGCTTCTTCCTCAAAAAGCACAGACAAGCGGTCTCCAGGCAAATCCTCTTTAGTAGACAGCTGCACAGAAGAGATTACTCAGGTCTAGGGCTATAATAGAACAAATGTGAGAAAAGCTTTCTCACCTCAGCTCCCACCTTACACTCAGTGGATGCTGATCAAAACCCATGAGGGACTTGTTTCCAGCCAGCTGAGAACCCTCAAAAGGCAGCACTTATCCGGATGTTGGTTCTGAACTGTAGAGTCACCCTTCTTCTTCTTCTGTGTTACAGTGTGAACTCCCTACCTTGTTTCAGACTCTTTGCTCTGGGGCCTGAGACCACATTATGAATCTTGCAGCACTGTTTGGGCAGTATTTAATCTTGTAGCTTCTAATCCCCTTGACATGTGGTAGAAAAGAAAAGGGTAGGCCACGCTGTATGGGTTCCTCTGTAGATGTTTGCATGGAAGAGTATGATACCAGTGTGTGAAAGAAAATATCAGGAGGAGAGTGTATAACTAAGGACAGCGAGGTCATGACTGGATCAGCCTGACCAGGGAAATGCCAGTGGAAGACAGGAGCTGGAATACACAGATGACTTTTCTTGGTCTGCCTGTGAGAGCTCTGACTGGGGTATGTGCCCTGCTATGCTGGTGCCCTCAGTCACAGAGGACTCAGCTGCCTCCTTCCAGTGCGGCCCATCTGGCTGAGGAGAGGAAGGGTGAGGAGTTTTGGGGGTTGGCTTGAAAGCCTGAGTTGTTTTGAGTGGTCTTTGAACCAGGAGAACAAAAGGTCCCTTCAACAGTAGAAAAAGAGATGGAGAGGAAAAGCTGCCATAGGATGAGATTAAAGGGAAGAGGGGTCATGCTGTGGAAGAGTGGGACCCAGGCTGGTGGCTCTCCTAGAGTGGAGGAGTCATTATCATCACCCTCAGGAATATAAAGGTGCCGCTGATGGTGGACAACTGGGAGATCAGGACCCCACCCACCCAGGATGGTCTGGGGCTTAGTAACCATCCTTTATTCTCCCACTTTTCCCAGAGACCTCAACACTCGCAGCCTCTGCTTACTCCCCTCTCCGCTTGCCCCCTGCTAGCCTTCCTTTCCCACCTCACTGCCGGGGCTGCTCTGCAGCTGGGTTTCATCCCCATCCTCTCCCTCTTTAAAGGTAGACTCCCATGTGTGTGGCAGCTGTCCTGGCTTTTCCAGAGGATGCTCTGAACTGCAAGACAAGGGCTAGTACCCACCGTCTCTGGACACCTCTTGCCACGGGGGATCAAATTGCAGACCTACACCCAGTCTGGGCTTTCAGCAGCTCCTCTCTGGTTTCCCATGTGCTCTGGGCTGCTGGTAGTGCAGAAGGCCTGGGTACAGCATTTCCATCCTCCCCAGGAGCCCGTGTCCCTGTGGTGGAGGGGGGGAGCCCCAGCCAGCTGCGAGTGCTCCTTGGCAGTGGGAGGGTGGCACATTGTGTACACAAGAGTGTGTGAACTCAGTCAAACTTCACAAACAAGGATAAGAACAGAGCTAGGACATAATCAGCCCTCAAATATAGCAACTCAAGGTCTCCTGAATGTGACACAAGTGAAACAACGAGGCAGAACAGGTGTCACAGCCCCTGTGGCTTTCGCTTCCCCTTACCTTGGCTTCTCAGCAGTGAAGCTGGTGCTGGCCACAGGGCCAAATTTAGACTTCAGACAGCAGAACAAGCTGTCACAGGCAGCCTTGTTGCTATGCAGGGCAGGAGTCTTACTCTGCCCTGCATGGCAGCATGTCCAGTGCCATGCAAGTCCCTCACCTGTGGCAGAGCCCCACCTCCTCCCCATCCCCATTCCTGCCTCTGCTGCTGCTACTAAAACAGCCAAGCATGATCTCAGCTGGCAGCTTGGAGCAGCCTTCTAGCTGGCTCAAGAACCAAGACTTGAGGGGCTGTACCCCTCTTCTTGGGCAGGTCTGGCCACAGCTTTCACATGGTGGAAGGATTGGGTTGGTGTGGCATGGCGTGGGCCAGGGTGACTCCAGTCTCTCCCAGTCCCTAGAAGATGTTATGGGGAAGGTTGCCACTGTCCAGCAGAGTGTGTTTCTTCACCTCTCCCTGGGGAGAAGACCTACACTACAGCAAAGTGAAGCAGAGAAATACCTCCCCTCCCGAGGGGGGTTTGGCTTTCTGAGCTGACATGGGGCTAATAGGGGGCTATGCCTGTGTTTCCCACTAATACATTATTGCTTCTCTGAGCCACAGGGAGCTGCTGAAAGAGATGGGCTCATGCTTCTGGGATGTCCCAGGCATGGCTCTGCATGAGGAGAGCCACTTGTAGCTCTCTGTAGGCTTGGGCATGGTTTGGGATGAGCCACCTGTGTGTCACATGTCCTGAAAAAAATGGAAAGGGAAAACTCTGAACCCAGGGCCAGGCTTAGAGCTCTCCTAGGGCTGGATCTAGGCAAAAGTTGGCTTGTGCTCAAGTAGGGAGCACCAGAACATCAGCAGTCCCAGGAGAAGGTCCTTTCTGTTGAACACATTGCGTATGTTTGGTTTCCTTCAGTCACAACAGCAGCATGGGTGGCTGGTTCCATGCCCATTGTAGCCATACTATTGCCCTGGAGGAGAGGTCAGGCTTCCTGGGGAGTTAGAGCCACAAGGGAAAATGTTTGGAAACTGGAGACTCCTGGTTATAGTAAAGCCAGGACACTTGGGGGCTGTCGGCCTCCTGGGAAGCACATCCCTCTCCTGACCTGCTCCATCATCTGGGCTGGCTGGCTTTTGACCCCAGGGGGAGGTGCTGCAGGGCTTGTGGCTGGAAACATCTGTTCTCTCAATAGCCTTTTCTGACTCAAAACAGCAGCTCTGTGAGAGGACACAGCAGCTAAAATGGGATGAGGTTGGAGGGCCAGGTGCAGCATGAAAGCTTTCATAGTGTCCCAGGTGCTGATAGTGATAATAAAAGGAGAGAGAAACCTCTTGCATCCTCTTGCCCATCCACTTGGACTTCCAGCCAAGTGCCTAAAGCAGGTTTTTCCTGGCTGTGTGAGTGGGCCCTGTGGGTACCCCCTTTCTGCAAGATGCTTTGATCCCCATCTTCCTCCTCTTCTCCCCTCATGCCAGTAGACAGCATGGCAACAGAAGCTCTCTGCACCCCAGAAGAGGAATTTGTCCCACTGCTTTCCTGCACTCCTACACTCCACAGAACCCCTCCTGCCCCTGCATTTGTGCTCTAACCTGAACACCAGTAGGTAGGTGGAGGCCATGGCCAGCATGGAGCCCATAGCAGAGGATTCTGCTCCACCTCCATCCATCCCTGTAAGTGCGGTGACCTGCACGGTTTGACACAGGCAAATTGATCCACATCCAGGCAGCCTGGCTGAGCTGGGTGAAGGTCTCCAAGCAGAGATGTTGTAGGATGCCTTCAAATCCCCCAGCTCTTGGGGAAGCTGGGGGTGTGATTTGCAAGCAAAATGTCACACACCAACAAAATCCTGTATGTGCTGCTGTTTCCCTGGCCTGGTCCAGCAATGGACCAGAATTCCAGCACCAGCTGAGCACCTGCCACTGGAGTGGTGTCCTGCCATGAGGTCTCTGGCTTGGGCAGCACCTGCTCCATGCATGGCTCTTTAGTGCTCTTTCCCAGCCCTGAGTCCAATCCTACGAGTGCCCAGTGCCACCCACAGCATGAGCAGCTTGTGCTAATCCCCATCCCATCCTGGGGAGCCAGGGGCTGCTGGGTGTTGGGGTGGGGATATTTCCATCCACCCTGGAAGAGCAATGCGTATGAGAACATGGTTACCAGCTTAGGGAGGTTCTGAGCTGTTCATAGTCCATCTCAGTAACTGATCTGAAAAATCACTGTATGTTCACAATCAACAAGAGGTGCTTGCTCCCTTGGGAATGTGGAATAGCTCATTGTGTGATCCTACCAAAATGTCCCTGTGATGCCAGGAGATTTTGTGCTCCCATGTCTGAGTGACAGAGCACAGGGGATGGAGTAAGTAACATGGCCAGTGCCTCTGTTTTGCAGCAGGAAAGGACTCTTTGGAGGCAAGTCAGAGCTTTTCATGGAGTTCGGCAGCTGTGGATGGCAGATGTGGTGCATCTGATGGAGTTCATGGTGCCGGCTGAGCCTCTTGACTGCTTTGTCCCATCTTGGGTGCCAGTACCCCAGTGTTCCTGGCTGGATCAGCACTTGGGACCCCAGGAGCTGCCTCTCAGGTTTGCAGGGGAGCCAGCACTGGTGCTGAGGAGCTGCTGTAACCCCACTGCTTAGCCACTCTCTGAGAGCTCTGCAGTGCAAAATGCCTGAGAGGCAGCGATCCCTGCGAGGCAGCAGCATGCTGGAGACACGACAGGGAGGCCAGACTAAACATCCTCTCTGTGCCAGGCTGTTGAATTTTGTCCTGGAAGAAAAGATCCTTAAAAGGCCTTGAGAGAGCAGGGAGGTGAGGCTCCATGCCAGGATGGGACCCTTGCCCCAGCCACAGCCCTTCTGGAGAGGCCCTGGGTGGGAACTTCCATCCCCAGGATTGTATGACTGGGGCATTTATCCCAGAAAGGGGAAAAAAAAATCCCTAAGGCTGTACTGCAGCTCCGGAGTCACATCATGTTTTGGGATGCTGCAGAAGCTGTGTCCCAAGGAGGCAGTGATGGCACTAACCCCTCTCCTGGGTGCTGGCATCCTGGGCTGTGCCTGCACTTCTCAGGATGGGCACCCGGCTCTGCTGGTGTTGTTGGGAAGAGCCTGCTGGGGAGGTGCTGGGGCAGGTGCTGCTGACCCAGACATTTAGAACCATCAGTTAAAGTGAGCCAAAAACAATACAGAATTTTACTGAGCTGCTGTTTGCTGTTCCCAGGCAGGAAGGAGTTAGTCCTGTTGAGAAAGCACAGGAGACTCTGTGGTGTCAAAGAGAAACTGCATGTGGTGCTTTCATGGAAGTCTCCCTCCAGCCACGTTCATTTCCAGCCTCAACCCAAATCAACCTCATCTTTAGGCTCACTAATCTCAGTCACTGCCCTGGAAACCTGATCAAATATTCCTGTCCATTTCTATCCCTTTGCCTGGCTTCCATGGCAGAACTTCTCCCCTTTCACCACAGCAGGCAGGACTCTCCAGTCTTCACTCCTTCTTAAACATACAGCACAGGAACCAACAAATCTATATGGTCTGGCACTAGCAAGGAAGGTTCTAATATCTCTTTTAATAATCTTTAAGCTAAATACCACAAGGCAGAATGGATAGAAAGTAAAAAAAAAAAATACCTATAAGCCTATATCCATACGCTGTGTCTGCTGATTACCTTAGTAAAGACGTTGTTAAAAACCTCCAAAAGTCCAAATCAGGGTTTTTTTGGGTTTTTTTAGTTACTTTTTGGCTGACTCAGCTGCCTATTCTGTTGAGTTTGTGAGAGGATGGCATTTGCTCTGCAGCAGGTGTTCCAGGCTGCAGTCAGTGGGTTTATGAATTTTCTAAATGCATCTTTGCTTATCCTTCATTTTTTGCCTTCAGAGATTTGCCCTATGCTTCTACAGTTTTGTAAGTTGGTGGGCAAGTTTTTGGAAGTCTCAGCAGAAATTTCTGGCATAAATTAGCCCATTTCATTCTGTCTCCAACTTGAAAAGTTATTTTCTCTTGGAAAAGTGGCATTAAACCAGAAAAGAGAGTTGAAGTTCTAGCCCATCATGTGAGACAAAGGAGGGGGGACAGTTGCTGTGTTTGGGGGATGGTTTTGATTGTTTGTTTCTTTAGAAGCAGATATAAATGCCTGCAACTTTGACATAATTTGGGTTCTTTTTTTTAAAAAAAATTAATTATATTTAGGAAATTAGTTATTGATTGTTCTCTTTTTCCTGGAAGACTTTTAGACTTTTGACACAATTCAAGCAAGGGGAAAAAGCAAGAACAACCAAGAGGCTCAAAAATATTTTAGTCAAACAAACAATTCAAAACATCTATGTTTTATGTTGGTTCCTTTTAGCAGCTGTTCATCTCCAGATGTCTGGCAAGTGGTTACAAGAAGCACTTTATGTGAGAATTGAAAGAGATCACTGCTTCAGCTCGCAATAGACAAGATTTCCATCTCTGTTTATCTTATCTGACCATCTTCCTGCAGGAAACAGGAGTGAGACAGGAGATCTTAGGGTAAGCAGATTATGCAAGGAGAACTCAATTCAGGATTAAACAAGTATATATTTAAAAATACACCTGAACCCAAGTCCCTTCTTGTCTACCGTGGGGGTTTTATGTACCAGGAAGCAGAAGCCCTACAACACCTAAAACTCACCAGAGCCACAAATTGCCTGTGACCTTTTGGAAATCACAAGAGGCTGTCACCCCTTGACTTTGTCTGCACTAGCAGTGTTGCAAAGGGCTGACTCGCTCCACAGGAAGAGCCCTTTTCCTACCTGGGGAGGACAGTTCAGCTTAGCTGACATGGATTGTCTCTTGATAATCCAATTGAAATTTTCTTGGGAAAACCTTATGCCTATTGGATCACTGGCTTTGCCCAGCTGAGGAGCTTTTGCCAAATATGAGTGGAGCTTTAGTTGCTAAAACTTTGTGAGGAAAAGGGATACTGCTGCATTGCTGCTCTTGGTTTTAGAAAAAAGAGGCAATTGCATGTAGTTGCATTTGTGTGCAGCTGAGCTCAGGGCCACTCCTATAATTTTATTTATGAATTTGTTTATTAGAAT
This sequence comes from Phainopepla nitens, assembly GCA_013400175.1. Lineage (NCBI taxonomy): Eukaryota > Metazoa > Chordata > Aves > Passeriformes > Bombycillidae > Phainopepla > Phainopepla nitens. Next base: position 56,416 of record VXBQ01012816.1, on the reverse strand, counting down.
AAAAAGTTAATTACTCCTTATGTGGCTTGGCAAGTATTAAGAGTAGGATGGATGGAAGTTAAATGGATGTGATCTTTCAAAAAGGTTTTGTCTGCCAGCAGGAAAGCAAATGCTAAAGGAAAAATAATAAGGTTTACAAAAGTGAAATATTTAAAATAAAAAAAAAAAGGGAAATCCCCATTAGTAACACAGTTTGGGCCATCAAATAATATCCTCGAAGTTTATTCTTTGGTTGAAGACACCCCTGTTGTTTCTGTCTCTTTTTCTGGGCAGTCACAAGACGCCCAGGACCTGTCATGTGCCTGGCCATGCTGGGGCAATTGGCTTGCATGAACCAGAACAGAGCCCAGGTTAAAAAACAGCAGCTTTTTTTGCCTTGAGAAACAGACCACCTCATTCCCCTGACCCCCTCCTGCATCTTGCCAAAAGGACTGAGAGACTTTTGTGGGCCATGCAGCCTCCCTGTTGCATTGCCTGACCCTTGGGAGAGCAGTTCCAGCACCCTCCCCATCCTCCCTGCCAGTCCTCCCCATGTGAGATTACTCGACTGCACATATGAAAATAACTCATATGTCCCAGTTTATTATTTCTCCTGAGCAGATGAGAGGGTTGGAGGCCGATCAGAGCAGAGGAGTCTCCTGGTGAGTTCATTCTTCAAAAGCTCGTGACGGCTGCTTCTCGTTAGGTCTAGCTATAGTGCCAGGAGAAAAGAACAATTCTCTCTGGATTCATGTGCACGTCCCTTTACTGCTGTCCTGGAGTGGCTGCAGCTGCTGTGCTCTTGGGATTTTTCAGACACAGCAAACTCTGTGCTGTTTAGACTGCACGGGATGCTGGCAGCTGCAGATGGAGGGCTCGGAGCAGTGCGAGCTCCCAGCTGTGCAGAGCAGTCACTGACCTCCCCAGCAGGGCCTAGGTGCAGGCACACGCTCCCCTCTCGGGTGCTGTGATGCACCAAAGAACATTGGAGCATCCAGGTGGCTCCTAAGCAGCTTTGCTCTTCCTCACTCCAAATACCCCAGCTAAAAGCCCCTCAAGAGGTGCCTGGAGTCAGCACGTTTGATTGAACCTTGATGGTTTAAAACTGCAGTGAGCTGTGCTGTGGGGTTGGGGGACACAGGAACTGCTCACTGCCCCTGTCATCCTTGCTGTTTGCTCCAGGGTTGTGGTGAATTCCCTCAGGGTGTTTGAGGAGCATTGCAAGGCCAGCCTAAGGAAGCAGCCCTGCATCAGAAAACTTTGCTGCTGGCTGCAGTGTGTTTTCCACAGGTGTAAGGACTATTTCTAGTTGTATGACTTGCTGCCACTCTGAATCAATAAAATAACTGATATCCATCAGCAAACAGTGACAGGCCTTTCCAAACCAGGTGCTGAAAAGTTGCATTTTGAGCCCCTCAGAAACGTGCCACTGCAAGATGGGGCAGGAGGGAGCAATGGCTTTTGCAGGGGGGCAGCCCCAACATCTATTTTTAGTTACTCACTTTGAAAGTTCATCGCTGATTATGAATTATTTCTGTGCTGTGGCTTCTGTAATGACTGTGTAATCAGTTTTGCTGGCTAATGGTAGCACTGATGATCACAATGCACAGAGTGAGACATTTAAGGTGATGCAGCAGAAGAGAATTTGCCTAACTGCACCAGTGGCTCTGAAAATATCTAAAAGGGCATCTTTATTTATGGCCACTCCATCTGCAAAAACTCCACCTGCTCCACCATTTTCTTTGGGTCTCAGTATGCTCTTATGGGCAAAACACCCATCCCACACCCCTGGGCTCTGCTGTCCTGAGCTGGCACATCAGCAGGTCCCACTGATGGCTGCTACCGCACCAGCCAGGCTGCAGAACATTTCTGCATTTTCTTCTTCATGGTTGTCAGTTTTTGGGGTTTAACATTTTATTATTTTCTAAATTCTTGGATTGGCCCCTCAAAAATGTTTTGGTGTACAGCTATAAGACAGTCCAGTTCAAAGAGATGCTCAGATGCAAAGGCACCACAACAGGACACGGAGCATTTCCTTCAACATAACTGCTTCACTGGGATCTGCCAAAAGAAGCTATCCTTCCATTACCGTAAATTATGTTTGCATTTTTCAGATGCTCTTGTCTGGTCTCATAAAGAGCAGCTCTTCTGCTTAGTGCTCTCTCTTTTATGGCTCTGGCCTTAGAAAAAATCTTGTTCAGTATTATCATTCAGACCATGATGTTGACCCTTAGCTGGTGTCTGCTCAGTAGCCTCTTACTAAGTTCAAATTTCTTACTGACAGTGTGTGCAAGCTCCTGCTTGTGTTTTCATAACAAATCAGAGAGGCTCATGTTTACTGAAAGGTACTGTTCAGCACCTTTGAAAGAACTCTCTGAAGTCCACTGGGAACAGAAGAGGGGGATTGCTCCTGGCCTGCAATGCAGAGCACTGTCAGGGAGAGTTTCAGCTATGCCCAGCAGTTTTCTCTCAGTTTCCCCCTCGCTGGCAGACTCCAAGGGCTGGATGGGCTGGATTGATGAGGCTTTACCTACTGGCAGTGGCAGGTCCAAGTGACCTCAGGATCTGCACTTTTTTCTCCCCTCTCCTGTGCTCAGGTGAGCACTTGCCAGGCTGGGTCATCGTCTCTCTTTTGGGATCTTCCATGACTAGTTCACCTCCGGGGCCTTGCAGCTTGCTGATGAGGTGGCCCAAACACTTTTAGGAGCTCCTAAATCCACACAGGATGTATACTCCTCTAAGGGCAGTTGTGTTATGCTTCACTCGTTATTGCTGCTGGCTGATATGAAGAGAACAGGTTCCAAATGCTTGGATTCACCTGCCTCAAACTGCACACTTTGCAGCCCATGAAGAGGATGTCAATGGATCAATGAGCCAGAGAACCAGCAGAGATAATGAACCCTAGCCAGGCCTTTCCCTTACTACCACTATTAATTCAGTCAAGGGGCCATTTTTCACATTCCCTGTTCTTGAGGAGATGTTCATTAGTGTTAATCTTCAATATGCAAAGCCATCTTTGAAATGTCCTTTCTGGGCAGACAGGGTAACATCTTGCTTGCAAATAAGTAAACCTGTTCAGATGATGTAAAAATGGCTTTTCCAGCCAAATCATTAGCAATGCCTAAGTGTGTCCAAGTTGTGATGGCAGCCAGATGCTGCTATTAAACCTTTAAACCACATGAGTTCTGAGCTCCTTGCTGCACAAATGTTCTGGTGAGAATGAGAATCAGGGCTTGCAAACATCTCTTTCACTGAAACAAGCACGATAAACTGATGGAAGACATTAGGCCTGTTCTGTGGGACGAGCATCTACCCCAGGGCAGGACACTCATATACCAATATTTCTGTCTGTTTCTGTGCAGAATTGCTTTATGGTAGATGTCAGTTTGTTAAGAGTGTCATGCTAGAAACCAAACCTACAAACAGGACTCAATTGTGAATGCTCTTGTTGATAAAGTAGCTCTACAGCCACATTTGAACCTTGATCTCCAGCCCTTTCTTCAAGCAGAAGGCCAGATTACAGCTCAGTTCCACTGACCACACAGTATCTGTGTGTCTGGCCAGGACTGCAGCTTGGACAGCAGCTCAGGTTTGTGACAGTCATGAAGACCCTCTCACCCAAAGCATTCCTCAGTCATAGCCAGAATCTCCCTTCCTGAAGGTACCAGGTACACAGGAGATTTTTGGAAAAAGATGAACAACATAGGACCCCTACTGCTCTGCAACAGGCCACACAGTTGGTCCCAGCAGAGGTGTTGAGTACATCACTCCAAAGCTTCATTAAAATGTTAACAATTAAATAATTTATCTTATCAAGTACTTAAAAATTGCTTTTGCTTTCTGAAAAATAACAATGCAACGGGAGCAAATCATCATGCTGAGCCTTTCCTGTTTGCCATTCATGTCACTTCTCAGTGAGTTACATGCCCTTCCCAATGGACTGAGATTAAGCCCATCACATTTGCCCACAGCTTCCTTAGTGGATGGATCTGAAAATCACATGTGTAGGTAGCAAATGAGCTGCAGGTACCAGGCAGAGATGTGCCAGGACCACACTGACTGACACAGTGCAGAACTGGTTCTAGCCAGGAACAGTGAATCCTGAGCATTTCTGCAGGACCTGGCTCAGAGTACTCCTGCCATTACTGGCTACCTGGATACGAAGCCAGATCCTGCTCCCAAAACCAGTTCCACTCAGAAGCATCAGTATTAGAGGACACTGAACTGTTCATGACACCTTCCACAACACAAGGTTAGGAATTTAACAAACTTCCTTGCTACCCCCCTCAAAAATAGTAGAGGAATAAACTATGGTAGATGTAAGGAATGAAGGAGAAGAGGTGCTGGTACCTACATCTTCCCTGGAGCAAGGATTTCTCATAACAGCTTGGTGAAAGTGTTGAGCACGCAGTAACATTATTTTGAGTTTTGCTGCTCTTGTGCTAACCATACTGTAATGGCAAGCAGTCCTGCCACATCTGGATGAGGAATCTGGTTTTCAAGGGAAGCACAGCTGAGAAAGGCTTCAAACAGGACCTGGTTGACCGATTAAAAACAGATGCTGTGCTGGCAGACAGGCTGTTGTGGATCATCTGATACAATCCCCTTCCCCTCGTTTCTGTACATAATGTCCTTCCAAGCAAAGCCACCTCCTCCACAGCTATGTCTAAATTGCATTAGGAATCTTGGCATTTTTTCAGTTATACATATTGAGAATGGTTTTGCCATTTAAAATATTTCAGGAGGACTGTAGAATCAAGTAGTAGCCCGCTTATCAGAAATCCACCTGGTACTCAGAGAGGCAGAGGCCATGCTGCAGAGGGCTCAGGGCTGCAGCATTTTAATCCCTGCAGTCCTTAACCTTTGCACAGCAATCTCTCTGTTTCTCCTGGAAAAGGGACCTGTATCAGCTCTGGAACCAGAGAGGAACACCCTCCCCAACACCTCACACACTGTTTTAATTTTAAACATATGAGCAAAGAAGGCTCTGTATTGCAATACTGCGGCGTGAAACATGTTTCTCTCCTTTCCCTTTGGAAGGAAACAGCACCTTGCAGGAGGTTTGCTTGCCTCTACCTGCTCCAGTATATCCCAGTGTGGCTCAGGGCTGCTTTAGCTCACCCACATCTTCACCTTGGCCTAGACTGGACACTGCACATTGCTAGTCTCTGTACCCAGTGGTTCATCCCTCTAACTTGGAGATTATTACTTTCCTGGGGAGACTGAAGACAATCCAGTGGGCCAGTTGCCATAGGATACTGGCTATATATTGGTGTTAGTCCTCCCTGGCTCTGGAGGATCACAAATTGAATTGTTCCAGGTAGTTTTCTTCTTGCCCTCTTGCCCAAACACAGCTGAAATAATTCCCTTACTCTCCCAAGACTGCACTTGCTAACAGAAGTCACTGGGATCAGTTCCTATTTAAGCCAGAATCAACAGAGTCAGGAATTCCTCTATTACACTTAGAGGTGCAAACAAGTTTCAGACAAGGACTAGCTAGTTGCTTGGTCACAAATGTAACAGGAGATTCAACTCAGAGAGGCCAAGGAAAGGGGATAACTCCTTTTGCTCTTGTTTTTCAGTTTGACAGGGGAGAAGGGCTGGTATCAGCTTGCTGAATAGCAGAACCATCTAAATTAATTTCACATGGAGTGTCTGTTCTCAGCAGCAGGATGCTAATCCTGTGCAGCACTGCAGCCACAGGAGTGCTCAGGGACAAGACTGGGGAGAAGGCCTTGTTCACTGCAAAGCTGAGGCAATAAAGGCATCTGCAGTAGGAAAAGCAGGGGTTCAGGCAACCACTGGGGAAGAGATGCCCATGAAACTCAGCAGCTCTGTTTTCATCTTCAGATTTTGTGAGCAGGAGAGCACAGCAAGAAAGAGCAGTTCAGGTTCAAGTGTACATGGCAAACAAGGCATAAGAACAGGTTGTCCAGAGAAGCCATGGATGCCCCATCCCTAGAACTGTTCAAGGCCAGGTTGGATGGGGCTTTAAGCAACATGGTCTAGTGCAAGGTGTCCTTGCTCATGGCAAGAGAGATGGAACCAGATGACCTTTTACGTCCCTTCCAACCCAAACCCTTCTGTGACTATAAATTCACCCTGGCTCAAAGGCCTGTACACATCCTGACTTGGCCCATAATTTCTTGCCACTTCCCAACAACATCCAGTTGAGTAATCAGCACAACACACAACGTGAGCAGCAGCCACCAGGTAATTATCTGTCACTGCCTTGGCAATTGCTACAAACTCAGCCTGGACAAACGCGAACAGGTAAGCCCAGATACTGTGAGTCACCTGTCCATGGTCAGACTTAAGACATCCAATGGCAGTGCCACTGAGAAAACAGAGGATCTGTCAGAACAGGAGTGGCCAAGGAGTGCCTGAGCACCACAGCTCAGCTTTACTGACAACAATGCTGCCACTCTACCACTGTAACACTCTGGGCCATGCTGAGGTGAATAATAACCCTCATAATTACACTAATACACTTCTCTAAAGAGACTCCCCTTTTTGAGCCTGCAGATGGTGTAAAGATGGCTTTAAGCAAGACAATAAACCCTTCATCAGAACTTTTAATTCTGCATTGGGTAGGGATGATAAAATGCAGTTATGACATGCACAGACTGCCTCCCTGGCCACCTACCAGAGGAAAGCATCATGTCCACCCTTAACTAGGGCAGGCCAGTGTTTATCACTGCCTAAACCAAATGCAGCTCTGCTGGTTTAACACAGTTTTTTGCATCTTGGAATTAAACAATGAAACATTCTAATAGCAGTGAATATCCTGAGCATTTCAATGATTTGGGTTTTTTTACTGTCACATTATATTTTCAAATGTCTCCATTAAAAACATGAAACTGGTAAATTGTCACAACTCCAGACTCACTGGAAAATGCAGGATCTTTGCAGCACAATGCAGGTCTGTCTTGCCCCTGAAATTTGCAAGACTTGGGTAAAAAATAAGATTTAAAGCAAAGTCTTTAAAGGGAAAAATATACACAATAAGATGCGCAGTGCCAAAATCTCCTTTCTGCTTTGCAAGTGCTCTGGCGGCACATTCACACTTCACTGAGCCAAATAATTTCTGAAAATGACTGCACGTTTGGAAAACGTGCAGACTGAGTCCTAACAAGAACTGTTTAGGTTTTATGACTCTGAGCCATCTGTGAGCTAAAGGGACAGAAACCATCTAAAAACTGTCAAGCTGAGAGTTTGGTTTCCACAATAAGCTCTGAATCACCTTTAATCTGCCCATTAAGTGCACACAGGCAATTCTGCAACAGCCCCACTGGAAATGCCACGGGTGTGAAAAACAGCAGATGGTTAACGGGGGTGGAAAGCTGCACAAATCGTTAGAGAAGCATGGAAAATTCAGTGCTGGCTATAAAAGTCACTAGGCAAGGGCAGCTGTAAACAGCCAGGTGAAAAGAGGCGGGAGGGACACGTGGTAGCTGCTCTGCACAAACTGCTGCTGCTTCCTTCTCAAAAGCCACCAGAAAAGTGCTGAATCAAGCACATGTGAACAGACCATAAGGTGCAGTGCTCCCAAGTATTAGCACTATAGGAGTTTTCCATTGCGCTGGAGTTTCCAGGTTTTAGCAGCACCTTGGATGTGACTATGGAATCAATTAAGGACCCTGAGGGACACTTAGAAAGCAAACCCACTTGCTTTTTATATGCTGTATATACATGACTATTACAGCCCAGGCAAGTGATTATTGTAATCTGTGACTGACATGGCAACAGATATCCCAATATGCTGAGGAGTGAGGAGGCAAAGGTAGGAAAGAAAGGGAACTCAGTATGGCCTGTCTTACACTGCACTCCAAACTCTCTGACGGCAAACAGAAATCATGACATGCAATTAAATGATCAAGGGACAGTATGTTCCCTGCTTATCCCACCAGTTTATAGTATCTTTAAACAAGAGAGGGGTATAATTTCCAACCAGCTCAACAGGCATGAATAGCCACTTTCTAGGATATCTCACAATGACTTCTGCTAAGGCTTAAATAAGGTAGTTATTGCAGAAGCGGACGAGGGAAAAGTGAATTTTAGTAAAGAGAGAGTAGCAGATGCAAGTCTGGCCAGGAAAGCAGCCAGAATCAAATAATGAAAACCATACTGTCATTTTCATATTCAGTAGTGTTATGACACTCTTCCTATGAAGGATTTAATCCTTTTGTACTTGGGCTGGCCATCCCTGATTGTTTTACAAGGGAGCCTTCTCCCTCCTCTTCTGGCTTTCCAGGGCAGCCCGGAAACACTCTTCACCTCCATTTCAAGCAACCTGCGGCTAAGCTCTCTTGCATATATCATGTCTGTCAAAAATCACTGAGTATCAGTGCAACAGGAAATCAGAGGGACACTGATATCTCCAAGAAACAATCTCTGCCATCAGATGCTGGGGTGGGAGCCACCATTTCCCCCTCCCCTCCATGCACAGTTTAGGCAGATGGCATCCACTTACACAAACATATCTGGCCATGGCAAAGAAGAACATAAATGAGTATAGTTAGAGAAAAGAAACCACAAATGCTTTTCAGTTTTATTCTTACTGGGAGGGTAGTGGCGTCCTGACATGGTCCTTCACATCATCCAATGAAAACTGACAGGGACTTTTCCAAGGCTCCTAGCTCACCTAGCAGTTTATGGGACTAAATCCTGGAGTAATGTTGGCTTGGCTGTAGTGCTTTGTCAGCCTGCAGACATGGCATTCCCAATTCCAGATAGTTTTGCTGGGTCAAGACTAAAGTAATCAGTACTGACAGAAAGGGAAAGTAATCAGACGTGAAACACAGACCATACGATGAATGACGTGTCAGGCTGGTACTACACAATATTTGTACAGACCAGTCAGAAATGGGTATTACAAACAGAGCTGGAAAATAGTTAAAAATACGATCAAATGCTTTTGATGAATTTTCCAGAAAAGAGAAAGTCTCTTCAGAAAAATAATGTAACAGTTTCAAAAAACAACAAGAGCAGCAACAACAACAAAACAAATAAACAAATAAATGCATCTAGTGATCTTTAAATCAGCTTTTCCATTGGATAAATATATTTGAAATAGTTGTACAGTTCACAGTGGCATAAAGTTCTCTGATTGCTTGAGTGCTTGAAAATATCTCATCAGTAAAAAAATACCAGAGCTGGGGGAGGAAAACCCTCTCTCTGAATTCTGTACATGGGTAAATGCACAGGTTTTGGCAGGCATCAGGTCACTGGATCCATGGGAAACTGGCAGCATCACAGGACTGCAGATCACAAGTCAGGGGATGGAGGATAAGAAGAATAGTAAGGCCCATTTTCCTGCAAGGAGAACAGAATAAGCAGTTGAACAGAAGTCTTCTCCAATACACCTTGGTGCAATGGTAGTGCCACAGAGGCAGAAATAATTACGTATTCTGGCTTTGTCTTCCATGACTACAGTGAGTGCCACAACTCACCCAGGAGAGGACTGTGCTGGTAAACAGGCAACACAGGCCTTGGTTTTGCCTGTATTTTAAGCAGAAAGTGCAAGTTAAACTTTTGCCATTAAGCCAAATTTGTGACACCAGGAAGCCACGAATGTTGGCATAGCCAGTGACTCAGACAAAGCTACTAATGCAGACACACAGCTCTGGCTACTACTTGGAGTTACATCACATAGTCTTTGGAATGATTTTGCCAATGCAAGCCATATTCATGCCACCATTTGGTTAGAGACCTGAGGTGCAGAAAGGAAGAGGGTCCTATACAAAGGTAGGACACCTTTCTACTGTTCAATTTTTCCCTGTGGTTTTTTTTTTTTTCCTTTTCCTGCATGCTTGTTAGTATGTGGGGCAGGGAAGATGAAACATGGCAGCTAACACAAATTTTATCTTGTCCACAGGCTGTTAGTGTGTAATGTTACAGTTCTTGGCTGAAGAAGGGTTGGCTGCCTTTTATGCACATAGAAGACTGCTCTAATGGGAAAGTAGTCTCCTTCTTAGCCAAGCCCTCTGCCTGGGCTGATGTAGACAAAAAATTCAGAGAATCATTACTCACAGAACAACACAGACTCTCCAGGAACCTTCTCTCTTCCTTCTCCTCATTCTTAAGATGTGGAAGTCAGTCCCCTTAAAGCTCTTGCAGAGCAGAATGGGAGCAGCACAAGAACTGCTCTTAGGGCAGAGACTTAAGATGGCCACAGGCAGTTACTTACCCTGGCATCATACTCAAGGACGAAAGGGGGAAGATCAATCTGTTCTGGGGGTATGGCTGTGAACAACTGCTGAAGGCTTTCCACATAGTGGATTTTGTCCTTTAGCCCTGAGACTGTAAAGGTTGTGAAAAACCATGCTGAGACCTGAAAATAAAACCCCACAAAATCCAATTAACAAGGTGCTTCTTTAAAACCTTCAAGTTTAATGTAATACTCCACACTGAAACAGGCTCAAGTTCAACTTGAAACACTAAAATCACTGCCATAACACAATAAGGTCAGGAAGTATGCACCACCAACTGCTAGCAAGCAGTGTCTTGAGAGCTTCAAGCTAGTGTTTTCTGACTCTACACTCACTCTTCCCCAAATGCCAGCTTAAGGTCCCTTTCTACAGCCCAAGAGTGACAGCTATTCTGCTATTTGTCCTTAAAACTCCATCAGTAGAGTGGCATGTTTTCACTCCAAGTTTAGCCAGTTCAGAAAATCACCTATTTGACTCTGTCAGAAGCATTTTCAACCCTTTACATTCAAGTTTTCACTTTAAAGAAAGGCAAATTAGAGTGAGAGAAAGGGAGACTTTTGGCTTTTCAAAGATTGTACTGAAGTCTCCCTTCTTCTTTGGGTTGTTTCAGAGGGCTTTGGTTTTACCATCTGTTTAATCAAAGCCTTATTAATTTAACTCTACAAGAATGAGCCTATCAGCTTATTATACAAGATTTTACTTTAAATATTCACACTTCTGTCTGCTTTGGGTACAAAAAGAATACAGAATTTTTGTTTTTGAAGACCAGTTATACAGCAATCTAATCCTGCTTTGACTGATTGCAGAAGCTTTACCTTTTCAATCCACCTTCTCCAAGATGAAGCACTGTATAATTTATTGTTTATTTCTTTTCTATTCTTTTCCTGGCAGATTGAAGGAAAAGAAAAAATCTGTTCTACAGATCACAAATGCTCATAGTAGGGATCAATCACATGGTCATGAGCAACCAGCTCTTGCTGACTCTTTTTCAGCAAGGAGTCAGAGCAGATGATCTCCAGAGTCCTTTACAAGCTTGACCATTTTGTCCTTCTGTTTGGTAATTTTGCTTTGACTGCAGGAAGTTAACAGAAAAGAAGCAACACAGCAAGAAAAGCCTTGAGGAAAGCAACAGTTTCAAATAATCTCTAAGATTAAGCCAATAAAAATGATCTGCCTGAATACAACATTAAAAAAAAAGTAAATTCCTAAAAACTGTCCTGGAATAACTGCGCTGCCTCCTCCAAACAGCTTATGTTAATGAGAAAGGAACAATGAAAAAGAGAAAAGGAGGTGAAGAACATGACAGAACATCTGAAATCAGTTCATTATTTTGAGGAAAGAATTAGAGATTTATGTTAGCAGAAAGCAAGGAGACAGATTTTACTGGCATCCATTATTCATTATATTGTTCTAACAAGACCTCTTATGAGTGACACTAAGTGACAGTTTAATGAGTGAAAAATACCTTCTCAATCTTGCACCCAAGTAGCATGGATTTCAAGGTGTGTTATGAATGACAATCATTAAACATAATTGCTATGGATGTTTAGTGTATAAAAGCCTAACAGGGGATATTTTTGCAGCCATCACAAAAAACTGCTGTTGGGAAAAGTGTTTTTTCTTTTTCCCCTCCTTCCTCTCACTATACAAGCCACTGCACCTTGGCATCTTACCCAGGAACACAGACAGAATGGAGTGGGGCAGAAATTTTCTGGAGAATTTTTCTATTACATCTGTTCTTGATAATCACAGGTTATAGAAACAGTAATACGAGAGCAGATATTTTCTTATTGGTAACAGGACATGGAACTTTAAATTAAACCAAATCTCTGTTAATGCACTGAAAGTAGAGTAAGTTATACCAGAACAGCCAAAGAAAGTTAAAAATCTAGACATCTGCTGAACTTTCCCTTCATTTTTCTTGTCCCGATATTCTGAATCTAAATAAAAGGCTGTCACTCTGCCAAGCTATTAACCCACAGTTATATGTATGAGATGTCTGCCACAAAAAAACAGCAACAGAGATTAGCTGTGTCACTCATTTCTTAATTTGGGCATACCTCAAGGAGAAATTTACTAAAATCTGGGAAATTTTATTCCAATTGGAAGGATCTTGTGTAGAAAAAAAACCTAAGTGATTTGCAACAACCTTTTCATTGGCATCTGAAGGAACATTCTCAAGAAACTGCTTTTAGGACCGTTACAGAAAAACAAACCAAAAACTGTTCATGATAAATACAAAGAGTATGATGATTATGAGTATCTAATTTGAGTCTTCAGGTATATTTCAGCTTTGAAACATTCTTGATTCACAGCCAATTAATGAAAATAGAATTACTCTGGGTGAGACTGTTTCAGATCCAGACATTTATAGTTCAGTTCAGAATATAAGCTCTGAAAAAGTTTGTTTGGAGAGCTCTCAGAAGAAGGGACCTGAGAGGATTCACATAAAAATGCCTCCAAAAGCCCTTTATTTATCTATCGGCAGCTTTATCAAAAACAAGCAGGAGGAACTTTGCATGCAAGAGTACAAAGGAACTTGTGATGGCACTTCATGGGTACCTTGATCGGAGGCCTGGCAGCAAAGTGCTCATGGAGCAAGAGCCACTCCAACCCACAAAACTATTGATATCTATACTACAATTTCATAACAGGCATAGCTCCATTTCGCGGATCACAAGAACACTCAAAGCATGAGGAAAGGCACTGTACAAAGTATGTGTGCACAGTGGCTTAACCTGCTTCAGTTATTTTGTGCTCATGGATAACTGTTGAACTTTCACCCCTGCACTCCAAACTCCATGTACCCTAGACAGGCAATTACCCTCAGAGAACACACAGTTTACAACAGTTTCATACCTAGAAACCGAACAAAGAATCATTGCTGACACCATAAAGTACATGGAGAACTATGGTTTTCTAGGTACGTATCATTTTTCAGAAGACATGATGAAAAGCCTCTTGATCCCTTTCAGCCCACAAATAAGCAAAAGAGACTCTAACAGATGGCAGCCACCCACTATGCCAGTATTCAATCCTGCTGAGAAAGGGACAATTTATACCAGACATTTAAGATCTGTGTACGAGGGTGATGTGTTTGGGAAGTCACATGAATGCAGAGGCCTTCCTCCTGAATTTGAGGCATGGGATATTTCCTACTACTTCTATGGAAGGAAGTAAGTGATCCAAATAGGAAGATCAATGTGCCAAACATTTTTGATGAAATTTGAAGCTTTTGAGCTAGCAATCTTCCATGGGGACAAGAGCCCTGAAAGAGCCAAAAAGAGGAGGGGAGAGAAAAATCATTCCCTCTTAGCAGCCACCTTCTTCTCCACCATGCTTTCTACTGCATATTCCCATCATGTTTCATAAGCTGATAGTCCATGCAACAGTCAGAAGTAGTCCTGCTTGCCTTCCAGTTATAGAAAAGATTGGCAAAAAGACACAGATACACATTCTCTTTTGCCTCCAGCTGTGCTGCCAGAATAGGATACAAACCAATACTATTTCCAGCAAGTTAGAGAACTCTGTGTCTCTCACCCTCCCTGCTTCCCACCAACCATCTGCTTCGCCTACAGATCTGTTGAGTCCCACTGCAATTTCCAAAGGGACAGACAAGATGGCAACAGACACCAGAGAGGATGAGTTGTCATCCTCCAACAACAAAAAAAATGTTTCTCAACTAAATAGAAAAGTATGGGAAGAGAGGAGGGGGGGTGAAGTGCTGCTGAGAAACTAAAATACTAGTACTTCCTAGCTTCAGCTTTTCCACTCAGCTTTGTGACCTTAGTAATGTTCTATGCCAGCTCCTACATTTTTATGAGCATCAGAGCTGGAAGCTCTAATTCTAGGACACAGACCTCTGTGGAGACCTCCTGTAGGAAAAACTAATAACCTAACAGAAACTGGAAGCTATGCTGTTGGGAAGCCTCAGTCTCATCTCCATAAAAATAAGGAAGTTCCAAGTCTCATCGTGTCCCAGCTGTGCACAGGCAAAGAAAGGACTATTTGGAAATTTAGCACTCAAAGAAATTCTTCCTGAACATGTGCAAACAAATGTGTTTTTCCAGGCATATAATTTTCTCAAATTTGCTTAATGTCAGCAAAAAGTAGAATAAACACAGAGGTTAATCTGATGTGAACATGGAGGATCAGATTTCTGTTTTAATTGGACAAACAAAAATTCTAGGAAGGGCTGCTGCTGCCACTTAGTTTATCTGAAGTACTCATAGTGCTGCAATAGGAGTAGTCGATGTGAAGTCCAGAAGGGAACCAGCACCATCTTCTGTTGCCCCACACAGATACCAGCCAAGGGTAACAACTTAGTGCATGACAAGCTCAGGTTTTTTATCTCCTGATGCATAAAAGGATTTTTTCTGCACTCCATCAAAGGCATTCTTCTCATCTTTCTTTGCTGCTCTCCACTCTAACCCTGACTAATCCCACTGCTGCCTGAGACTGCTCTCTGCCCTTCCCAGGGCAGCTCTGAAGTGACACACAGGACACACGTGATACTTCTTGTGGTGAAAGAAAAGGTGAAACATCCAGGAGATGAACTACACAAAAAAGAATCCCCTGAGTGTTTGGTCATGGCTCATCACCCTGCCAGCCAGCCAGCAGGAAAAATGACAAGATGTTTCCCTTTGAAAGAAACATTCAAAGCTTCCACCTCTCTCTGGTAAGAGCACACAAAAACCAGGGCACAGACAGTGTGCACTGCACTAGGGTTCAACTTATCACAAGGGTTGGAAGACTGCAGCTAGATCAAAGATGGGATGAATTTCAAGTTCTGACTGTGGATTCAGAAGATACTGCCTGATTTTGGGAATCATCTATACATTACCACATTTTTCATGCTACAAGCTAAGATGCTACTCCACCAACATGCAAGATACGCTTTTCTTTTCTAAGATTTACCTTACCTTTGAACGAAATGTTGGGTGGACAAAATACAGTGCCTTCAAGTTCCTTTTGTACCTGGTTTAGAGAATGATAAAAAGAAATTAAAAGTGAATTCCAGCTAAGATCACCCACATAAGCCGACTGTCAAAAGAGACCATTTTTCTTAAGTGCTTGTGAGGTAATTTTACAAAGTTAGATCTAATGTAAGGGCAGACACCAAAAAGTAAATGTAAAGGGAAAAAAAAGAAAAAAAAAAAAGAAAAGGCAGAATGGTTATTTTTCAGTTAAAGACATCACAGCCTTCAGTCTTTCAAGCAGGAAGTGAAAGAAAGTTAAGGACAAATTATGACTGCCACTGTTACCCAAACCTCTCCTCTCACAACCAGGAACACACTTTAACAAAGCCAGGCTCCAAAAGCTCCAGCTCTGGATTGTGACAGACAAGACAACCAAAGTGCGTCCCTAACAGCTCCAGAGAGAGAATGCAGAGGACAGAACTTCTGGTTAAAAAGATAGACTTGAGAAGGAAAGAAAACATCTCTCCCTTCTTCTTGCCTTTGATAGTTATTTAGGTCTTTGTTCCAGCCAAACTGTCTCAGAAATAAATGGGAAATCAGATACAGGGAATAACAAATGTTTGCATAGCACAGAGGAAGACCAGAACATGTTCTTTTCCTATTGACACTCACTTGGCATCAACAACATCATAGAGTTTCTTCAGGAAGTTAGAGTCTAGTTGATTGTAATCATTTGTGAGTGTATGGAAGTACACCAGGACATACTCCTTCACTGCAATATGATCCATGACATGGATAAAATACAGAAGAGCCTGAGTCAGAAAGAAACAAAATTTATATTTGCAAAGAACTCTTTCACAATTGCATTACATCCTAACATACTTCCCTTATTTCATCTAGAAAATCAGGAATCGTGAGGCTGGATGGCATTACATTTCTACAGCATTGCTACAAAAGTAAGGCCAGTATTCACCTGATTGTAATAACTTGGAAGTCTTTTGTCTATGTGACCTCACAGATGGAGATACAGTCTTGCTGTTTCCCTAAAAAAACTACATTTAACTCATTATGTGTCACTCTTCACACCTTGGCAGTTATAGAAGCAGGGTAACTCTCCTTCTTGAGAAGAAAAAGGAGTCCATACTAGCCCTGTTTTTCCTAAAAATATCCTCATTGAAAAGTGCCAGCCCAACGCACATAGCTCTGTAAGGATATACATTTTCATCTGCCTATAAAAATACTTCCTAGTTAACACCTTAAGTCTTCTACAAATAATGTTTCTAGTATTAGCACTGAATTACTTTTATAATTGGACTTTAACAGCCAAACCATTCATATGTAACCTACACCACTCCAGTTTTACAGAGCCTTACCTTTTCCATGTCTATCAATGTTACGGGGATATTCCTTCCAACCACCACCATCACAGTGCGGCCGCAGTTATCTACACCTACAAAAGAAAGATGTCTCAACTTCCCTAAGTCATGCCAGGTTTTGTAACTGGGCCCTTTCAAACCAGGAAGAAAGAGCCTCAGCTCAGAACTTTTGCAATGCATCTCACTTCCAACAGAGGAAATATGCTTAGTTACTGCTCTCACTATATCAGTACCTATTCTGATAAAAAAACCCACGTATCACATCTGAGAAACTAAAGGACTGCAATTTTATGTTGCCCATGTATTCCGTATTTACCTAAATACCAAATAATAAAATGGGTTTTATTTAAAAAAACCCTTCACTTGCAATTCTACCACCAAAGCACAACTAGCAACCAGGCTCTGAACTCCAATGCACAGATTACCAGAGCATGCCTCATGGACCTCCTACAGCCCACAGAGCCTTGTCTAAGGCAAACAAAAGAACTGAACTTGCAGCTACTGAGCAGAAGGTATCACACAACCTTGGTATTTACACAAAGATCGAGGTAAGCTCTGGATTTTCATGAAGCCTAAGAGATCAGCCAAAGTGCTGAACAGATTTTCTCTCCAGAAACACAGTTATGCTTCCAGAATGACGTATGGTATATGCAAGTCCAAAGAAAATATTTTTACTTTAGGACAACATAGATCAGTCATCAGTACCCTGAACTTACCTGTCTGGTACAAAGCTTTAAGAGAAGCAATGTCAGAGAGGTCTTCAGCTCTTGCCTGACACAGCCAGCGATTATAACTAGAAAGTAAAAAACATCTGGTCAGATCTAATCCCACTTTGGATTAGCAGTATAAGCCTGAAGAGGTATATCTGAAGGGAAGGACAAAATAAGCTGTTTCTGACTGAGGCCTCTCTGATGTTGCTGTTTTCTGATCTATAGAGTAACTACCAAGTTTTTAAAGAAAGAAATGTTAAAAAATAAAATTTAGTGTGTTAGTTACACACCTAATGATTTTCACTCGAGCAATTAATACATATTAGTACATATCAACTAGTAACTATAGTGGCATTGCATTTGGGCTGAAAAGATCTCAGAGGTTTCTCCATTTAAATATGTCAGTATTTAAAAGACAGAAAAGAAAGAAAAGTTCCTTTAGAGGCCTAGATGTCAAACATAGCTATGCAGCAACCAGTTTAATGAACAACTAGTGAACAACTTAGTGCCTCGTCTGACAAAACAAGCCAACACTGAACCTCCAGAGGTGTCCAGCATGAAATTACCTTCTAAAGAAGCGATCATACACATTAGAGTTACCAGGGCAGAGAGGGGGAGAAAGCCTGAACCTTCTTGTACTTATCAAATGGAAGAAAAGTGTTTTGCTATCTGTGCAGAGCCTCAGGAACAAGTGGACAGTTTCAAAAGCAAGGGATCCCACTACAAAAAGTGGAGACAAAACAGTGACATCTTGTGGCAAACAGGTAAGGCAGCTGGCTGGATGCACTGGGTGTGCTAAAGTTCATCACAAGCTTCCTTTTTTCTCCTACTGTCCTGTCCCTTTTCCCTTCAGGCCAGAGAGGCTACTACATCAATCCAGGGTGACACCAGGCTTTACCTGTATTTGCTTGCTGGAAGATGAGGCTTTACAGATAGCAAAACCATCATTCATAAGGGTTGGTCCTAACTAACACAAATATTCACATGAACAAGCAAATTCTCACTTCCTCTGATGCTGTTTCTGCAGTGCTGCCTCTGACAACTGTCCCTGGAGGATGAGGCGCCTCTGTTTATCAACGTCTCCCTCCATGCGGGCAAAAGCATGGGACCCAATGAAAGACAAATCTGCCTCCAGACCCTCTTCATCTGAAGCATCTGCAGTAGAAACAAAGATGGTGTAAAATGTTCAGGCTGTGTACAGGACAGCAATGCTGCTGATGAATTGGTACATTTCCTAGTGAAACAACACAGTCATTGTGCTACAGACTAACACAAAACGCCCGAGGTACTGTGATGCAGCTCTGATACCTCACCAGTACCACTGGCAGATCACAGCATGTGATTGAGAACCACTGCCTTAAAATGTTGGTTTGCCTGGAAACTAACTGGGAAGTCCTAGTCATCAGCTCACAGAAAAGGTTTTATGCTCCCAAAAAACAAGTTTGGGAGAGAGTGACTTCAGTTTTATAGCCATCCTACTTGAGCTTTACAGTCATCCTACTTGTCAAAAGCGGAAAAATTAGCACACAGAGGCACAGATGCTGCAGCTTTATTCAATTTAGAAGTACTGCAGAAAGGGCTCACTTCTTTTATCACTGACACTTCCTGAACAAATGCTGTAGTGATCTGAGTGTAGCTATTTTTATAGTATTGTTTACAACATGACTGGGAGGTGAAATAGAAGAGCACAGCCTCACTTGCTGGTGACAATACCAGAATGCTCCACTGAATTGATGTCATCCAGGCATGTTGCTAAGACTTCTAGCACTCTCTCTCTGGGCAATCTGTACAGGAACTGAGTTTCCCCTTTTAGCATGACATGCTATAGTAGCAATGGAACAAGAGTGTGGGATTTCACTATACAAATTCCCTCTTACCTATGCAAATCCAATAATTTTACAAAGTTTTAGCTAGTGGTTGAATACCTACACTGATCAGCCACATGAGCAAATATCAAATATTCTGCTTTATCCCAATTTGCTATGCAAAAGCAGAAAATTGAAATTAATTCCAAGTTATCTGCTTTAGATGGTTTAAGACTGTAAAACTTGCACATCACTGCTTAACAAGTAAGGCAGAATGTGTCTGCTGTGTCAGTTAATATATTAAATTGTTTTGCTACATGTATGTCACCTCTATCCTGACATCTAGGCAATCTCTTTACAAAGAGACTTTCACTGATCTTTGATAGTCACCTCTAAACACTGATCTCTGGGTTCCTCTAGTTATTTTATATCTTTTAGGGAATTTCTGCTAGCTTTCATTGCCCATTTACTAATTGGATGCACCGTATCCCTTCTGTATCGATAGAATCGTATCATTTAGAAAACATTTGCTAACACATAAACACTTTGTTAATACACAAGACAGACCGTTAATCATAATACCTTTTTCAATTAGGGGCTGCATAAGCTGCTGCAAAAACACCTTCAAAGATCCTGATCACTTTGGGAAAAAAATTTACAGAGGGAACGAACTACCCACCTCTTCCATTAAGAAAGGAAAAGACATAACTGCTGGGGAACACAAGAAGCCAACGAGATAGCTTGAGAACTGGAATCATTATAACTTGCCTTAGTGAATTGGGGTAGGTAAACATCTCTTTCTTTCCTTTTTTGTTTTTCCCACTGACTTTCTCACAGAGAGATACTTATTCCAAGTTCCAAACTTACCATCCGGAACGCCTGGCTTTTCAGTAATCCTGATCTGCCGCTCCGGTACTACCGGCTCCCCTTCCGCATTGCCAATATCTGCAGGGAGGTAAGGCAAGGACTGCACCTCTTCTTCCAACGATCTCGGAAAATACAGAGGCAGCAACTTCTGGTAAGTGGCCTACAAATGAAAAAAACGCGTGAAGGCTCTATCACACATCTGTGCTCTTTGCTTAAACAGTCTCTGCCTTTGCAGAGGGGAACCTCTCAGCAGTTTGGAGGCAAAGTACTGCCTCCCTCAGTGATTACTTTGGGCTGTGAGCTGGAAATACTTTATCAAGTAACCTTGATAAAGGTTAACTTTTTGGGTTTTTTTGCCATACTGGTAAAAGACTTTGAGAGGACTTTGCTAAAACTTGTATGAACTCAGGTAGATTGCAGATTCTTTAGCTTTGTAATGAAGTTAAAATATACATGGACAACAGAGATCGGCAAATGTTGCTTATGTTAAAATGCACCACTACACAGATCATCTTTAGTAATCTGCCTGGGAAAAAAGAAAAAGCACCAACTAAACAAGAAAATCCCTCCCCAGATGAAGGAAAATAGTGAAAATCTCTACAGAATATATTACTTCATGGTTTCTTTCCAATGGATTAGCACTTTTATGACACCAAATAAATTAGTTATTTTCCTTATCCGTACATAGAACCTGAACACAGTTAGGTGTTCTGCACAGGAACAAATTTGATGTAAAAGGAAAGTCAATATTCAAACTGCTTGCATCTCTCAGAACACAGATCACTAAATGTCAAGTTTGCTATTCCAACAAGGCATCAAGCAGTGTTTCAGACCTTTGTAGGTGATCTGTAGGGATGCTCAACTGGCCCTCTTCAAGCATATTTTTGTGTAAGGAGGAAAATTTGTGTGAGGAATTTCCTTTCTGGCCAACAGACAGCATCCAGCACAACTGCATGCTATCACCTTTCCTACTGCTCCCTCTCCACAGCTCAGCAACACAGAAGCCAGCAGCAGAAAGATTTTTAAAGTGTCCATAGTGACTGCTAAGGGCATGAGTTCTGGAAAAGAGGCTATGCTAAGAAGGAGACAGAAGGATACTGCAAGACCAAAAGTCTATGTGATCTAAAGGGGAAATCCAAATCCAGCTTTACTGCTGCAGAGAAGATCAATCATGCCCAGGAATTTTGGTGGAATGAATGCCAAGAAGATACCTCTTCAAGCTCAGAGACAGCAAACACCACCTTCTCCAGAGTCTCTCCATGAACCTCCAGAAACCTTCTAACTGTGCCTGCAAGGAAGCAGATTAAATTTAGTTAGCAAAACAGAAGGAGAAAACTACACACACAGCTACAAGTGAAGAACTCAGAGTGCAGAAGAGAGATACATTTGTAGGCAAGTGTGGATTAAGTGGTGGTTTAACACACCAAATGGGTTGCTAGGCATATTGGAAGTTCCATCTCCACTCTCTCCTGATGCTGACTTTAGAGAGAAACAAACAGAAAATAAATCTCTCTGATTTTAGATTACCAGGCATTCCTTAGACTGTGAAACGTGATTCAGTGGCCCTGAAAAATCAAGCCAAATCCTTCCTTTAGAGAGTCCTGTGCAAATTGCTAAAACCAGACATTCTTAAAACAAGTTACTGTGCCCTAAGTTATCAGCAAAGCAATATAAGCAAGCTACAGCAGAAGCTGGTTCAAGGCAGGCTCAGCAACACAAAATCTCTGGGGTCAGCTGTGCAAAAGAAGCATATAAAAATTCTATTTGTAAATCATGAGAGAAAGTGTCCAAACAAATTGTTTGGTATAGGAGTATTTTATCAAGTAGCACACAGACCTACCAAGTCAACAAAAGACAGCAATAAAACAAGTTATCCACAGAGATTACTTTTGTAGGAGTTCAAGAAACAGCAGAGGGAAAAAAGGAGCTATTTTCAAATACTTCCTGTGTACCACTGTACACAAATTCCTGTGTAATCATATTGACCTCTAACATTGCTTTACACAACAAATGCAGTTTTGCTGTTTCACAGCAAACAGTTCTAAACGCATGTGAACACGTGAAAAAAGCCAAAAGAGATGGGGGAAAGTAGGAATCAGTATATAAGTAAATATACAAAAATATATAATATTCTTGTCTGAGTATTTTTCTATACTTTATTTTCAGCCTGTGATGTTTTCTGATTTGTTTCCAGTGTCCTTCATTTTTTCTTTAATACAGTTTTCTCTCAAGCACAAGCAAATTTGAAAACTTTTAGCAATGCTTTTTAGTAAGAATTTCCATAAAACAAATAAGCATAAGAACCATTTCCACTTGTTTGTTCTGAACTAGCAAACTGAACTGGTTTGATGGTTCTTATTCTGGGAGACAGTGAACAGCTGATTCCTTTTCACCATTTCCATGCCACTCATGAGTTTACAGACATCTATCACACTCCCCTCAAGTCAGGTATACTCCAGTCTGAAAAAGTCTTGAGCTTGTTTCACTATTTCTTGACTTTTTCTACTCTTGCTGACCTCCTCAACTTCTCTGTCTACTATATCCTTTTTGAATGTGCAGCTTTAAAGGGTGAACAAAGCACTGACTGATTGCAAAACATTCTTAATTTTGTTGTGTCTTACTCAGCTTGCTGTTTTGAGCTCCTCTGAGCTGTTGTTTTCATGGAGCTATTATCATCTTGATGTTTTGCTGCCTATAATCAGCCCTTTGCATGCAAAGGCAGAAGCCTGTAGGAGTGGGTCAGTGGGGGAAGGATCACTTTACATTTGGATATGCTGATGACACTAAAACAGCAGATGAAATTCACTGTTGCTCGAGTCTGCCTACAGTATTCAACAGTAAGGCCTCATCTTGGCTGTTCTGAACAAATTTCTATTACTAGCAAACTCTCTCACCTCACTTTTAGCATCTTTTCCAGGTTATAAATTAATACACTGAAGAATGCAAGTTCCAGCACAGATTCCCATGGATCATTACTGACAAGATCCCAGGGATCTTTACTGAGAGAAAGGACAATTTGGTTTTATCTTTCATTTTCTGATCAGCCATGGAATGTCTTGCCTTTCTACAGGCTCTAATGAACCACAGACCCCTAAAAAAAGGTTTCCCCATTTCAAGAGCAATCTGTCAGAGGTAAGTGACCTGCTGCCATCCAGTTTATGCTGTTTTCCAACACACTTACGCAGTGCTATGTGGGTTGCATCCTCCAAGGGGTAGCATCTTTTCAGAGTGTTTATGACACAAAATCCTACGGAGCACATTGCCTGTTCCCTGGAATCCAGAAAAAGAGAAACAAATGAATATTTGAATATTTGCCAGGTGCAAACAGATGTCTATCAGAACAGTAGGGAGTACCATTAATTTCTTCCCTGGCTCTAAGTAGCAGTAATCCTTTTTCAGGTTTTTACAGGAGGATTCTTCCCTGGCAAGGTGCACACACCCTCATTAAGTAGAGAATGAGAGAACCATTAATTATTCCTCCCTGCTTCCTCTGGTGCTTGTTTTCAGATTTCTCCTTCTACCTCAGCTATGTTGTTCCTATAGTTCCTCATATCCTGAATGAAGTTCTTCCCTCAAACTCTCTGCAATCCTTGCTCAAAATACTTTTGTTCCTATTTAGGACAGACAGTAAGGAGAAGGAGGGAAAAAGAAGGTGCTCTTCAATGCATACACACTTCCTGTTTCTTCACCTGACTAATAATTTTGTTTTGTTAGAGGTCTGGACACAGGCCAAGGTGGCTTACTCCATCTTAGTTATGATTAGACAGTCATCAGAATGGAGTGACAGATACTTTTAGACCAGTAAGATGCTTCCAGCACTGAGCCACATTTTCAGAAGATTAAAGCAGAGCTGCTGCCAACAGTAATCAAAGGAGTTTGAGCAAGCTCAGAGATGGTAGATAATTTCAAAAAATCAAAAGTTACTCTAAAAGAACAGACTGAAAGACATTCAGTATGCAGAAGTATAAGAATTTTAAAATAGTTTTTGACATGTTTCAATCCATGAAATTGCTTGTAACTGAATTTGCTTGTAACTTCTGAGGCAGAACAAAACCAGCACATGCTAAAAACCATAGCTGTAATCTTGAATATGAAGCAGTTACTATTGCAGTGTAATACGAAGTTCAACCTTGGAAGAATTGATCTTCCCAACCGTAAAAAATTGTTAGGTATGCTTTCTGACATTACTCTTGCTCAGAATGACTGCTACCACTACAACAGTTCTCACAGGAGAAGAACAGAACACAGAAAAATAGGAAGAAAAACCTCTGTTACTTAAGAGGAAGTAGAAAATACTGCAGATGAAAGGGGAAAAAAACTACGAGCCCAGCTGCTGCAACTGTAGATTTAGAAGTAACCTGATACCCTGACTCAAAATTTTAGCAGTCTGGTGTACAAGGGCAGAGAAGCCAAACACACAAATTGACACAGCAGTCAGATCTGCCCGTGGATGTGTCCACATGGCTGCAGACACACATGAAGCTGCTGCTGGAGCAAGCTCATTTAACACTTGTTGCAGCACAGAACCCAAAGCAATTATTAATGTTTCTCCTTTGAGGAACTGAATGCTGCACAGCTCTAGCTACCCCATTTCACGACTAGATCTCTCTGCGCGTTTTACCTACACCACAGCAGAGATAACCAAAGGCATGAAGCACACCATGAAGCCCCTCCTGCTCTGATGTCCTTAACCAGACCCAGCACACACAAGAAGACATTCCCAGAGGTGAGATCTTTGTGCAGAGCCGAGTTTCCAGGACGGCTGTGCCCCAGATGGCACCCCAGCTGCGTGAGCTGTGCTGTGCTTACTTGGCAAGCTGCAGGACGTTGCGGTAGCAGCTGTACAGGGAGCTCTCAGCCGCCGTGCGGTACCGGCTCTTGTACTTGGGGCCCACCGTGTGAATGATGAAACGCGCAGCCAGGTTAAAGCCTTTCGTCAGCTTGGCCTCGCCTGTCCTGCAGCCTGGCATAAATAAAACGGGAGGGGAAGTGTACATGTCATGGTAAGAAAGGCAGAATATTCAAGCCCTTGTCTTCCTCCAGTCAGACAACTCCACTTCATAGAGAGGAGTTGGTATTTTAGACATCAAATATTAAGGATAGCATCCTATCTCATACCAGCTGCCTAGCACCCAGCCAGGCTGAGGGGTTGAGAACTCTGCTTGTTCCTCTCAATTTTAAAACTATGCATATAAGGACTAACCAAATATTGCTAGAAATCCTGTCTTAATCGTAGTGCTTACTACACTACTTACAAAGCAAAGGAAGAAATGATTTAATAATGTGCAGAGAACAGATGCACAAGCATACCATACAGCTAGCAATAAAAAGTCCCGAATTTAACAACCTGGTTTGGGGAAACCGCTTTTTAGATAAAATATCTACAAGTCTCCTTAATCAAACAAACCAGTTGTTGGCAAAGGTATTAAAACTGAATAGACAAAACTGTTTAATTTATGCTCCCAGAATAAGGTAGTTTGCTTTGTTTTGCAAGTTTCTTCATGTCCACAAAGCAGACATACGATCCTCATGCAGCTCATACTCTCTGGACAGACTAGTTGTCTAGTCTCAAGGAAAGGAAGTTCAAGCAATATATTTAATTGTTCCATTCACAGCACCCTCTAGTTACATATTCTAGGAACAGATTCTGTGTTTGAAGTCTGTTTTGCCTTCAGCACATGGAAGAAAAGTGTGCTAAACTTCTCCTTCTTCACATCAGTCTAGTCCACACTGTGTCTGGATAGCTAAAGAAGTACTTCTAGTCTCTCTCTTTCCCTACCCTCAAAGAAAAGTATCTTACAACCTTCTTTCTTCTGCTTGTACAGCTGTACTTCAGCTTTCTGATCTGACTAAAAACCAGTATTTTCATTGGATTAGCTTTCAACCTGATCTTTTTATGGGTTGCTGGTGCCCACAACAGGGAATGAGACAGGAAGAAGCAGCTGCAACCTCCTTTCAGGCAGCGGTGCTGCAGGAGCTTGGCTTAAGCTGCCCATTGAACAGGGATGTTCATCTCTCCCACTCCACTCTTTCCTCGTGCTCAGGGAAGCTAGCAACATCCATGAAAACATATTTTATGGGAAGAGACACTCCAGGTTGAGAATCTTCCTTACCCAAAACTTCACGCACATCTTTATAATAGCAACCACACGCTGCTTTGAAGCCAGCATCTTGCGAAGTTTTTGATCCAACAAATCACATCATTAGCTTCTACAGACCTCCACTGTGCTTCTTCTGGTTAATCAGAAGGAAGAAAACACCATACTAAAACTAAGCATACTCTTCTGAATTTCTGCACAGCCTCTAAGACAGCTCAAGAGAGTGATTAAATAAACACAATATGGAAAAAGTAAAGCCAAACCCAAAGCAATGTATCAGATACCAAGTTACTTTTCTTCCTCTGCTGTCCTCACTCCTCACAAACAGTGAAAAGCAAGCAAAGGCCTGCAGGAAAAACTTGCGGAAAAAAAATGAAGCGAGTTTGATTGAGGTATAGTTGTGAATTCAGCAGAGAAAGGGAAGCAGATGTAGCATTGGTCATCTTTAACTATACTCAGATCACACTTCGTACTTCTCAATGCATTCTGCCTGGAGATGTCTACACAACTTATAAAACTAAAATGAGCAGTAGGTATTACTCTTATTTAAGATACAAGGTGAGGGGAGCTGCACAAGGTCTGTGGCAGCACTGTGAACAAAGTCAAGATTCTATTTTTTATCTGATAAGATTTCAGCTATTAGAATAGTTTTTCTCCAAGTTTAAAATGGAAAGTCTGAATCCTCTACATCCCGTGTGTGGCAGAGAAAAAGCATCACTGGAGCTGGAAGACTTCTGCCACAGAAGGTCTTTATTAGACTGCAACAAGTATTTTTTAATAAGCAAGCTTCTATCAAAAACATTTCATCTGCAAGCCTGCCCCTGGCTGTAGTATTCCTGCATAAATCAAAACTGATGCTGCTCCCAGGAACATACAAGTTAGCTGAGCCTTAAAGACGACTTCAAAGAGTCAGCATGTAACATACTTTTCGAATCTATGAAACGTGAATATATACCAAGCAGCAGGAAAAAAGCAGGAGAGACCTAACTAAAAATGCATTGTACAGCTTTAGAACACAGACTATGCATTTTCACTTTTTCAGCACAAACATTCTCCAATGAATAATTGTCAAGGCTGAATGGGAAAGAGGGCAAAAAAGGAAGCAAAGGTGATGAATGCTAAACTGATTTCTTAACTAAGCTCTCCATCCACTTCTGCTATGTGACAAATATATTATGGGAGCTCAAATGCCAAATCTGTAACCCAGCCTCTCTTTCCTCCCCCACACAACATGTCAGTGGGGTGTCACAGAAGAACTGATTTCCATAAAGCTCTTGGCACAAGATTAAAAGAGCAGTGCCTTCATAAGGAGTTGTGAACCAACAGAACACATTACAGGGAGAAGACATAAGTGTTTTCACTGTGGTAGAAGATGCAAAACTGCTCATAACTCAGCAAGGTAAAAAGGAATTTATGAAGCTGAGCATAACTCCCTGAGCTGACAGATCTCAAACTTTAGGATTCCTTGAAATGCAGTCCCTCTCTACCCACCTCTCACAAGAAAGTGCACACAAGAAACCCAAGTGTATTTTAGAAGAGTTCTGACATATATGGTCCTAACTATTCTACAGCACCTATGGTATTTTAATTTCCACTCACAGCACACACTGAATTTTTGCTCTGTTATAAAATGGTTACTCTTCCTCCTGTTTTGTTTCTAGGTTACTCAGAAAAAGCAAGCTGAATCAGCAAAGGATGATTTTATAGAAACAGGATTTCTATTCAATTGTAATTTAAGCTACTGAGAGTTTATATTAGAAATATGGCTCTTCAATATCTATTTCGGTACTATGTAAGGAGACCAAACTGTTATCCAGCGTAAGCAGTACCACACAGACACCTCAAAATTCAGTTCAGCACCACAGTTCCTAGAGATGTGAATGTTTATCTGTAAATCATATTAGACTTCTATATGACCTTGGATAACTATAAACTCTTGTTTGTCACACACAAAATAAGGAAGCTCTTATTCCTAGTGCCTGTTAGGTGAAAAAAAAAAAAGGCTGAGTATTCATTTCCCATTATCAGCAAAAAACTTTTTAAATAAAGACTCTAGGCAAACCTCATCCATTTCTACAATAGCCTTGCATTAGGGCTGCTCTTGTAGCTTTGCAATAAAGTCATTTGTTGTACACAAGAGACAAATGAACCAACCAGATTAAGAAGTCACAAAGACTTTATTTAGACATGCAGTGTTTTATCAATCCATCCATTATTATCATGTCTTTCTGAAAGACTGTGCGTATATTAATATCCTGAAAGAGGATACACAAAGTGCATGACAGAATCCACTTAATTTCTTCAATGGTGAACTTCAGTTTCTGTCTTTCATAATGTATACACACTGAACAGGATAAAATTTCAAGATGTACAAGACTGATCCCTTGAGCAAAAGCTCTGATAAGCTAACTGCTCAAAGTGGCATCAGACAGCAGTGGGAATTATTGTATCACAAAGTAAGGGCTCATCAATTCAGGTATCTGCCACAGACTTTCAATTATCTGTAATGTGAACAGCAAGGCAGTGTTACCTCCATTTTTTTCACATGAGTACCAGCTGTTGGGGGCTGGGGGAAGCTCTACCTTCTTCGTTTGTGCCTCAATGCTTTGCAGTATGCAAGGACAGAAGATTTCAATAAAATAAAAATGTCTCTGGCCACTTACCTTTGAGCTTCTGGAGCTCATCCTTCAGATCAGGCCCAGCATGCATGAATATACTTTCAGATACTGGGTTCTTATCCGTAAGAGTCTCATTGCTGGTGTTTACGATGGCCGTGCAGTTCAGTAACGCGACATCCCCTTTCCTGAGGAAACAGTTCATTGCAGCTGAATGTACAGCTAAGCAGGATATTCTCAAATCAGTGCTGACAAGCAAGGAAATGCCAAGTTACAGGAAAAGCATTAACAGGACTCCAGTGCCCACACAGCGTAGTGTACCCTGATGTGCTCACCAAGCCGAATCATCTTTCGCCTCTACCTGATGATGACAGACTGCATGCAAAATGCCAGCTCCTTAAAGAGTCCCAGCCTCAGCAGTAACGTAGGGATGTTTTTCGAAAAGGCAGTGTTGTAGTTGTATGTAGGGCAGCTCAGGCAGCAAACATGCAAAGCAGCTTGTTAAACTGATGGAGCGTAACACTTCTAAAACCCCACATATTTTCTCTTGGGGATAAGAGGACAGTCCTTGTGTTACATTATTTTCAAAACTCAAACAATTTTTTCAATGTACTTCTTTATTTTTGCAGACAGACTATCCAGGGCACCTTACAGCTGCTATTCCTCAGACCACTGTGGTCTAGAGTGACAATGCAGCTGGACAAGTTTTCTTCTCCTTGGTTCCCAAATTGTGAACCCTCAAGTTGACCATGTTCATTCTGCTGTCCAAAGATCAGACACACAGAAGATAAACAAGGCACAGATGCATAGGAGACAATGGAGTAGCAGAACTTTGACCTGCTTTTTGTCACAGCAGCAGCCATCAGGGATTTTGGGATCAAAGAGCACAGGAAGGGAAATAAAGATTCCCACGCACAGGGAGAAACTAAACTAACAGTTGAAATTGCACACATTTGCCCAAGCCATAAGAGATGTTTAACCTTTTACTCCTCTCTTTCTTCAATTAACTGAGTTCAGGAAATCCATGAACAGTCCCATTTCCTACATTTATTAACCAGAAAGAGGTTCAGGCTGATCCCCGAATCTGCATCCCTGAGAAATTCTTCTCCCTTCACAGTGATTAAGTTAAGAGTTATTTGTCTGAAGTGCAGGCTCAAGTTATCTGAGTTACAGGAAAGAAACACTGGTGCAGTAAGTACAGCACACTATATTTTATTGCTAGATTTTGGAAGAAAGAGACAAAACACAGAATGGAGGAAAGAGGGGCAAGAAGAAGCAAAAGCAAGCCAAAGGAAGGAAGGAAGGAAGGAAGGAAGGAAGGAAGGAAGGAAGGAAGGAAGACTGATTTAAAACGGAAAAGTGAAAGCAGAATACTACCAGCAAATAAAGAAAAAAGCTAGTAGACAATAAACTTTTTTTTTTAAATAAAAACCTCATATCCAAGTGCCCAATTAGGTTGTGATACTAAGCATACAGTATCACAGTAGGAAGTATAGCTCCAGTCTGCTGCATCAAGGACTTCCTATGAGCACAACACAAATTTTGCTGGAGCAAAATCCCAGACTTTCAAAGTTACAGTGAACAAAAAGATTATCTTCTTCCCAGATATGTAATGTTTGATTCAAGAAAAGAGGATTTAGAAGCTTTATTCTACAGCAGTGATGGTTACATGAAGATATGGATCCTCCAGTAAATGGAGAAGTGAGGACTGACACACAAGAGCCACATCAAACTTACCACAAGATTATTTTTTCATTGATGTCTTTCCTGTATGGAAAAGGTGATCTAACATCAACTTGAGCTTTTTCAACAGGACTTTGGTGACAATCCAGCTGCTTGGCCTCATAGGCATCACTCCAGCCTAGCAGACTATCAACATCCACAAACTGGGAAGGAGCACCCAAGGGATCCATGGAATGGAAACAACAACTCCTTTCCTCTGATAACTTGTCACACTCCAATTTTCACTGGAGTCTTCCAGGTGCTTTAAAGGAGAAAAAAAAAAAATCAAACCAGGTCACCAGCAGTTCACCAAAAGTAATTGCCCCGTAGAGCCAGACCTTTCCCAAGACTGCAATGCAATAATAGCTAGCAGACAATAGAAAAACAGATTTCCTAGTCAAACACTCCCTCTTTTGTTACCTGTGTGCAATAAGGCCATGCAGATACCCCCAGTATCTGGAGATAAACCTCTTCCAAAATTCAAGGTGAAAACACTTTCTCTACTAAATTGATCCAACTGACTTGTGATCTTGCATTTTGGAAATAGCAAGAACAAATTCCCAAGTGCAGAGAGGAACTCAGTCTTTCAGAGAAGTGTTATTTCTTTATCTAGACAAAAAGCAAATTTGTAGCACGGTATGTATAATCTGTGCTTTCAGAGCTACCGGTAAATACTTATATAAAAAAGAAAAAAGACACAGCTTCCCAAACCACAATGCCCCTAACCCCACAAAACCTTAAACCCCCAAACCTTAAATCCAACCAATAAAACCCCTCCCTGTCCCCGAATAATACAGCCCTTGCAGTTCAGTGAATTCTAAACTGCTGCAAACAAGACTTACTCTCACACAGTTCTTACAGCCAGGCACTCAGGCACAAAACCCCTTCACTCAAATCAGTTTTGCAAGAAAGAACAAAGCTGTAAATTTGAACGCTGGCCCGGTGAATTTTAAGACTGAACTTCGCCATCTGACTGATTTTGAGACAACACTCGTAGCTAGATGAAGGCTCAAACGTGCCAAAACTCACTTTTCAGCTGCCAGCAGGTAACGTTTTGGCGCCTACATTTCCATAGTGACTACTGAACCGCACTCGTGAATCAAACTAGCTAACATACCCGTGTAAGTAACTTCAATCTGCCACAGACACACCCTCTACTTAACTCCTCTCAGAGGTTCCTAATTGATAATAATTTAAAAAGGATCGCACCCACAAGGGGTAATTGTGAAACGCGTCTGACTAAGTATATTCATTAGCCAGAGGAAAACAACACAACACAACAAAACAACCAAGCATCCAAGCGCACACTGAGAGTTAGTAGTAAAGGCTGACACAGGGACAAAGATAGCCGGAAGAGCATCTAATTAAGATTTTCGCTGGGAGAAAAGGCAAGGGAGAGAAAAAGAGAGATGAGAGAGAAAGGCAAGGTAAGCGCGGCTACACTGGCCCCAGCCAGAAGCTCATCTACATCTACAGAAGCATCTTCCCCCGCAGAAGCCAGGGGTCTGGCTACGGCAGCAAGAGGCAGGCAAAGCGGGGCGCGCACATCTCCGGGGCATCTCCCCGACGATCGCTGCCAGGCCCTCCCGCGGCGGAGGCGGCCCCGAGCGCCTGTCAGGCTCGGAACGGGGCACGGAGCGCTGCGAGCGGGGGCCGAGGCCCCAGTGCCCGGGACACAGAGCCGTGCTCGTACTGGGACGAGAACCTGCCTCTCCCGCCGCACGGCTTCCAGCCGGGAATCCGGCACCGCGCTCCGCCCGGCATCCAGCGGCCCCCGCCCGGCTCCCGCCCAGCGCAGGCCGGGCTGCGCCCCCCGCACCGCACTCACGGGCACAGCCGCAGAGCCGCCGCCAGCCCCGCCCGGACAGAGGGTCCCGGTCGGCGCCGATCTGGCGACATCACCCGGGGAAGCTCCGCGTCTGCCGCGCTTCCGCTTCCCTTCCCGGGCGGGGCCTGGGGCCGCGCTCGCAGCCGGGCCCGCTCTGACGCACTTCCAGCGCGGCAGCCCCGAGCGCGACACGTGTGGTGGCGGCGGCGGCCCCGCCGCGCCTTCCTTCGCCCCGCACCTCGCCGCCGCCATGGGCCTGACGCGGCAGTACCTGCGCTACGAGCCCGCCGCCCTCTTCGGGCTGGTGGCCAGCGCCAGGGCCGGCGTGGCCTTCGTGGCGCTGCGAGGCGAGCGGGGCCGCTACGTGGCCGTGCCGGCTTGCGAGCACGTGTTCGTGTGGGACACAAGGAAAGGGGAGAAGGTGGGACCCGCCGTGCGGTGCCGGGGGGCGGTCGGTGGCGAGGCAGGGCTGCGGTGTGGCGTGCGGGGCTCGTAGGCCGCCTGAAGCGAAGCGATTTGTGTTATTGGGAGGCGTTTGGAGGGAAGCGACACTTCCACAGCTTCCCCGCCTCTTGGGAAGGGTGAGCACAGCGTTAGATGTGAGAGTTCAGGTTATGGAGTGAGTCTGCAGCTCCGGCTTCGTCCTGGCCCATCGCGCTGGTGTCTTCAAGTTCTCCAAGGTGGTCACTGGACCAAAAGGTTTCTGCATCCTGTTTCTTTTGAGTAGTCCAAAATATACTGCAGTGTCGGATGCTTTCAAGAAAGCCTTGCTAGTTACAAGAAAGTAGTTGGTTATTTCTGTTTAAGGGATTTATAAGGGTTGGATTTGTTAAAATCCAACAGGTAGCACCAGCACACACAGAACAGAGGAGGCTCTGGATTATTCTGGTAATGGATATCTGAAATGCAGCAGCTCTCACCTTTGCTTTCTTTTCGTAGTAGCTTGTAGCCATCAGTTGTTAGAGGGAGGGAGTGACGGTCCTGCTGCTCTGCTCTTACTTTGAGAGTAATTTATCTTGACTTGGTCTTAAAATGGCTGAATCTCACTGTGAATCCCTTGAGATTTGCCTCAGGACCGCAGCTGTGGAAGAGTAATTGCTGTCACAGTAACTGGAAAGCTGCTCCCGGTTTAGCTGGCTGTGTGA
This sequence comes from Phainopepla nitens, assembly GCA_013400175.1. Lineage (NCBI taxonomy): Eukaryota > Metazoa > Chordata > Aves > Passeriformes > Bombycillidae > Phainopepla > Phainopepla nitens. The sequence continues at coordinate 23,141 of VXBQ01012816.1, read as the reverse complement.
ATGTTCTTAGACAAATAAGGGATATCATAGAGTTTGTGTTTTGGCTGTGGAACTGGGCATCCCATGTAAAAGTTGTGTCCCATAAGGAGGTTGCGAGCTGTAATTTCACTGTCTCCTGTGAGATTCAGAAATCACTGTAAGTACTACTGTCTACTACAAACTGAAATCTGGTTTTGTTTCACAACCTCTGGACTGCACGCTGCTGGTACGTTGTTCTGGAGATATTTTTATCATTCTCAGGTTCTTGTGCAGTGTGTGGAAAAGCTGCTCTGTCCTGTACCCGAGAAAGGCCAGGCAAGAGAGGATGGAGTCAGGAAGAAACTTTCCAACTTTACTCTTAAAGAGTATTTCTTGCTCTCTGGCACTTAATGTGTGGGGGCAGAAATTTCAGGTTCTGAGTTCCAGGGCTCATTCTGCACTGGTTTCCCGTTTGACTGTGGGAAATTGCTTCCCTTCTAGCTGCTGTTTGCCTCTGAACATGGGATTGATGATACTTTGGTGCAGGAAGTTGAGAAATGAACTTATAAAGTGGCAGAAGTGCTCAGTTGGAAGTTCAAGAGAGGAGTAGACTATACGCTCTTTGCTGTGTGAGTATCTGACTCTGACATGTCATTTATCAACATTACACGTGTTTTGTCTCCTAAAAATTGCAGGTTCTTATCCTTAAGGGTGTCAAGCAGCAAGTCAGTTGCCTCTGCCCCTCTCCAGATGGGTTGCACTTGGCTGTTGGGTATGAAGATGGAACAATCTGTGTCTTCAACCTTCTCAGTGGAGAATCAACCATCACTTTCAATGGGCACAGGGCTGCAGTGACAGCCCTGCAGTACGACCACCTGGGTGGCAGGCTGGTGTCTGGCTCAAAGGTGAGACTTTGGCATCTGGAGCATGACCCTTTCACAGAGATGCCCCATGGGGAAGGCTGACCTGCACTGTTCAGTATTTTAAGTGTGGTCTCTGGCTACTGCCAGAGGATGGCAGTGAGAGGAGCTGGGGAGCCCAGGGCTGGGGGAGCAGCAGGGGCTGCAGGCAGGAGTAGAGCTCTTAAAGTGAAGAATCTTTTGAGATCAGGAATAGCAGAAGTGCCTCAGGCTGGGATGATGGTACATTTATCAGTCTTACTGCACCTTTGGGGAAGCAATGTCATTTGCATCAATCATCCTTGTGATTCAGAGCAAGAAAGTGTGCTCTCAGGTGGTCTTTTCAGTCTCATGGCAGAAGTTTTGCAGAGACAAGAGCCAGTCCAATGGAGACACTCTCTCTGTTACAGGATACAGAAGTCATCGTGTGGGATGTCATCAATGAGAGTGGCCTATACCGGCTGAGGGGACACAAGGATGTCATCACTCAAGTCCTTTTCTTGAAGGAGAAGAACTTGTTGGTCACTTGGTGAGCCAGACTAAGAGTAATTGTTGATCAGGAAAACAGGCATGGTTGTACTTGCAATTTAGACATCCCGTGTGCTGCAGCCATTTGTATTTTCCTTCTTGTCGTGTGATATCTCAGACCCACCAGTGTCTTCGAATATGTTTTTGCCGCATCTACGTATTTTTTAAGTCTGGTACCTGAATCTAAGTCTTAGAGCAACTGAAATGGCCATACTGAAGAACGTGTTTGGAAAAGGTTTTAACTTATTGGTAAATCCATCAACTTAAAATTCTTGTAACAAAGAATAGTGATAACATGTTCTTTATGTATGTAACAGTTTTTGAGGGTTTTTTTGTTTATCTTGAAGAATTAAGCAGACTTACCTTCCGTATGTGTTATTCACACAGCAGTGTGACAGAAAAATAGCTTTCTTGTAAGCTGTAAATACACAAATTATTTAAAATATTATAGGAGGTTTTTTTTTAGTTGATTTTTTGTTATTCAACTAAAGGAACTGCAAGTTGACTGAATCCCTTTAGTAATAAATGGTTGACCGGAGATACTCCTGGTGAAATACCAGTCACTAATTTTTTTGCTTTTTATGTGCCATTTACTAGCTTAATAGAAAAGTGCATGCAATCAGTTCAGTTTGAAATTAAACCAACTTTCTTTGGCTTTTTTTCAGATGGAAAAAATAGTATTTTGTTGGTTTGGTAGATGATACCCATTTCTTAATGCAATTTCAAATATTTGCAGGTCAGCTTGACAGATATCTTTTTGCAGCATTGCTGTGCCTTTTTTGTTTGGCTTGCAGAATTGCATGTTTGAGCAGCTGCTCTGTGATATGTTCTGACATGTTTTAGATTTTTTTTTGTATTTCTACCACTTAGAAAAATGGTGAGCTGTGGAGTCTTCCCTCATGTCTGAGTCTTTCTGTGTTCCAGTGCCAAAGACACACTGGTGAAATGGTGGGATCTGGACACCCAGCACTGCTTCAAAACTCTGGTTGGACACCGAGCTGAGGTAAAAACGGCATGTGTGTGTAAAAAGGGAGCTTTTGGGCTGGAAGGAGTTGAGATGTCATGGCTCACTCTGGACTTTCCTTGCTTTCAGGAGTTGTAAGTTGGCACTATCATACATTTTACTTTCATTAGGCTTTAGGAGTGAGCAAATGAGAAACTTCCAAATATTCCAAGAGCTGTACAGCATCAGATGCTGTGGATGACAATTCCTATGCACATGTCCCCAGAGGAGGTCCCAGCTAGATCTATTCTCTATTTGGTTGCTGTTTAAATAAGTCAATTAAAGGGGCTGCTCTTTTTTAATGGTAGTTGAAGGAGTTGGTTCCTCACATTGTGCCTCTGGACAGGTGTGGGGGATGGCTTTGCTGTCCAAAGAGAAGCGTCTGATCACTGGGAGCGCTGACAGTGAGCTGAGGGTGTGGGATCTCGCGTACATCCAGGAGGTAAGACATTCCCTCTGTTACCTCTCAGCCCCTCTGTCCAGCTTGTCTTTGAACTGAGATGGAACTGGAAATGTTCAAATCTGATGGATGTTCTGGGAAATAGGCAAAGCAATGTCTTTGCTGTCTCTGGGGTCCAGAAGCTGCTCATGGGATGGGCTTTGCTGTTCCCTGTGTTTTGAGCTTTCAAGTAATCTGCGAGCACTTCCAGAACGAGATTTCCACAGTGTATCAGATCTTCCTGCCTTCTGACTTACAGCTGAAGAAGACAGTCTTGTGGGTGGATGATAATCATGGGAGCATATGCAGTGCTTGGTGCCTACAGGAATGCTGTAGGGCACTCCAGTGTATGCTAACCAGCTGTGTCTCCAGAGAAATTAAGTGTTAGCCAGAAACCACAATACTATAGCTCTTGAGGTTTAAGGTACTCCTTTGGTTGTTTTTTTTCCCCTGTGAGCAGGTAAAGGATCCTGATGAACCAGAATCCAAGAAAAGCAAAGGGTCTTCTTCACCTGTAGCAGAGGAAAACACTGAAGAGGATGAGACCTTAGAGTTGGATGAGCATCCTGAGGAAGTAAGATTAGTTTTCCATGCTGTCTCTGAGCTGGTGTATCTAATCCCATGATTTATATCTTGAGTGTCATATTTAGCCTGTTTGGGATATTGTTATAATTCTTCTCTTGCTTCATAACAACTTCCTCAGCAGCAGTTGCTGCCTCATCTACCTGCAAAACATCAGCAGAAGTATGTGTGCAAAAACACCCACACATTTATTCTCCACTGACAGTTTTTTTTTGCTTTCTATTTGAGAAGGACTAGCAAAAGTATAAATTGAAACAGTGCTAATAGAGCTCTTTCATCAAATGACACAGAAATAAAATAGTTCCTAGCTGGTTGGCAGCTGCTGAGTTCAGTACTGATGCTCAGCTTTGCAGAAACTGAGAGGTCAGAGTTGCACTGTAATGAAATATGGTGTATTGGATTGCAGAAAGCCATTCCCACTTGTGCTGCTGCTGGAAACTTTACTGAATCTGTCTTTCTGGTAGAACTTTCTGGGGTACTGCTCAGCTCTCAGGCTGCTTGTGGTTGTGGTAGATAGCTGACTTTGTTAATTAATTTTCCAGCTTCCTCTCCAGAGGATTTCTTTCCCTTCAATGCCCTGTTTAAGAGTTTCTGTTCTCACCTTCTCTGCCTCTTTTGACTGAACTCTGCTGCCTCTGTAGCATGAAAAATCAGCTTTGTCTCTTAAATGACTGTGTTTTGCCAGTAAAGTGAAGTTATTCTTCTGCTAAGACTGCCAGTGATTATTTTCAGCTGAAATGAAACAAAACACCAGGAGATAAGCTTGTAGCTCACACAGATGCTTGTTTGTCCCTTTATTATCCTTACTAGCTGTTCTGCCAGGACCCTGTAGGTTCATTTCCCCCTCTCCTTGACTTCCCTTGTCTGGATGTTTCTTGAGTTTGCTTGAGAAGATCATTTGACCTTTCAGACCCAGGTTTGTTCCTCTTTCCCTGTAGCGCATCGTTAAGTGCACCAAAGTTGGATCCATCATGCGGGAAGGGAGGGACCGAGTGGTGACTCTCGGCACAGACCGGATGGGCAAGTTTTTGGCCTGCCATGTGAGTAATGGGGGGCTCTGCTACTGAGCTGTAGAGGAGGCTAGTAGAGACCTTGGGTACTTTCCATGAGGGCCATCCAGGGCTTTGCATACCTTTGAATCTGTTTGCTCTGACTCTAGGGAACAGATGCTGTTCTGGAAGTGTTCTCTGTCCTTTCTGAAGAGGAAATCCAAAAGAAATTGGAAAAGAAAATGAAGAAAGCAAGGAAAAAAGCCAAGTAAGTAATTTTTTTGATGCTGTCTGTTTCCAGAAGGCTCTAGAAAAGCTCTTCAGTTGGAAAAGGTCTTCAATAGCATTACACAGTTAAACTGTAAGCTTCTGGAAATTCTCTTTGTGCTAGCTGTTGTATTTTGAGGTTGATCTTTCTGTGCATCCTTGCTGCTTGTCTGAGCAGCACTGCTCACAGAGACTAAGGAAATAACCTTTCTTTCTGAGTCTTCCCTCTGAAAAAAAAAAGCTGAAATGTGCAAAGAAGTGGACATAAAATGGGTTTTTCAGAGCTGCTCAGCTCTGCCTGACATTGGTGTTTATACTGCTTGGTGCATCACAGAGTAAGTTCTTGGTAGGCAATGCAGGAATGAGAGTTTCATCTGAGAAGTCACAGAGAGTCTGATATTTCATCTCCTGCTTTACAGCAGGCAGAGATACAGCTGAGAGTTTTCTTAATGGTTACTCTGTGTTACGTGTCTCTGGGCATCCTGGCACTTAACAGGTGCCTCAGAACAGCCCTTAGGGAGGGGTCTGGCTCTAGGTAGAAAGCAAATCACGGGGCAGGTAAATCTGGAAATGCATTTTGGCAATGGCTGAGAGCTTTTGGTGAGTGATAGGAGATGAGCAGAAGCTGGTCATCCTCTCAAGCACAGCTTCTGTTGCCTGTTTTGTATCCATCTTTGTAATGTGCCTTGTGTTTTGGCTCCAGAGGAGGTTGCCTTTTTTAGGATAGTTTGTGTCTTTAGTAGTCTGCATACTGGCATGAACTTCACTGTCCACCCTTCACTGTCTCTATTCTTAAATGTGGTTAGCACTGCTGGATAAGAGGGAAGTTGTTTTCAGCAGGCTAAATGGTTCCCTTACGTTTTTACTGTGTTAGTTTGTGTTAGCTGTGCTGGGTCATTTCACTCTCCTCCCTTATTTGACATTTCCAGACAGAACTCTGAAGAGGAGCCTGAAAGGAGTGTGGAGCTGAGCCTGCAGGAGGAGATTCAGCGGGTCACTAATGTCAAAGCTTCTTCTAAAATCAAGTGAGTGGAAAGGCTGTTGTAGAGTCTGAGTGGTTATGCAGCTGCCTGAGGAGAGCTCTGCGTGGCTCAGTGCAGGCAGAGGTGGAAGAAGTTTCCCCCTCAACATATATTTAGCTTGGAACTGGGGAGAGGCCTGCCATGATCTCCAGTCCAGTCACACCTCTGTGGCTCAGTGTGCACTTGCTTGTTGCATGTGCTCTGTCTATATTCCTCAGTCTCAGTTATTCTTGATAATCGATGCCTCCAACACTTTATTTCCCCTGTGTACAGCTCTGATTTTATCTAATCAAACAGGTCATTTGACTTGATGCTCTCTCCAAAAGGAGAGCTGAAGATGGTACTGCTGCTCCAGAACAATGTCATTGAAGTGTACAACCTGGACCTGTCAGCACAAGTGCCCCAGGCTGTCCGTGTGTCCAGGATAACCATTGGAGGCCATCGCAGTGATGTCAGGACATTGGCTTTTAGCTCTGACAACATTGCCATTCTCTCAGCAGCTGCAGAGTCCGTGAAAATTTGGAACAGGTATGCAGTCCAGTTGTGTCAGTGTCCCAGAACTGAGGGATGCTATGTTAAGAAAAGCAGTGATAAGAAAGAGAGGACAATGGAAAGAAATAAAACAGTGAATGGAGTAAAGGAAGTAAATAGAAAATTACTTTTCTGCTTTCCTTATTAGGGAAACTGAGAAACTATAGATCTAAAATTTCAACAGAAGGTCTAAACACAAAGGTCATACATAGCAGTCGGGTATAGACTATATTTTGCTATGAGGTTTTTTTCTGTTTTTTTAATTTTTAGTAAGAGATATTAACTGTTATCCTAAACAAGCTGCTGCCTGTTCTTTAGGGAACATGTGAGTTTCTTGGCTTCTTATGTGAAGGATCTACTATTAGACTGAGTAGGCTATTGTGTTGATCTAGAGTGCTGTGTGTTGTCGTTGAGTGCTGTCCCAGTCTTTCTTGAGTGGTGCTGATTTCAAGATCTGTTTCCTCTGAGTACACCATCATGCATTCCATCTGTTCCTGAAATGCTGTTTAAAATTAGGAGCTCTGCTCTTGTTCACAAGAGCAATAGGTCATGATGGTGGACTACATAGTGGCATGTTTTTATGGGAAACGTTAGCAGTAGTGCTGGGTAGTGTTTGGGTCAGTAGAGTGGTAGTGGCTTATCTTCTGACTCCAGCTGTGGGTAGAGGCCACGTGGAGCATGTCTCACTGAGCAGGCCAGATTCTGTGTCTGTAAGTGTCGCTGCTGAGTCCGCAGCAACACATTGACTCATGAACTCAGAAGGCTTGGAGAGCTAGAAGAAGCTTTATTAAGAATGAGATGTTGTGTTATATAGAGAGGATCGCAAAGATGAGCATAATTGGTCCATGAGAATAAACAAATGACTGATTAGTGAGAGGAGGAAAACAATTCTCTGAAAGAGAAACACCACAGAGCTCATGTAGAGCTGGAAACAAGCTGCAGGTGCAAATGTTTGTTGACCTTGTTTTACATTCCTTTGGAGGTCTTCCCACACAGCACAGTCCGAGAGAAGTTGCCTTTCTCAGGCCTCTGCAAACCCCCCCAGGCCAAGCCTGGGAAGAGCTGCAGGCCTCTCAGGCTTTCTCAGCCTGTGTGCAACCACATGTAAGAGGTTTTGGGCTCTGTCTTTGTCCACAGGTCGACCTTGCAGTGCATCCGGACAATGGAGTGTGAGTATGCGCTCTGCTCGCTGTTCGTCCCTGGAGATCGGCAGGTCATTGTTGGGACTAAGGTAAGGAGTGGCCCTCTGACTCCAGACTGCCCAGGTCTGGGAATGTGTTAGGAAAATGTCATTAAGGCAGCCTCACAGAAAATGCATTGCCTCTCCTGATCTGGAGCACTGCTGTGTTCCCAGAGTTGTTACAGAGCTCTTGCGGCTTGAGGTGGACAGCAGTGGAAAGCTTTGGGAAGGCCCTGATGGAGATCAGGAGTTTGGCCATCTATGTCTAACAGCCACCTGATGAAGCTGGCTGCTGGGGACATGGGAGCTCTTCTACCAGGAGCCATCATGAGTTGTGAGCAGAGGCTGCTTCTTCCTCTGTGAATGTCTTTCTCCCCAGACAGGGAAGCTGCAGCTGTATGACCTGGCTTCTGGCAGTCTGATAGAGACACTTGATGCTCACGACGGGGCAGTGTGGTCCATTGCTCTTTCACCAGACCAGGTAACTCAGCCACCCTTATAAGTATCATCTGCGCATCTTTTCATGTAATTCCTTCCTGTAGTATTGTGTTTGCACCACTGATGGCAGCATGAGAACCCTCTCATCCTGGGAGGTGGAGGGTGCATCTGGTAGTGTCTAATAACTTGCTAGTGGAATTAAAACCATAGCAAGAAATAATCTGCCTGCTGTTCATCCACCCTACAGATGAAAACATTTGGGATAGATTTTACCCTCCTTCTTAATGTAAAATGTTGGACTGCTGTTGCTTTAGAAGACTTTGTGGTAGGGTGGTGGTAAGTTGTGTGTTACCCAGTAACAGTGAGAGTCTCAAGCTGCCCAAAAATCAAAAGCATATTGTTACCTGCAGCTGAGATGACTGCTTTCAATCCCAAAGTTTCAGTCCAGGTTTTGTTTTACATTTGGGGTCTTCGGCTTAGACCTCCAAAATAAGCTAGACCTTTTAAAATTGTTGTTGTTACTCAGCCAGTGTGTGCTCTAACCAGAGCAAGTGCTCCTGGTGGTGTCCACTTAATCATTAATGGTGTAGGAATGTGGGACATTTCAAAAACCTCTTCTGTGTTGGCAATTCCTTGCTGTAGACTTTCTCTGGGTGATAGGAACTAGTTTCACAGCAACTTTCTTGTTTTCCCCTACAGCATGGCTTTGTGACAGGAGGTGCTGATAAATGTGTCAAGTTCTGGGAGTTTGAGCTTGTGAAGGATGAGAGCAGTGTTCAGAAAAGGTGAGAAGATAAACCTTGTGCCATTGTCGTTGATGGGTGCTTTGACCTTTGCTGTGTGCTGCAAAGACTGCCCATGACATCTGTGTGGAACACATGGGCTCAGTGCAGTTTGGTGAAGACCTGAGCTTAGCTCAGGAGAAGGGCCCTTGCCTCTTTCTGATCCCTTTGTGTGTGAGTTTAGTGTCTAATCAGGCTGGGCTTGCAGGTCGTGAAGTTCATCAGCCATCAGAGCCTTCTTCCAGTCCTGTCATAGTGAGGAATGAGTTGCTGCATGTTAGAATTCACTTGCTTTCCCAGGGTGCAGTGTGGGACTTGTATCCATATCTCTTCCTAGCTTGTTTGTTTGGGATAACAGTTGTTTTTCTCCTCCTGTTGCCAGGCTTTCCATGAAACACGTGCGCATTTTACAGCTGGATGAAGATGTGCTCTGTGTGCGGTACAGCCCCAACCAGAAGCTGTTGGCCGTCTCCTTACTGGACTGCACTGTGAAGGTTTTCTACGTTGACACACTCAAGGTACGTGACCAAACGGGCTGTGAGGCTGTGCAGGAAGGGATGTGACTGTAGCCTGTAAAATCAGGAATACAAAGGAAAAACGTCTGTTTTGTGTGGAAAATGCATCCTCCTTCAGGGGCCTGTTTGCTGGCAAACCTGACAGAGCCATGGTTGTTGGAGGATCCATTTTTCATTTAAAAGGTGTTCTGAGCCTGCAGGTAGCAAGGTTCATTCTAAACCCTGGAGACATGGCGGTGCTCCAGATCTGTCAGGCACTGTAAAGGTGGGGATGAACGTGTCTCACATGGCGTTAAATAGGGTCTTTGCAGAGGCAAAGCGTGCGGGAGGAGAGCCTTCCTTGTGAGCAGTGTGTGGTGGATTTGTGAGCTGGGTACTAGCATGTGAATGTTAGGGAGTGATACAAGACAGACTGGTGCTGACAGTTATGTGGAGAGAAACAGAAATGAACTCCATTGACACTGGTGATTGGCACCAGAGTTAGCTAGAGAGCAAACAGAGCTAGTTCAGCTTGCTTGGCTACTTCCACCTTCTTTTCAGTTCTGCCCTCATGACCCTGCTGCTAACAGTGTTCAGGGCAAGAATGAAAGTGGGGCAGTGCTAGAAAAACAGTTCCTGAGGCAGAGCAGAAGTAGCCTGGAGCGTGAGATTTGCACACCTCTCTACCCAGCATGTCTAACTTAGTCACCTTTCTTCTGCTTCAGTTTTTCCTTTCTCTGTATGGACACAAGCTGCCAGTGCTGTGTATGGACATCTGCTATGTAAGTATCATTAGGGCTGTGTAACGTGGGACTGTGGTGATATGGATGAGTGTGAGAACCTCTGCTGGCATCAAGGCCTCTAGGATAATGCTTGCTTGTCACCTACTTGCTCCTGACTTAGCAGTTTCTGGGTGGGACACAGCAAGCCCCTTATTCTGCAGTCTTGTGCTCACTGGAAGGGGTATCAGAGTTGGGGTCATGACAGAACTGACCCTGGGGCATTTTGTGAGTTAGTGGACATCAAAATGCTCTAATGGTCCCTTACACTCATTTTAACAGGTACAGCCTGCTTTCTGCTAAAGTTACTGTGTGAGAAGAGCCTGAATTGTTAGTGAGAGCAGAGGGCAGGTGCTGAGAGGGAGCAGCCTCTCCACACCTGTTCATTCTTGAGCTGCATCTTGCTCTGAGGTATCTTTGGAATGAGGCTGAAATGAAAACCAAGAAGAATGTCAGGATATAACCAAATACCTGCAGAGGGTCAAAGGAGAGCCAGAGTGCTGTCAGTGGGCTGTGCCAGTACCAGAGCATGGGCCACTGGGGAGGAGGTGAAGGGATCAGGAGGCTACATTTCAGAAACCAGGTGTCTATCTGCTCAGCAGTGCTGAGTCACTGGGGCACTCGTGGGGCTGCCAGCCAGCTCCCCACACTCTTCCCTCTCTGTTGCTTCTCTAGGATGGAACTCTAATTGCAACCGGCTCTGCTGACAGGAATGTGAAGATTTGGGGCTTGGATTTTGGGGACTGTCACCGTTCTCTCTTTGCCCATGATGACAGGTTAGTCAAATCCTACAGCATGTTTGGATTGTGGACTTGTCTCCAGGGAGTTGTGATCCAGCAATAATCCTTTTGTCCACCATAGAGCAGAGGGAATTCTGCAGTGTTCCCCGAGTGGGTAAATTTGAGCCTTTTTCTCTTCCAGTGTGATGTATCTGCAGTTTGTGCCCAAATCCCATCTCTTCTTCACAGCTGGGAAGGACAGCAAGATTAAGCAGTGGGATGCAGATAAATTTGAACATATCCAGACACTGGAGGTAGGATGTTTTTGAGTCTGTTGAAAGGCAGCATTATCCCCACATGAGCAGGATTTTCCTCAGGGGTGGAAGCTGGGTGATGTTAATGTCATACCTCTTCTGTCATGCCTACAGGGGCATCACCAGGAGGTTTGGTGTTTGGCACTCAGTCCCAATGGAGACTACGTGGTGTCAGCATCCCACGACAAGTCCCTGCGCCTCTGGGAAAGGACAAGGGAGCCGCTGATTTTGGAAGAGGAGAGGGAGATGGTGAGAGTTGCATCTTTCCTCTACCAAAAACAACTTCCAGACCTTTTTTTTGGTCTTTAGTGGCTTTCTACAGGTCTGTTGCTTACAGTCTGACATTCTCTTGTGCGCCTTTCAGCACAAGTGTGTTTGGGAGGCAGGTCAGTAGGTGGCTGATGTGGAGGGATGGAGAGCACTGCTCCTGTAAAATGTAGTTTGTCCTTTTTCTAACCATGAGAGGTCCATTCTATCTCAGTAGCAGGCCCCAGAGCTCAGGGATGCTGGAAGAAGCCCCTTCTATTCCATTTGAGCATGTGTTGTGAGGAATCATAGACCTAGAAGGACTTGAATAGGAAGGAAAGTCTGGAGGTCTCTAGTCCAACCCCTTTCTCACTACAGGATCATCTTAAAGCTGTATCAGACTGCTTAGAGACTTGTCTTGATACACTGACATCTCCCAAGGAAAAAAATTTTCCAGACTGTCTGAGCACCTGTTCCAGTATTGAGCCACCATTGGGGTTGGCTGATGTGTTTGTTTTCACGTGTCCAATCACAGATTCCCTTGGAACAATTTGTAACTCTTTATATTTTTGCTGGATCCCTCAGAGAAGCCTGTTTCACCCCTTTATAAGGCAGTTTTCTATCCATGGTGTTGGGGAAAAGGAGGCAGAAATGCAGAACAGGAGTGGATGAGAAACCTGCAATAGATGTTTGGGGTTTTTTTTATCCCAACCTGTTTGCAAGAGCCAACCCACATGCTATACCTTGTTGCCCTATGTTTGGGAAAAGGAGAGACACAGCTCTTTTCCAGATTCCAGAAAAGTTTGTTTTGGGTCAAGTTTGAATAGCATGAATACACGACTTGTGAGCTATGCATAACATAATTGGTGCCCTTTCATGTGGGAGATAGCAGAGACTCTTTCCTTTTGCAGTCCAGGACAACCCTGAGACTTTTCTAGATTTGTTCCCTCTGTCTTGTGTGACTGGTGAAAGGTGTGGTGCCGAACTGTAATGTTTGTCTCAGCTTGGTGAGATACCAAAGAGCTGTTCCTGCACCCAGAGCAGAGACCTGGATTTCTTTCTCTTTGGAGGTGCTAGAGTTCACTGTGGGGTTGGGACCAGGGACAAATGGGCATTTTGCCACTGGCATTGTTGGTGTCTGCTGGTTGGTCCTGGTTTTGCAGTGGGCTGCATGAAGCCCTCCAGGTTGTCTTGCTCAACCCATCTGGAAGGGACTTGTATCCTTGCCTTGCTTACTGCTGTTAATATGTTGTGTTCTCATCCTCTGTAGCAACGAGAAGCTGAGTATGAAGAGAGTGTGGCAAAGGAAGAGCAGCCTGTGGTGAGTTGCACCATCTGAATGTATGTCAGTCTGACTGTACAAACTCTGGAAGAACTATTTCTGTAAGAGGCATGGAAGAGGTATCGGTGGCAAAGATAATTTTCTTGCTTTGAGGCGGTGTGGAGGGGAAGGAGGTGCTGAAGCTGTGGCTGCTCCATGGTGCAGTTGGCTGTGGTGCTGTGGAAGGATGGAACTGCAGTTCTCAGTGGTATTTTGTATTTTGTAGGTGGCTGGAGAGAGGCAAGGAGAGACAGGGCTGGCAGGAAAGAAGACCATTGAAACCATCAAAGCGGTAAGGTGCTGTGGCTCTGCCAGCGTGGCTTTGTGCCTTGCCAGTCTCTCCAGGGGGGCCATCATGAGGTCATAGCATCAGTTTGAAGAGTAACCTGTGCTCTCACTTAAGGGCAGATTGCTCTTGCATGCAGAGGCAGTCTGTCCTGCTCAGAAGCCAACAGGGAGGGTTTTGACTTGAGAGAGTCGCACACCAGGAATACTTTCCTTCCAGCAGGAATGAGGTGTGAGGTTCCTGTAGCTGCAGCTGCCTGTCACATGTGGGACAGACAGAGCTGCTCTTGCCCTGTGGGCTTTGCATCCCAAAGGAGCATAAGGCAGTTGGGATGTTATTAAGGCATTAGGCCTCTCCCTGAAGGTCTGTGCAGTCCAGTGGGCATCTGTGGAAGAGATGGAAATCTATTGTGGCACTTGATGTGGGAGATGTACTAGGAACGTGCGGAGGTGGGTAATTCCATGGCTGCAGATTTCAACGGTTTGGCGATTTTCAGAGGAGATTATTAATCTGAATAGTCAAAATGACCTGACCCTGGCTCATGCCTCAAAAGGATGCTGCTGTAGCATAGAGCATCCAGGGCAGTGGGGGAATGTGGATGGTGCATCCACATCTTCAGGACATGACTTGTGTGTCCAGGGTAATGGTGCAGTCTGGAGCAGAGGTTATCAGGGGAGATGCCATGTGGTGCTCTGTGTCAGCACCTCTGCTTCCACCTCCATTTTTCCAGCTGAGCTTTGTCCTGGCTTGTCTGGTGTCACTGATGTGCTGTTCTTGTGCTGCACAGGCTGAGAGGATCATGGAAGCTATCGAGCTCTACAGAGAAGAGACAGCAAAACTGGAGGAACACAATGCCATATGTAAAGCTGCAGGAAAAGAGGTAAAAAACTGAGGAATGTAAAATTCCCAAGGTGTATTGGGCGTATCCTTCCAGGTCAGGTGGAAAGGCTTCGCATGCAGATAGTCAGGACAGCTGAAAACAGCAGACATTTGCTCAAATGTTTTGGAGAACTAAACGGCACCATGCTCTGGGGCATAATTAGGGGTTCTTTCCAATGAAGTTTATGCCTAAAATCTTACCAGTTTGTAAGTTTTGTCCCTGGAAGAGCGTGCTGCTGCATGTTCATCCTCAAGCTTCATCTTTGCCTTCATCTCAACATGCCTTGCTGAATAAGAGGCTGTCATAGAAGTGGGAAAAGTGATAAGAAGTGGAAGAAAATTCATCCATGTTTGAGTTAGTCATATATGTCTGAGAATGAAATTGTCTGGTGGCTGCAGATGAGGCCTTCAGCAACATTCTGTGTGGGAATTGCAGGAAGGCACTCTCTTTAAGCTAAGAGTTAAATAAAAGCTCTCTTCTACTGTGGGTAAAAGTTAGTTCTGAATATGCATTTATACACACACCCCTGCCTCATTCGAACCCCTTCTTTGTCTCCAGGTTCCCTTTCCTGTCAATCCCATCCTCCGTGCCTATGGAAATATTACCGTAAGTGCAATGCCCAGGCCACAGGCTGTAGCCCATTCCCAGCTGGAGTGGGGCTGGTTGATTGGCTGGCTGAGCCAATGTGCTGGGTTGCTGTGGGGAAGGACTGCTTAGTTCTACTTTTTTTACTTGTGCAAAGTGAATATAATCTGGGGTTTTCATGTAGATGTTTTTTGTTTGTTTGTTTGTTTGGGTGGGTTTTTTTTTTTTTATTTTTTTAGTATCATGCATGTGTGTTACAAAAGTTTAGCCCTGTTAGAGTTAAACGACCCTGATGGTAGCCATGACCTTATGATGTTCCTTATCATGAACCAGGGGTTTACAGTCTTCTCCAAGATATAGGAAAGCTAGTTCAAACCTTTTCCAGGTTTATTTATGTGGTGTTGCTATACCAGTTACTGATTCTGTTCCTATTCCTGCAGAGTTTACATTGAGAGAATTCTAATTGGTAGTTCAATGCCCAGGTATTGCAGGCTAGAGCTGGTGCCCTTATTCATTCATGTCATACTACTGCACAACAGTTTTCACTAAATTCTGTGGATTTTTGACATATTACAAAATACACAGACAAGGATGTATGGATTTCATTGATAAACAAAAGTCCACTACTCAGAGTAGATTAGTTATTGTTTTCCTGGTTTATTCCAATGTACACTCCCAGACTGTTTTTTAAGTACCCTTAGGAAAATCCTTGTCTTTTTGCTCTCCCCTTTTCATGCAATCATACAATGGTTTGGGTTGGGACCTTAAAGATCATATAGTTCCAACCCCTTTGCCCTGGATAGGGACACCTCCCGCTAGACCAGGTTGCTCAAAGCTGAATGTCAGTGCCAGATGAAACAGCCTTTGTCTTCCTTCTAATTATCTGTAACCACCTTGCAAGAGCCTTTCTGTCCCTCCCTCCATGATTATAGGTCTATTTAATTATAAGTTGGATAGACTGAACAGAAGTGAATGCAGTCCTCTGATTTAGTAGTTATAGGCACTTTTCTTTCCCAATTCCCAGCTCTGCTCTGCATCTGTGAAATGCTTTCAGCAGATAAACAGGAGCAGTAGGAACTAAGTCCGGGAGAGGAGTTTTGTATAAGGTTTTATATATTCGTTTTACCAAGCTTTTTACCTAGTTTGTACAAGACTCATTGACATGAATTGAGATGATTTAGCTGGTTGAATGTAGATTACATTTTTCACAATGTACTTCACCAGTGTAGAGTATCTTGAGAAGGCTGAGGGAGAACTCAAACTGGCAGCTAATTGAAGCTGAAGAGTTTCCTCTTTGTTACATTCAGCTCGATGTGTCTGTCTCACAAGATGTGATGGTGTGTTTTTAACTGTGTAAAATGGACCTTAGGCCATATTGGTCCTGGAATGTTTCTTGTTAAGCAGGGCTGGTGTCTTTCCTCTCTTGCAGCCTTCTGCGTATGTGCTGGAAGTTTTCAAGAAGGTCAAGTCAAGGTGAGTCCCAAGAGCTTTATTGCTGCATAGGTTTGTGACTGAGTGTTGGGTTTCTAGGCCCAGGACTGGCTGGGGTCCTTGAGTGGTCTCTTATGCAAGTTATGGGCAGTGCTAGAGAGTCTGGAGTCACTGTTCCTGGCAGCCTTTTTTGGAACATGCGTGGAACTGGGGAGTGGGAAGTGTTCTTTCCATGGGGATGTGGGCTGAAGCTTCTGGATGTGCGTTGGCTGCTTGGAGGTGCACATGTATATGGAGAGCAGTTGGGGATGCTGAGGAAGGAAGGCTGTGTGCCTGTTCCCTGTGCCACAAGATGCCTGGCTGTGCAGATGCAGGGCATCTGATTCAGATGTGGGCAGTCATGGACCAACTGTGAGAAATGCTTAGCACAGCTGTGTACCAGAACCCACCTCTGTGGATGTGTTTCCTGCTCATCTGTAGCAGTGCAGTGGCTGAGGCTAATGCTTGTGTCCCTTCGCTTTTTCCCTCAGTGAGCTGGAAGAGTCGCTCCTGGTGCTGCCCTTCTCCTATGTCCCTGATCTGCTCAGACTCTTCAATGAATATATTCAGCTGGGCTCAGATGTTGAGCTTCTGTGCCGAGCTCTCCTCTTCCTGCTCAAGTGAGTCCTTTATCGGCCCAGACGATATCTGAGTTTTCTTCTGAGTCTGTGGGCCTGAAACTCTTGGGAACATCCTTGAGAATAAAAATGTGGTCTCTGCAGGAGATAAGGAATCTCTGAAGCCCACAGTGAATGGTGTGTGGGAATGAGCTGCTTGGATGCAGAGTGCTGACATGCCCAGATGGGGTTGCTGGTCCTAGTGGCCCAAGTCTCACTGGAATGAAAAGATCCCATATCAAGTCTGATGAGGCACTGTTGGTGGCACAAGAGTTACTGTAAAGCCTGTGTCCTCAGAACCATTCCCTTGCACCACTATTAAACTTAAGAATTAACAGCTTTTCCAGATAAATTTGTCCATGCCTGTCCATGTCCAGTGCTGGTCTGGGGAAGACTAATTTAAAAAACCCCTTATGTCCAGAACATACAGAGGCTCAGGAGAGGGCCTATGTGATGTTTCTAAAAACAATGCTGCAATACACTGCCTGCTTTGTTCCCAGGATACATTTTGGGCAGATCACAAGCAACCAGATGCTGGTGACAGTGATAGAAAATCTGAAGAAAACCACCATCTCCAGAGTCAGTGAGGCCCGGGTGAGTGTTGCACCCTCCCCTATTCCAGGATCTAGAATAGTGGAATGAGACAATGTTTGAGAGCATGAGTTGTCTGTGGTGTCCAGTGGGGAAGTTGGCTGGGGGTCTGAGCTCATTTAAACCATCCTCTTTTGCAAATAGGCTGCCTTTTCCTTATGTTCCTCCTCATGTGAGAATACCCAGTGGTGAGCTTATACTTGTGCTCCCTGCCTCATTTACAGGGAGCCTCATATCAGGTTTTCTGATACATGTGCTTGGATCTTGGCTTACTAGTTCCTAAATATGTAGGAGGTAAAGTAACTCCCTGCTTCTCTTGGCGTTTTCTGTGGGCTGCTCCCTCAATGCAGATTGTGTATTTTCCCAGAGTAAGCTTCAGATGCCTGCCAGCCACTTGTCTTTCAGAAAATATGGTGGATTATCACTGCTCTTAAGAGAGGACTGTGGGGAACTGAGTGCAGGACTGACTGTTCTCCTGGTCAGATGAAGTTTACGTTTAAACTAATGCTGCTTTCTTTAAATCTGTGGATTGTCTTGTTTTCATCATCTCTTAGTAGAGAGTGGCCAGTGCAGGACTCTCTGCCCCCTAACTAGCTTGGGATGTGCCTCACAGTGTGTTGCTGGTCTGTCTCTGCAGGATGTGCTGGGATTCAACATGGCAGGACTCCAGTTCCTGAAGAGGGAGATGGAGGCCAAGGATGAGGTGACATTTTTTGCTGATGCTACTGAACGTTTTGAGGAGAAGAAGAGAAAAAGGAAGAAGAAAGAGAAGATGGTTCTTGCAGTGCTCTAGCATTTGCTGCCCAAGACCCAGAGCATCTGGATGTATTCATGTAGCCTCACTGCTGACCATGGAAGTGTTCTTGTGGCTGAACATCTGTGATGATGTCCAGTGGCTGGGACGAAGTCTGTCCCCTCCCCATGTGGTGTAACCCAGCATGTAAACCCAGCCCAGGGAATGGTTGTCTCTAAGATGGACTCTTTGTAGTCTGCTGCAGATGGATGCATTTGGACTCTTTCTGAGGTGGCTGTCAAAGGCATGTGCTCTTCCTCTAGTGGAGTGCCTGATACAATCGGAGTTGATTTATCCTGAGATCAGCTCATTCTGGCAGCATTGATTCAATGGAATCCAGCACATGAACTGCTGGTGGGACCATGCCTTGTCCAGGGAAGGCAGCTGGCAAGATTTTTCACTGACACCTGCCGGTAGCTTGTGGCCTGTGGAAAAAGCTCTGTGATTTCTGCTGAAGCGTGAGGACTTCATCTACAGCCACTCACTCTTTAGTGGGACAGGGGGAAACATGGCTGCACTCTATTAAAGGCATATTTCTGTTTGCTTTATGAGACAGTTGTATTCATAGTGTTTTGTCCTGGTATTCTTTTGTAAGTCCTCGGTTGCCTTGGCCTGTGTGTCAGTTTTCAAAGGATTTTTTACAGAGAATAAAATCAGTGGAGCAAACGAAAGGGCTGCCATCCCAGATTATGTTTCTCTGGAGAGTTGGCAGACCAAGTGTGAGGAGCCTGGATTGTTTGCCTTGTACTTGCTCAAAGTTTCAGAAATTGCACTGATTTATGGTAATGTTGTAGTTGTATCATATAAAACAATTTATTTTCACAGTGGGGCAGAATGAAGTGAACAAATCTGTGCTGCTGTTGTTATTAACTTATAGCACATGCTGCGTTTTTTTACCAGTAGTCACTGTTTTGGGGGATGTGGTGGTGGCTGCTTCTGGATACTTTGCTGACTGTTGGACTCACATGTCAAGACTTGGGTGCTCAAAGCTGAACTTCTGACATGAGTTTCATATGGATTTTTAGTTGCATCCCAGTTGCTGACTGCTGTCTTTAACTTAGGTTGTCTATTAGTAGCAGTTGTGCAAAAGGCCAACAGTTCAGTTAGTCATTCTCGAGGCAACACCTCAGGAGTAACAATCACACCTCTGTTCATAAGTAACTTTGTCAGGGGATGATTGTTCACTTGCCTCTTCAGAGTCTGGGTAATTCACCTTGTGCTCCATTTCCAGGTAGGTCTCAGACTCTATAGAAATGGGAACTTTCATACAGCTCTGCCAGTTGTTTCTGGGTGCCCCTGTAATTTTATGTTTGTCCAGATATGGATGAAACTTGTGATCAAACAGCTGCATTCAAACATGTCTCTATCCTGACTTATGCTGTTCTGTTTCATTTTATTCTGTTCTTTTCCTTTACTACTCCCTCATAAGAGGGATGAAGAGGAGGCACTGTAGGATGATACATTTTGTTGGTAAAGTCAGTTGACGTCTGTTATCCACATTATCTGCTGCTGAAATAGGCCAGCCCGCTGAAGAAACAAGTGTTACAGATGGAGAGCTGGCTTGTTACACCACAGTGCACCTTCAGCTGAGGTGACTGAGGAGAGAGATGCCAAAACCAGGTACCAAAAGGGGAAGGCTGACTATGCCTCTTTTTACCTTAATGACAGGGAGATAGATGTTATGGATGCTGTATAATGAGCTGCTGTTTGATGATCCCCTAGGAGATCTGGAAGAAAAAACATGGCCGGGGCACATTAACTCAGGGACTGATGAGAAGGGTGTAAATGGTGATACGGAAGAGTAGGTTGGGATGCAGTCATCTTATAATGATGATGGGTATCCTCTGATCTAAGTTGGAAGAGGTGGAATTCCTTCACTTTTGTCTCTGTCTGCTGTCACTGGTATTAGGGAAGAATCCTTGGAGAAGAGGTCTGTAGGCAGAGTTTGTGGTGATTGGGAATGGGGCTGCAGCTGAGCCTCATCCCCAATAGGCTACAGCTGTGTAGGACAGGTGAGCAGTACTGAAGGCTGTGGAACATGGAGTGCTGAGGTGTGCTGACCAACCACAGAGGGGGAGAGAGGGCACACAGGTGGAATGCATGTAAGATGGATGGTATAAAAGGTTGTATGGAAGAACAAGAAAGTGCTGATCCTGCAAGCCACTCATGGTGTTAGCCGTGCAGCCTTCTTCTGGTGTAATCCTGAGGTGACTCAGGAAGCACTGAGCTGGGTGGACAGAAAGCCTGAAAAACAAAGCAGGGGGACCAAGACCAGGAGACTTCTAGATAAACATACCGCCCCCGGGTGAGTGGCTGGGAGTTTAGGAATGGGGGCAGAAGAGGAGCCCATACTGGACATCTTGCTGCGCATATTGAAAAGAGAAAGTATTAAATGTGAAGAACGAGCACTATCTGCCTTGGTTATTTGGTGTAAGAGGAATGATATTGAAGGGGATGGACAGACTTCTTTTTTTTGCTTAAAACTTGGGAGGAGGCTACGACCGGAGACGAGGGAGCCACAGGGTCCCTTCCCACATGGCACTTCCCTCGGGACACGTTGCTGCAAATGCTCGCTGGAAGAGAAACGGAGCCGCTGCTGCCGCTCCCTCGGTCCCGGCTGCCACCGCTGCCCCAGCAGCCGACACCTCCGCTGCAGCCGTGTCGCCTTTGTCTCCTCCTCCCTCCGAGACTGCTCGTTCTGTGAAGGGTCCTATCCTGACGGTATCGCCCGAGAATTGTGCTCTTCCCCCGGACGGCGATGATGAAATTCCAAGGTCTCGGGAAGCGGTGCGGGTCCAGCCTGGCCATGGCGGAGCCGCTGTGACCCCAGGGCCCGCAGAGGTTTGGGGTGGTGGCCGGCAGCCTGCCCGGGGTGCTGACAAAGGGCTGCCGGCGGCTGCGGCTCCCCTGGGCGAGCAGCCGCCTCTGCCGCCACACGACGGATGTGCAGCTGACCAGGAGCC